>QVRM01006734.1:430000-527500 GCA_003439945.1 Dermanyssus gallinae
AGGGCAATTGCGGCGGCGGCCGACGTGCAAACGAAGGTGCAAAACTTCCTTAGAAAGACACATTGGCTCACGAAAAAAAACACAAGAAAAACAACTAATTGATAACTGACTGATGAAAGCTCGTCTTGACTTCGCCGACGATACGATGTCATGGACCACTGAGTGCCCATGATACGATGTCATGGACCACTGAGTGACACAAGAGTGCTCTTTTAAAAAGATGAATGAAATTTGCCACATTTCTGCATTCCCATTTTCTACGGGGCCAATCTGTTAGCGCTAAAGAAAAAAGACGGCTCTATTAGATATATAGCATGTGGCCTTAAAATCAGGAGGCTTGTCGCTAAAGTAGCCATTGCCATTACCAGAACAACAATTGTGACAGCAATCTCATCATGCAGTAAAAGGCGGTGCAGAAGCGGCAGTTCACGCAGTACGAGCATTTGCTGAAGCAGAAGGTCCAGTACGAGTCTTAGTTAAATTGGATTTTCGTAACGCCTTTAATACTATACGGACGCGATGTAGTGCTTGATGAGGTAAGACTTAACGTGCCGCAACTTCTGCCGCTAGCTTGGCAAAGCTACAAGGAAACAACTCTGCTGTCCTGGGATGAAAAAGCACCACTTTCATCAGCTAGTGGAGAGCAACAAGGCGTTCCGCTTGGACCATGCTTTATTCAGCCTCGGGGCATCCAGTTTAGTAGCACGTATGAAGAACCCTCTTAACGTTTGGTACCTAGATGACGCAACGATTGGAGGTCCACTAGATCTGGTTGTGTGTGATATTATCAATGTGCTGAATTTTGCAGAAGAGGGAGGCCTTAGCCTCAATGCCTCTAAGTGTGAAGTCATTACATTGGGAGGCAATGCCCAAGAACAGGAAGAAGTTTTAGGGCGATTTCGACTGTCTTGCCAGAATCTAGGCGCGTTGACTTGAACGAGTTGGAGGTTCTGAAGCTCCAATAAGCTTACGACCGATTTCAAAGACCCTTAAAGACAAGTGCACTAGACTGAAGCAATTGCGCTTTCGCTTAACGGCGATGCATTCGCAAGCAGCTCTTTGCATCTGGAGATACAGCTTGAGCTCGCCAAAACTTAACTATACCCTGCGCACTTCATCAGCTAATAAATGTCACGAAAATCTTTAACCTTACGACGATACCGCAAGAAGCATTTTAGGTAAGGTATTAAACGTCGACCTGCATGATAACACTTGGCAAAGAGCAACCCCTCCAATTGCAGAAGGAGGGCTTGGTATTAGATCAGCGGTGGAGTTGGCTCCCATGTGCTATGCTGCGTCTCTATTGGAATTTGGTGAATTCGCAAATACGTTGGTCGAACCAGGCGTCCGCCAAGAAATCACAGGAGCCAAAGACGCTGCAGAGGTAATAGCTAGGACAAACAATTGGACCAGGCCCCTGGCAAGAACGTCCCACACAGCATACATTGGACTCCTACAGATGCAGCGCTGCAGCTAGAGAGCTGTTACACAGCCTCCAATACCCAGTGTAAAAAGCTGTCTTTTTGGCAGCACGGGACATATTTAGTGGAGGCTTTCCAAAGTATCTTCCTTCCCCGCAGCTGGATACCATGCTGGACAACACCTCATTCCGCATGGTAACAGCTCTTCGAATAGGTGCTCCGGTTTGCAACCCCCACAGTTGCCTAGCATGTAGTACCACAGTAACTGAGAATGGGCTTCACCCTGTTGGCTGCATCAAAAGCCATGGTAGAGTTTCTAGACAAGCTGAAATCAATGCAATTATAAGAAGAGCCTCACGCAGAGCTGGTATACCAAGCACGCTCGAGCCCAGATTAGGACTTCTTGACGACAAAAGACCTGACGGTGTAACAATCTCGCTATGGGCTAACGACAAATGCTTAGTATGGGATGCTACAGTGGCCTGCACAGTGGCTTCCCCCTATATACGCTACAGTTCACTAGATTGCGGGATGGGTTGTCGAGCGCGCAGAAGATGGGAAAAACGCAAGTACCAAGAACTGGAGACGGGTTACATCGTAGTGCTGCCAATATTATATGGAAACACTGGGTCCGATGAGCAAGGGAACCAAGAGATTCATCAGTGAGCTGGGCAAACGGATTACAGTTCTCACAGGCAATCGGCGAGTTTCTACGGCAACTGCTGTCGCTTGCAGTGTAATAATAATAATTATAATTATAATGATCTAGGGAATGCTTGGAACCCCGTGCTAATGTTAAGTGTACCAGCCATAAATGGACCTAGTGCATTCGTAAGAAATTGTAACTTTTCTACCGCTTCTGGGCAAACTGCCTAAAAATAACAGCACTGAACCCGTAGATGCATTCGTATGTTTCACTGTCAGCGGGATCTTACGACCTAAGGATTTGTAAAAAGTTCCTCTGAGGTGCTTGGAAGATTCACTCTAAGTTTCTGTTCAGCTGTGTCAACAACGATGCTTTTCACTACAGCGGCATACGACTTGTTATGGACTACAGTCAAGTTACTCTGCTCCCTGTAACCTAAAATTGCAGTGGCGGCGAGGGAGTGTTGCTGGCCTCAACATTAATTGCGTTCGGGTGCTAAGCTTTCATTAGCTAAGAGATACGGCATTCCATCCTCGTTTTCCGTCTCTTATTTTTGACTCTTAGAAGTAGACAGAGTGACGACGTCGAAGACCGACAGTTAATGCATTTTGGCGGACTCTTGCAGTTTGCAGACATATGTCCTGACTCGCCGCAGTTTTTACATCGCTCCCGCATCCTGCAACTATGTGACCCAGCCTATGAGTCTTGCATGTCAGAAACACTTTGTTTGGTGGGACACCAGCAAAGTGCAGCAGGACCCTGTTCGCAAAGGTTGTGAAGAAGTTTAAAGACTTCCTCCTTGACCGCTGTTTTCCCCACTTTGTGTGTCACAACAGTACGAAAGTAGTTCCTTTGCGTTCTTCATAGCCTTTCACGAATAGCGACAAATTGCTCTTTCGCTTTTTCATTTTGTTTCCCCCGCCGTGCTTCTGGTAACTTTTTTTTTTTTTTTTCTGGGAGGTTTCGGGAATGCATGATGCACATGCGCCACTAGCAGCCTGCGTGACTAGTGTGAGACTCGCAAACCCACTAAACCCGGATTCCTCCCCACCCCCCCAGGCTCGGTATTACTTTGGCATTACATCGAAGCCGTAGGAGAGGCGTCTCTGCCGTTCTCCTTCAATCAGCTCTATCCCTGACTATCATCCCGCATGTCTACCTGCGGTTGGATAGGGGGATGCCATTTTGTAATCCGTCCTGTGAGGGTGCGTCGAGACCATGAGGGCCTGGCTGTTCCCCACCCCCTCCCCCCTCCCTCGGCTCCTCGTCTCGACCACTCTCCCGAGAGACCCGCTCAAACCTCTCCAGCCTGGCCGTTTCCTTGGCTGTCTTGAGTGTCAAAACAGTGTCGAACAAGTTCGTCGCCTCCCTCCATGCCTCCGCCCAAGTCATTATATGGGAGAGTGCTTCTGGTAACTACCCGAGACCATCCTTCCTTACTCATACTTTCATTACCAACTTCAGCGATTGCGTCTTAGACTTCACTTCTATTGCCAATGGCACTAACTGAGGCCATTTCTTTTTATTTCTTAGCACCTTGATAGCTTTAGTAGTAGCTTTATTCACCAGCGCGGCCTCGCTTCGAGTGGCCACATGAGGCGGTCTCGTCACTATATGGGCACACTGTTGTTCAAGAACTGCTAAATTTGCAGCGCGCAACAGATCAGCTGAGCGAGCGATGTACAATAAAAACAGAAACAATGAGTACCACTGCGACGAGCTTAAAAGAAGCTTGCTGGTGACGGAAGTGAATGGCTGTCGTGCCGGGGACGAAATCCTGGACACACGCTAATCCTAGCGTGTATATTGGCACTGTCGTGCAGTAACAATAGCTATTCGTGCAGACAGATAAAACACAAATGTACGCCTCAGCGCTCACAAACAGAACACTTCGAGCTTCCACCAGAAGCACGGATATACAAAGAACATTTACACAGAAACAGTCAAACTTCGTCCTAGAACCCGACAAGACACGCAATTTCATCAGAGCTTAAAACCCGCATCCATCGCGTTCGAAAGCAGACGCCAGACTGAGTACGATATAAGCTGCGCTATCCTCTGTTGTATATATTATCTCATTGTGCATCGCTTTACCGCGTTTCAGCTGGTTCGGGGTGTTAGGTTTGAGTATAGACGGCCTAGTGACACTAATCTGGCTCGCAGCACTTGTCCGACGTAAACTAGGCTAACTGAACTAACGTTGGAAAGTCCACGGCCGGCACAATTTGAGCTGCATTGCACATACAATTTAACTTTCAAAAACAACTTTAAAGTCACAATGTTACGGAAGCTGTTGTTCACACGCGCCTGTACTTGTCCAAGACAAGCCGACAACTGAACTATATTGCAATAAGTGCTCCATGTTTTTCGGGGCCTTGGTTTGCTAGAACCACTTAACAACTTCTCCCTAAAGCGGCTTTTCTTGCTACGAAGCCTACGCGTTATTTGATACCTCCAATGTGGCCACTACGGCGGGGCTCGGTATGGAAGTGTCGATGACAATAGCCGCGGACAAAACATATCGGGGCTCAATCCCCTGAAACAGGAGCACTATGCTACCTATTTGAAATGAACCAAATGCTTTCTAGCTCCGATGGGCGTTCTTCCGCCTGATAATGAAAACTGTCAGGCCGATTGGTCAGCTGCCCTAGAGGACTTACGCCTGTCCTACGTAAACCAGAGGGCGCAAAACAACGTTTATAAGACGAGACCAAAATCGGTTTCTTTAGAAGATACCGGTGCATAGTCATCTTTAGTGCCTCCGTCGATGCCCTGCGCGACAACCCCACAATTAACAATAGTTGACCGTGTCCGCCTTAAATATTGTAGCCCCTGAAACAGTCCCCTAGTGTGCTGTATTTAGATGGTTCTTCACAGCGATGAGAAGAACCAACAATTGGGCCTTTTCTGATCCGTCCTCGGCAGGTTCCGTTGGAGACCGTCTATGGTTAATCGGCTTTGTAGGAAGCCATACTGGTCATCCGGCATGTAGACCCTCAATCTCTGCATTTAGCCGTTCTGTTCAGACTCTTAAACAGTTTGCTTTCTGTGTCAGCATCTTACCGACCCTTTTGCGGACCCTTTTCTCTGGAACTTCGCCCATGATGGAGTTCTGCGACTTTCCTTTCCGACGGGGTTGAAAATATTGCCTATGCAGATACCTAAGCCTCACTCGTGGCAGCTCGCCGCGATAGCCTTAGCCACAGCGCTTCGCCGTAGGCCAGGTTCGATATAAGTGGGCCAAGGAAGGACCCCTGCGGTACGCTGACCGTCACCTGTAATAAGCGTTATGCGTCTAGATAAAATTAAATTGTTCTCCGGAGGTAAGGCGAGGTACTCCAGCACTTTAGCGCAGTCATAATCTGCCCCCTAGTTTGGCGTATTAAAAAAGCTTGTCACACTAAACAAAATAAGAAAAACGAACGATCGGGTGCCCGCTTTTCCCCGCTATTACGGCCCAAGAGGAGGCAGCACACTACTTCTTGCACAATAATCAAATCAATAGCATTGCGATTTTGCGTTTTATCCCAGCATATTACTCGCCTTCCTTCGGAGAACTTCGACTCACGCCAAGACAGATTGCATCCACTACTGCGAAGCGCAGCAACAGGCGCGGGCATTCTCTTACTGGGAGGTCTGCTTTCTGTGGTAGTACTTTTTTCTCATTTTATCTATTAAGTCAAAGCAGGCATCCTTATCAATAGCCTCACGTTGACTAGGTCAAGGGCATTGACCGAATGGTTCGAGTTCGGTGCGCAGACAGCGTGTCTGTCTCTTATCAGACTTGACAGCCCTCGAGTGTACCCCGACAATATGACAATATAAATTTGTTGCCATATAATCTAAATTGTATGCCTTGCTTCCGATGGCTAATGGACCTCACGGAATGTTATTATTGGGAGTTAACACATCTGACCAACGTTTTATTTGTGCTGAAGGTACTCACAGCACGCTTAACTGTCCCACCGCAGGCTAACAACGCGAAAAACGAGTACTATTAATACATAATTACTCCCGTAGATAGAATCGCAATATCTTGAAGGCCAGTGCACCGTTAAGCTAGATTACCCGTCCGGGACATTTTATCCTCAAAAGCTCAATTGTGTCACCGACTGTGCCTTTTGTGCCAACATCTTGTTGAGACCATAGTTCACTCGCATCGATAACGCTCAAATTCGGCCAAAGACTCTTAAGGATTACAATAGTCTATAACGCTTAAAGTCCAATGGTACCGTTGAACAAGAGGCTGTATCAGACCCTCACATAAGGTGCATGCAACAGTTCTTCGTAAGGTACGTACAAATTTGCGGTTGCCCAGATACAACAGTCCTGTTTATGCGCCGAGCACGGGCTCTACACCCCGACCCCCAGATAGTTGCTGATCGTAGGACGCTCTATGGCTAACATAGAGCAACCTACAAGAAACTGCTTGTGGAGAATAAGCGCCGGTATGATGAGGAGGAGGAGTTTCGTTTGCTTGAGAGAGCAGAGCGCGAACCCCATGTCTACATTGTTCGCAGGCTGAACAAAAGCATGCACAGCATGACAAAGGAGCAGTTGCGGCAGCACTTTACTGCCCTTCTGCTCGATGCAAACGCCCCCGCGCCTAACCCAGTTATTAAGCAACCGCTCACTCTGGAGCAGCACCACATGAATTCGCCGTTTACGGTGGAAGAAGTTGTGCAGATCTTCCGCGGGCTACCCAAGAAAAAGAGTAGTGGTCCTAATGGGATCTATTACGAACATTGGGCTGAGTCGTCCGATGTTTCAGCAGGGGAGCTTTGTAAGCTGTTTAATCAGATACTCAGCGGGGGACACATACCCCAGGTTTGGCACGAGGCCAGGCTTACTCTGCTATTCAAGGGAAAAAACGGTGACAATGTAGACGATCCAAATCTCTACCGGGGTATCGCGTTGGAACGCACTCTCAAGAAAATCTTCGCTTAGTTGATTATCTCGAGGGTGCTTCCAACTGTGGAGAAGGCCTTACCTCCGGAACAATTCGGATTCAGGAAGGGTCGAGGTACACAGGACGCAATCCACGTACTCCAGTCGGAAGTTGAACGGGTGTTGGCTGTGCCTGGGGGTCACTTGTACGCCGTCTTTATTGATTGTGTCAAGTCCTTCGACAAAGCTCCCCGTCACCTACTAGTCGATTCATTTCGACATGCTGGGGTGGGTGGTTCTTTTCTACGAGTGCTCTCCAGCTTCCTTGCTGAAGACCGCCTTGAAGTAAACGTAAGGGGCGAGGACACCTTGCAGCTGAGTCAAAAAGTAGGGACCCCTCAAGGGGACCCTCTCAGTTGCCTGGCATTCTCCTTGCTCATCCCAGACCTAGCCCGCCATGTACGGGAGGAGTTTAGAAACGCCGTCGTCGTCATGTATGCGGATGACATCGTAGTGGCCCACCGGGACCGCGGTGCCATTCGTCGAATTGTCGGCGACGTAGAAAGTTACCTTCACCGTAAGGGTCTTCAAATAAATTCGCGGAAGACGAAAGCCATGAAGTTTCGCCGTGGGGGTCGATTGGCTGCCGCAGACATAATACCCTGTAGTGGCCAACCGCTTCCCGTATTTGGGTCTGAGACTACACTATACGGGAACGACCTTTACCCAGCACATCGGCGACAGATGTTGGGCGGCTATTGCCTCTATTCACACAGAGGTGAGAAACCCTCGCCGACTGTCTCTGAGTGCGGCCGTGCGTCTTTTTGAGCTTAAGATTGTGCCAATGTTGAGCTACAGCCTTGGCAGGGTGTGGGACCATCTCTCAGCGGCAAATTTTGCGCAGCTAGAGAGATGTTTCACAATATATATGAAGCGGGTTCTTTGCTTGCCGCGGACGGCAAGAAGCCGCTTCGTCTACCTGCTGGCGGTTTGCGGGCCGGCAGTGGAAACAATCAGAGTCAGGCTTAGGTCACCTATTACAGGGCCACTTCAGCAATTTTTATTGGAGTGGCAGGGAAAAGTGACCGAGGCCTCGGCAGAGGTCACGCAGTTAGATGTGTACCTCGCCAGGGAGCTTTGGGAAGGAATGGCATGCACTAGCCGGCACGTGTACACAAGGTACATTGTGCACGGCTATCATCACTTGGTATGTTCGACCAAAGGATTTCACCAAGTTAGCGATCAATGTCGTTGCCGGTTCTGCTCGCAGATATGCGCTAAATAGCACGTAGCGAGCTGCCAGACCCATCGGCGATCTTTGCACTTTTTCGCCCAGTGGGACGGTCGCTAAAGTGTTCAAATTGTATATAATGAACTGTATTGGAATTATGTAACATCTTGAAATGCAATGTTATTGCGAAATATAGTCCTGTTTATTCCGTTCAAATAGAATTAGGCTTTGTCGGAATTGATCATTTTTTCACAACTATCGGCATCACGCTGCATTATTTCGGAAGCCCAATTGGAATGTTTAGCTGCTCCTGACAATCTATAGGGTTGAGCTCTTGCGTCGAAAAAATATTATACGGACAAAAAGCAATCGTGGATCTTCCACGGCTTAGCACATCACGTACTGGAGCTGTCCAGTCGAACGTGTGCACAGGTTTGCGAATGGCGTTTTACAAGGCCGGTTGTGTCGACCGTAAATTACATGAAGAGTAGTTTTTCCAGCATGCCCGCATAGATTTTACTTTCTCTTGATGATCTTCACATTCTCTACGCGTTCTTCCGTCAGATAACACTTCATTTTAGATATTGCGCAACCGTGTTCTGTTCAGATTACGAAAAAGCAGACCGCGGAGAGGGCAGAGCTCACGAGGAGCGCCTTTGGACGGCTAAAAGAGTTTCTCGATAGAGAAGCCAGGCAAACTTTCCTGTTGGGTAAAAGTTCTGCTTCGTTTGAAATATACTCATCTTGGTTACAAGAAGGCCAATAGTCACATCAGTTAAGAGCACTTGGAATATTCACCTTCTTTCTGTTCACGTTCAACAAATTGGCACCATACCGTTAGTGGTTCAATTCGAGATGTGATAACCGTAAGCCATTTCTCTTGCCCCACCCGTTGCCACAAGCAGACCGTATACAAACCTCTAACGTTCCTCCACTTATATTGTGGGGCCCTGTGAGGGTCAGACATCGGGAGGCGAGGGAAAATGGGTCGCGGTATTCATAATATAAATCGAACCTTCATAAAAATGTTACCAAAATGATCTCCCCGTTATTGTAGTTGTTCTATGGACGTTGACCGTGATGTATATCTGCTATCTTATAGCTAGCATGATTATCTTCTAGATTAATGTATAAATAACCTATTCGATTGGAATTTTTTTTCGGAACAAGTTCTGTTATCTTTTAAAATTGAGTGCACTTAATTTAAAAATGCCCTGTTTATATGCGATGACAAATCGAAAAGTTCTGATACAAATTTATAAAATTTAATATATACATGTGAATGTTTAAATCCACAGCACCAATGGCTCACTCTTCATCTATCACTCGTGTCCGAGTGGGAGTCTTGCCCGACCCCTGACACGAAGACGCGGGTCCATCCAGTCTTTCATAGTTCCGAGACCGAAATCGCGTTACCTCTCTGAATCTCTAGGGAAAGCCGTTGGCAGAAGAAAGTGCCCGCCCTCTTGTCCATCGTAGCCTGCTGTAAAGCGTCGCCAACCTGGGAAATTAGCGTGGTTGTGAGGGGCCCAGGGCCACCCAGCGTCTCGAATGCGAAGGGCGAAAAGTGGTACGCCCGGCCTAAGTTCGCATACTTTCTTGTCTTTGATGTCTCGGCGCGGAAAGCGGCAGTTCCTGGGCGAGAAGCGCCGGGACCGACAAGGGAGGGGGTCGGAGAGTCGGTCACCGTCGCATTTCACACCAGGGAACGACCCTTGTAGAAAGGTATCAAAGTCAAGCCGTCGGGCCGCTTGGCATAGTCTGTCTCTAGAAAGACCAGGCGGTTCCAGGACGCAAGGGGTGCCGGCCTTTCGCAACGACCTTGCAAGAATGTCTTTTAGAGCGGTGTGACGTGGGCGCCGGCCCGCCGAGTGAGCGCAAGACAGGCCGTGTCTGGCCAGGCGTCCGACGGGCTCGCCACAAGTGCATCTGTGTGGCTCTACCAAATCAGCTCCCAGTCTCAGGCCAACGCAGATCCGGGTGGATTGGTCGTCAAGGCGGGTACCCAATGAGTCAGCAGGGGGTGCGTGTAGCCAGTCGCTCGCTCCTGGGCGAGCGACGGCAAGGAGGCGCGCCCTATCCTGGTCGTTACCGCATTCTTCAAGCAACTCAGTAAGCGAAGATTCGTGCACCTTCTCGGCCCAGGCCCTCTGGCAGGCAAGTCTATTCATATCATGCGGTGAAGCCTGGAGTCCAGCCGCTAAAGCGTCGCGAGTTGCCTCAAACAATGCCCAAGACCCCGGCGGGAGCAGGCGCTGGACATGACCCGAAGTAGCGTGCATCGAGGCGGCCACGGCAGGGCCTGCCAAGGAGCGGGCCGAGGGAAGACCAAGACCGCCCATGGAGGTGGGGAGAGCCGCCTGGCGCACCTCTCGTGGTCGTAAGTTCAGACCCACAACCGTCCTCGAGGGCCTCCACCACCTGGTCGTCGAATGGTTGGAGAAGCTGGTTAACTCTACCCGAACAATCCATGGATCGTATGATATGTACGATGCGACACGCGGAGAACGACGAGCGGAGTAGGTAAAGCCCTTGGTGGGCTCCGACCAGAGGCAGACGTTCTTGCATCGCCCACAATCTGTCCATCATGGGGTCGAGTAGACTCGACAGTGCAGATGGTAGGAGCGGTGCGCCAAGGAGCGTAACTTCGTGTTTAGACACGACTCTACACCCCGGTAGTAACGCAAGTAAGACACTCAATGTGGATTCGTCCGGGTCTGTCCCCGGCGCGAACACCTCGCATTTGGCCGTGTTTAACACCAGGCCGCTGACTGTCTCAAAGGCAAGAATTCTGCGCACTTCCTCGAGTAAGTCCTCCATCGGTCCACCGAGTGTGCCATCGTCGAGGTACCAGGCGATGAAAGGCACTTGTATTGAGTTGACCAGCTCACGGATACCCAGGCTGAATAGAGCCGGCCCCAAGGGGTCTCCCTGCTGTATACCTGATGCCGAGGACAACGTGTGGGCCCCAAACAACAGGACGGATGGCTCTCTGTATGCGTGATTCACTAAGTTGAAGATTTCCGGTACTGCATCACGAACTGCACGAAGTATATGATCCCTTCAAATAGTATTGAATGCATTGCGAAAATCCAACTTCAAGTTCGGGGCGGGCTTGATTGAACGAAGGCTCTTGCTGCATGTACAGCTGCCTCCGCCCCGCCTGCTAAGCCAAAACCCAACTGGTGCGGGCCAAGCTGCTCAATGATAAGATATTTGGCCTCACGACAGGCTATTTTTGCAGCAGTCCTTCGTATCGTGAGAGAACAGGCGATCGGGCGAATCGATGAGTCCTTTTTGCGGAGTGCGAATAGCTTGGTGCCGAATATAATCTCCCTGACCTCAGTCGGCAGTGTACCCCATCTCAAGACGTCCACCACTCTGGCAAGTGCTGCGGCCAGTCTCCTTGCCACCGGTCCAAGCACGGGTGCAAGAAGGTCCTTCAGATGACGCGGACGCAAAGCGTCAGGACCGGCGGACGAACTGGCCGGAAAACTGGCAACAACTCCCAAGACATCATCGACTGAAGAGTGACGCTGCGTCATAGAGTCAGGAGGGTCCGGAAAAACCGAGTCCGATGGAGCAGGTGGGTGCTTGGCGGCAAGCAAGGCCAGGACTTCGTCTTCCAAAAAAACGAGTCCGTAGAGCATAGTAAGCGGGCCGCCCCGGAAACGTCTCCCTCGGACAGTTTAGACGAAACGCGGCGTGCCGAGTCCTCAGGGGAGTCGCACGCATCTGATGTGACTCTTCTAACACCACCTACGCGAAATTCGAACCGCCAGCCGTCGCGAAACGCTTGGAGGTTCGACCGAACAGTCGCTGCCAAAGAGGTGGACGACAAAGTGCGAGGTGGCAGTTGAAGGACCACGTAAGCGAATGACAAGAGCGACTCCCACGAGGGGACGTCGTTGTTGGCCGCCACAAGATCGAGGACGTCGCATAGGGACTCAGCAACCAAAGGCCTCACAGCCCGGAGGACTACACGCATTACCCTAGATTGTTGCGACGCAAGTATGAGCCTGCCGACCAGCGACTGTCTAGGCTGTGACGGGAGTGCTGGCGTGGAGGAAGCAGTCAAAGACAACTCGAGAGTTGTAGACGTGGGACGACATCTAGCTTGGTGAATGGGGAGACTGCGGCGAGTGAAGTCCCGGCCGCATCTGGGGCAAGTGACCCTTACGGGAGGGTTACCTGCTATTGAAACGGACAGACAAGGGGGATGGGGGGCTGCGCCGGGGGACTGAGTGGGCTCAGGGTTCATCATTTGGAAGCTGGTGCGGGAGACACCAGGCCTTGCAGCAACGGGGCCAAAGCGAGCAGGGGACGCAGTGCCTTCACAATGCCTCAAAGAGTGTCGCCTAGTTTCGGGTTGATGCGAGCGAGCATGGACACGGTCTTGGACAAAAACCCTAAATCAAAGTCGTCGGTCGACTTAGGTGGGCGCGCCCGAACACGGGTGACGGCGCGGCCGCGCGGAACCGGCTCACTCCGAGCCAATCGGCGATGACGCTTGGAAGGGAGGCAAACAGCGGGCTTGACTTGTTTAGAAGGTTCTGTTTCAGGAGGTGGCGGAGTCTTCGCACGAAGTGTAGATTTTTGCGGAGCGGGGATCGGCCCGAAGAGGGGGGAGCACGACCTCAGCACGCGCTGCCGAAGGCTTCGGAGCCTCATCCGGGGAGGCTGGTATCAGACGACGTACGGCCGCCGCGTAGGTGCTTGGTGCAGATGTGCCTGGCCAAGTAGGTGCAGGATCCGGGACAACGACCAAGGTGGCCGCCGGCGTCGACAACTGCGCATGTTGAAGCATGCGTGAGCCGAGCAAAACCTTGCTTTTCTCGCGGGCTAATGCAAAAACGGGACAGCCCGAGTCCCCTCTAGGGTGGGGCAGTCTACGCAAATTTATAAAAAGATTATTTATTTACTTTTCCAAAGTGCTTTTGTTGCCTTCAAAATAGCTCTCGCCCGCTGCACTACACTTGTGCGACCTTCTTCCACACTTTCGTTATCACCCGATGTTTCTCACTTCGAAACATTTTAAACGCGTCGTTCGAAATTTAGTTGTGCCCGCATTGTTTCCTTATTTCCTCTATAGTCTCGACAAAGTTGTCTCTTTATCTTTTTATTTGTAATAACAGGCGAAAATCGCACAAAGCCACGCCCGACGAATAGGGAAGTTGCGAAGATATAGAAATTAAGTTTTTCATATAATAATTTGAAATAAGTAACGATGTGTGCGCCTGTGCATTGTCATGAGGGAGGATCCAAGAATTTCTTGCCCAGAGTTCAGGCCTCCTTATCACACGATCTCGTCCCGCAATCTTCCTAACATTTTGCGGAAGTATTGCCTATTGACTATGATATATCGTAAAAGCAGGTGATAAACATTCGGGACAGATGATTCTCCTTTTGTCAAAAACACAATTAGGACGTTTCCCGATCTGTGTTTATTGCTGGAGCTTTAACATTTCTAGAGCAAATCTCTGGTGCTGACACATAAAATATCTCTCAAGACTGTTCCACCTGATCCAGGAAATATATTTAATTCCTCAGCCATTTCCCTTGTCGTAATTCAGCGACAACTAACTATAACACCACTATCGCTTTTTTCTGCTATTAGAGTCGAAGCCTGCCCGAACGGGATACATCCTCGGTCTTTTCACGTCCGCCGGGAAATCGAGCTCTGAATCTCAATAATCTACTTGACTAGGTACTCTCCAGAACAAGAATCCTTCTTAATTGCGTTTAGTTTTTCCCAAATAATTTCTACTACTTCAGAACATGTGTTTTGGTTTATAATACAGAACTTAATACAGATTCGTTGCTTCTCCATTATCGGCTTAATATTTTCTCCACTTCTTCGAACCGAACTCAAACAATAAATGCCGTCACTGATTGACGCAATTTTTGGTCTATTTATGACTTGAATGGCGCTTCTTAGCAAAACAACACAGAAGACCTTGGTGTTTTCGGTTCAACGTTTAAATTACTAGATTAGGTACTAGAACTTCTCGATCCGCTCTCGTGTATTTTTTATGGGACCGTCTTCTCCGGACGGCAAATTCATTTAAATTCAGATATTTCTCATTGAACTTGAAAATCTCATAATTATATAATTTAAGCAATTGTAACCATTCAGAGCATTTTGCAGAAATGCTATTACCCGTGTCTAAATATATATATATATATATATATATATATATATAGAGAGAGAGAGAGCGATTTATTATTCGCTTGGCATGTATACCTAAATACACATGTCACTTTCTTGTATCAGGGGCACTTAGAGCGGCAGTGTATATACCTAAGCATGTATATCATCACTGTATCTTCCTCCAATACATATTGAGTAAGTGCCTTCTATTGGGATAATCTCTTCTCTGTAATATTGGCCTGGCCCTTCTTTACATTTGGTTCTAATTAGCTCATTATTAATCAACTTAATGAACTCGTTCACTAGTCCGCAACTTCGACATTCCATACTTTCCCCCTCCATACATTTAGCCCGCTGTGCCTTGTATCTAATATCTCTGCCCACCCTGGCATCTACTAATAGCCCATCCCGACTTGAAGGATCGCATACCCGTTCAAACCTACCGGTTTCCTGTGTTGTTGTTACACTTACACTTGCTAGGTCGAGCCAGCCCCATCGCCAAATTCTATGGCGTATTTTAATATCTACTACTCTAACTAATCATTCCCTGTATTCATTGTCACCCTGAGATACCTGTTCTGACTTAGATATCCCAATTCACTCCCCTGTAATACTAGCTCTTCCCTCCTAACCCCCTGCTTAAATACTGCCATATAATGGGCAAACAACAGCACTAGTGTCCTGGAATACATACCTTCCCCTATCTGCCCTAACGCCGTGCTATTACTCTTTTGCGCTACTTTCGGGTTCATCAAAGAAATTACCGATAACAATGTATCATCCCTGTATTCTTTCCTTAGGCACGTTAAATTTCCTAGGCTGTCTTACTGTTATTATTGTTTGTACCGTATTATGCCTAAATATTTCTTTCAGTAACTCCATCTAGCTTCTTTCCTTCGCACCAACCCTCTGGGAGACTGCATTTTCCAAACATATGATTACATTGCTCCATTAATACACCTACTAAATAATACACGTACTAGTTCTTTAATGTCTAGAGAATTTCTACCTAACTTCATTTTTTGTTTGTGCTAGTTTTTGCCTTTTCCACACTAGTTATGCCAGTCGCGAAAAATGGTGCTTGTAACGCGGGTGTCCGTTTCTACTACTGCGTTTCTTCTGTTCTGCTGCTGATTTGTAATCTTCGTTTTTCCTGCCTGACACACTCTTACAACTGTCTCACTCGCTGCCTCCTAGGAACTTCTAGAATCCTATTAAATAATTCTTGTTCCTTGTGTATTAACATTCGCTAACAGCTCTATTATTGGCTTCCATGTAATTGGTCCAATACTCTTCTGCGGTATCTGCGTCTCTTTTCACTTTCTATGTCCCCTACTTAACCTTTTCCCCTTTAATATGGTTTCGTTTATTTGGTCACTCCACCTTTTTCGTTCCCCTCCCTTTTGAACTACCTTTGCGATCTTACAACTAATTATTATACGCGTCACTAACGTTCCTATGCATTTCGTCAACCTCCTCTATTCTACTTGCTATGAAGAGCTGTTTTATATATTCTATTTTCGTGCCCAATTGTGTTTATTCAGACATTTTTGTGTATAACTACCACGCCGCGGTTTCTTACCCGTCCGCGCCCATTTACCTAACTACGATAATTTGCATTACTGTATGCCTGCTCCTCTATTCTGATTTCCTCTACCTAATATTTTTCAATTTTACCCTCGTCAGTGCATAGCCTACGCATGGCTTCCTGTCTTCCTGTGTATAAGTACTCTATACTAAGTATATAACCTAAGCCTCCTAAGCATTCTATCCTAGGTATATATCTTAAGTATACTAAGTACTCTAGACTAAGTACTCTATGCTAAGTATATCTCCCTTCTACTCGTGGGGCCCAATTTGGATCCCGCTCAACTCTACAAGTTGTATCACGCTCCTGCCAGCTCTGCCTTCTCTTTCATGCAGCTATGCAACATACCGAATCCAGACATACTTCTTCCAGACCTATTGCTCCTCCCCCATACTGATATTCCCTCATTAACTTAAGTACTCCTCTAAAGAACTTTGTATCTCCTTCGTCCGCGTTGCTTGGCGCACCATATACCCATAACTGCCCATATTTTCCCCCCTGTGTGTATTTCTATAACCACCAGATCCTTCATTTTGACAGTTTTGACCACTTTGCATAATATAGCCTATTTTTTAATGATTCCGACTCCCCAATCTGTTGTTTCATAAATATATATATATTTTTCTTTAAGTTCCCTCGTGGCATTAATTCATTTTTGCAAAATGCACTAAACAAACGATACCGGAAGGTTTTGTTTACATAGCTTTCCTTTTAGTATGCTATTTGCGCCAAATCTGCCATTGAAACACTACTACTTAGGGGCTCCAAACCGATTTTTATGCGTAATCGGACTCGGTTTCGATCTTGATCTCGGCATGATCTTCGACATGACAGCTCTTATAACAAACTTAAGTCAGATTGTATACGATGTTTTTGCGTTGTATCGCTATCAATCCTGCCATTCACTGAACCTTATTTTAGTCGCAGGAATATGATCGCTTACCTCTCTGCAACCAGCATAAGAACAAAAAAGAGACCGAATTATATGTTCTAAAGTTGTGGAACTGCTTATGGCGATCAAGCAGTGTTCCGAAACATTGTGCCTTCATGGTACCGTCGATTTCACGACGGACGTGAAAAGACCGAACATGACCTACAATAACAGCCAGTTTACCTGTAATGTTTTTAATGCCCATTAGCCAGCTAGCAAGAACGAGCTCACACTCGCGATGAACATTGTCAGAGAACGCGAAAACCATTGGAGCACTTTGCTGCGACTAAGGGTAGGCGTGGTCTTACAGGCTAGTGCGCTAGTCATAATTGTCCTCTACGGAGGTATTACCGGTTCAATCCATCTTGTTGGTAGAGCTCTCTTTGAGCGATGCTCATTACGATGAGATGATAAACCGTACTACTGAGAGTGAAACCATACACTTAGCGGCTATAGTGTAGCTTTAACTTATTTGGGCTTTCGGAGAAATTCTAGATATCTTAATACGTACGGCCCTCGTTGCATTGAAGATATACCTCACGGTGGTATCAAGCCCGTAGGGGACGGCGGATAATCTAAAATTTAAAACAGCTTCCATATGTTTTGTTTAAATCTAGCTAGACACGAAGTAATTGCATATATATATATAGATATATAGATATATATATATATAGATAGATATATATATATATAGATATATATATATATATATATATATATATATATATATATATATATATATATATATAATATAATATATATATATATATATATATATATATATATATATATATATTATATATATATATATATATATATTAATATATAATATCTATATATATATATATATATATTCATATATAGTCCAGACAGAATGTCCGAATAATCAGACATAATTTTTTATAATAACCTTAAAATGTTTTTGCGCTGAGCTCTGCCCTCTTGGAAGATTAGAACTTGAAAATAAAGCTTAAACATTTACAAAAAAACGCTCGCTTGCATACCCATGTTGCATAATTTGGTACACTGAGTCGCTGTTATACAGTTATTTTATTTCGTAAAGTATGGCAGTGTATAAAAACACTCCTGTGCAGATGACACTATAAATTAAATAGACTGCCCTTTAGCGGTCAAAAATGAAGAATACTGGTAGTAGAACAGACTTCAGTCCACATTGTTCCACATTTCTCAAAAAAATGGCGCCACCTGTTTCTCACACAAAATTTCCTAGAACTTACAAATCCGGCGTTTATTTATATATATATATATATATATATATATATATATATATATATATATATATAAATTATTTATTAATCATTTACAATACATGTGCACACTCGGCAGTGCTCGCATTAATCAAAATGGTGGTAAAAAGTTGTCACGTGGAGTTAAGAATCAGCTGTCCGTGTCCTTGCTTGATGGCAGCCCCCGCTCTTATGAACTCGGTGCGAGCGGTATATTTTCAAGGTTCCTTGCAGTGTTAACACGGTAAGATCGATAAAATTCCTCTTCGTGACGCCGAGCGTCAAAAGTACTCACAGATTCGGAGTCTCATACACCACTCATAGAGATAGTGATGGATCCAAATCTGCGAGGTTTTTGCGGGTCGGGGAGCGCCGCTCTTAGGAACTCGACGTCATATTTGGTGATCTTGTCCTGCCGCGCTCTTGCCAGGTTGCCAAAAAGTTATAAATATACCCGTTTAATAAGTTCCGAGACATTTTTGTGTAAGAAATTTTCCGGAGGAGCAATTGGACAATGTGGACATATGGACATTGTGAGTAAGTTCAACCAGTAGACAATTCTACTTGCCGAATGCCGTGGTAGACCAGTATGTAGATTAGCAGCCTATCTACATAAACGTATACGCCAACGCAACTGTGAGAAGAAGCGATTTAGGTGTGGGCCTCTCTACTACGAGGGTGAACACAATGGTCTTCTACCTCCTCCTAACTCCTTACTGGCAGAGGTCGTTGACATAATAAGTTCTGGTGTATTAGGCTGTAACATGTCTATGTCAACCGCTCTCGGTGGATTCGAGTTGACGGTGGGTCTTCGAACGATCGCATAGAAGTACTTGCGCCAATTAACGGAATTCTTTGGTGGTTTGAGATGTGATAACCCAGGTACTACACGTATGTAAGCCGCACGGCCTCCATTAACCCACTGCTCCATAATCTTGACTATGGCAAAGTTCAAAGCTTCGATGTTCTCGAGACGGCTGCAAACAGACATTTACCGGTGACATCAGTTGGAAATATTCCTAATATCAGGAGAATACAGCAAGGTAATTTACAGCTTTCTATATAACTTCGATACGGTTGCACGGTTGGCTCCAGTGTTTGAGCACCCGCTCACATTGGAACAGGATACTATGGGTCTGTCCATTAAAGTAGAAGAAGTAAGGCGGGTTCATCACTCCCTTCCGAGAGGAACGAGTGCAGGTCAAACGAGGTGTACTACGAGCACTTGGCGCAGTCTGAGCCACTTAGTGTACCCAACCTCCCCACTGTTGGCAAACTATACTTATGATGTCTTCAATAAGATTGTGAGGAGAGAACGCCAAATGCCTGGCACATCGCTAGGCTTTCCCTACCACTTAAGCGTAAGTATGGCGATGACAGGCGAGATCCAAACATATACCGCAGTATAGCGTTTAAATTAGCGCTGAAGACAATCTTCTGCAAGTTGGTTGTAGAACGGACCGAGTACATAGCCGACCTAGACCCAGACCTTTCCGCCAAAGCAATTCAGCTTTCAGAGGCCTCGGGGAACGCGTAAATGAATCCATGTGCAGATTGTTTACTACTGACGTTATACGTTGCGGCGGCCAACCCTTAGAATTGGAACCTCGTTTTGGTGTTCGTATGGTTGTAACAAGCCTGATGTATGGATCTTACATAGTATGGAGACACCTCACTCGAGCAAACTTTGGTTTGCCTAAAAGGCGTTTTGCAATTTTGTGCCGCTTTATGTACCCCATTAAAGGCTGTGCACTGGTCATTGAAATAATTGGACTGAGATTAAAGACGCTGTGTACATACAGAACCATTCGAAGCTTTGACTTGGGATGGGAAAATACAGTTAAACAAGTCCGACGGGAGGTTGGAGACCAGAATATACTTAGTGCTTCTCACGTAGATATCAGATACATAGTTCATTGCTATCATCACCTGGTCTGTTCGAATACGAATTTCCTCGAGTAGGACACAGGGTGCAGCTTTCGACTGTCCACTCAAGCGTATACGAAGTATCATGCGTGTTATCATGCCTGTCTGGCCCATTACGAAGAGATCACCGCATTGCTTCGTTTGAATAGCATCGTTAATATGAGTAAAAAAATATGATATTAGCAGCAGCTGACTGCCTAAATTGATGCAGGTGTTCAAATCCAGCGTCTTTTACATATTGTTAGTTGTGCTATATTATGTATATGTTATAGTGCTATTCGCCTTTAATTACATGCGACTCACATAATCACCATCAATCTGATTGGTTTCAGAGTCGTGTAGGCTCACATATTTCTGCGACTAAATGACGGTTTAGTGGATGGCAGGATAGATAGCAAAACAATGCAATATTAATGTATAGAGTCTGAGTTTAGTTCGTCATAAGAGTTGCCATGTAGAAGATGCCATGAAAAAAGTGAAAGTGAAAATTCCGAATTAAGCATAAATGAAGAAAAACAATCAATCTTACAGAAGAGTAGCAGATTATGGAATGCTTCACAAGAAGGTAGCGTAAGATCCAGGCGTCTGACAGAATAAGTGTCGACTGACCTAATTAATAGAGCAGTGAAATACTCAAGTAGCTTGTAGTAAATGCATCTAAGTAAAGACGGCAGTCTTCTGCAGCGTTAATTTTGGTGGGAGCAGGTCAAGCATTGCTGACATATACTTGACCCCTTGGGTTGTCTACCTCGATAAGGCTACGGGGTCGGCCTTACACGATAAGGCTACGGAGTCGGCCTTACACGATAAGGCTACACGAAACGACACGTTTAGGCTATCCGACTGAACCAAATTGAACTTTAATTGCTACTACTACTAAAAATGGTTCGGTCCGTTAGAAAAAAAGACGAACGGTCGACTTTCGACATCAAAGAAAAACATTGGTTCAGAATCTTTAGCTGCACACGAATCGGCACGACAATGAACTCGTTGACAAGCTAGGCAACACATTTGTTAGCCTTGAGTCGCTTGTGATTGCGTCGGTGTCGGTAATCGTCGTATCGCAAACAAGCGCCTCTTCCCTTTCAAAGAAGATATAGGGCGAGGCCATCCGGTTTCTTTCCGTCGCTTTTCCGGGGGCTGGTCGGCTTCGGACGTATGGCTTTAGAGCTGGTCTGTAGGCCTGAGCTGAAGTGTCGTTCACTTTGCTGTGACGGCTTTGCCATATATATATATATATATATATATATATTAAAACACTACCTTTGTATCGTATGCTGACTGACATATATAATGCCGCTGTTCTTAATGCACAAAGTGATCACTACGGTCGAGGCCTGACGGCGCGAATATCACTACGAAACGTCGGACAAGTGACAAGTAAGTGGTCGCGGCAGAGATCGCCTGCGAGCTTTGTCTAGTTATTTGCTAACAAACTAGACACTTATTGTGCGTCGCCCTGAAGTCCAGCACGTCTTCAATAACGTAAAGCGGTAAGATAATGAGGTTTCGGCAAGGAAACCACATCAAACCACACGTAGGGTATTTAGATGCGTCACGTAAATCCGATCGCTTGCCGTTTTTGGTGTGCATACGGTAATCTTAAACAGGATAACTCAAATAAAGTTTGCCTAGAGGCATAATCTTTTCTTTACAGTCTTGGCAGTTTAGATAGTGGTTTTATTGTCCCCGACAAAGTTCTCCTCCAACCAGACAACGATGTGAAAAAAACAGCGAGCAAAAGCACGTCGGTGCCACAGCAACCAAGCCTCAAAATCGTTCCATTCTTATGTACAACTTTTAACGAGGATAAAGCACATAAGAGTATTTCGAAGAGCTTTAATTGGCTCGAAGATGGAGATGAAGTTCTATCCCTGTCTGGTATGCATGAATGGTTCAGTAATTTTCTATCTAGGCATTTCAATCTATACGGCGAACCCGGTCGTCTAAAAACTGCAACAAATGACGACAATGTAGCTCGTGTGAAGGCTGCTCTAGATGAAAGCTCCAGCATAGCACATGCATCTCTAGAAGAGAGGCTCTAGGCTTGGACGCCAAAACTCTGCGTGGAATTTTGCATGACCATCTAGGACTCATGCAGTAAAAAAGATCTGCTCGATAGATGCATCGTTTAAAAACGCTACTATGAGGTATGCTTTGATGCGTGAATCATCACCATCTCAATTTAAAAAAAAATGCATTGAAATGATGTTGTCGAAATCTCAATAGAAAAATTGTACGATCAGACAACAACAAAAAAACGCTCCGTCTGAATTCTCTCATAATAATTTCAAAAACTTTGCCAGATATCCATATAGGCAAAGTGATCGACATTTTTGCTGCTGTACCATTTTCAGCGTCGTCATCGTTTGATGCGTTTTGCTCCGTCGCTTCCTTCCGCCGACCGGCCTTCGAATCGTTCAGTCCTTTGAAACTAGGGCTCGATTGATGTCCTTATTGTTGTGGTGGCAGCCGTCAGCCCGGGCTCCCTGTTGATCGCCTGCAGTTATTGTTCTTGCTATTGTTGTTGTTGATGCTGATTGTGGCGATGACGATAGTGATGATAATTATGACTACGTTAATAATGATGCTAATGATGCGAAGGCATCCGACGCAGGGGTGATTCGCGTTCTACGTTCGACCGCTAAAAGCGTCTGTCAGCGAGCGACCACGTTAGCCCTCCACGGCAAGGACAGCGTCACCTGACGAGTCTGCAATTTCGTTTTATTATTGTCGATTTTTTCTCTATTTGTTCTCTCTTTCTCTCCCCCTCTCCTTCTCTTTTCGTATTTCTTTTTGTCTAGCGCTCTGGTTTGCTTTGTGCCAATTCAATTACCAGAGCTTCTACGCTATGTTCTCACTAGAAGAACATTGAAAGTGCTTGGCGGTATCATGGCTATGCCATTACTACCACACTAAGTCAACAGGTTAACTGATATATAATACATATATATATATATATATATATTCCAGTTGACTCAGTGTTATGCTATGATACCGCCAAGCACTTTCCATGATCTTCCAGTGAGAACATAGCGTAGGAGCTCTGGCAATTTGATATACGTTTTATATACGTTTCGTTGTGACCGTTAGAAATTCTAAAGTAAAAGTGCAGCTTACAAATTGAGGAGGACTTGCTAACACACTTTTTTTTATGTATACTCCAATAACCTACAAACCTAATGATCCATACTTTCCAAGGCCGTGGTCCGTTCATAAACGCGTTGTGGGGTTGGCGGATGGTCAAATATGCGCGTAGAAATTCAAAGAGTGCTCACTTATTTGGCGCTCAGTAATGTTCTCTCTCTAGGAGTAGGAACGCTGTAAACAAAGTCTCTAATACCACGATAAATTGTGCCACACAATCATTTTTGTAACAGTAAGAAAGATTTTTATGTAGATATATTTTAAACATCTTCCGGTAACGCTTTTTGAATAACCAAACACAAACAGGTGCGTTACAAGCGGTGCTTATTAGCACTAGATACTACGAGAACGTATATTTGATTCACAATCGGTATAATGCAATTCATTGGGTAGATAAATGCTTTGCGCGTCACTACCCTGGTATATCAACAGTGAGTTATATATATATACATGGATGTGGATGCTAAAACCATCGGGGCACGAATGAAAAAGCAGACGGTCACGGGAAACGAAAAATTTAATGTTGTTGAAAGGTTTACATTACTGTTTACTGGTGACCCGTAGCACGTACTATTTTTTCTTTCTTCTATAGCAGATGGTTCTTCTACAGCAGATGGATGTTGAGTGTTGGAAAAGATGCCTAAAGGCATGCCGAAAACAGAATAGTTCAGATAAGAGGTCTAGGCTAAATGGAGATAGTGTATAGTCCTAGCGCAGAAACGTTAATCACGTGTTGCATCAGTTAGGATTTTTCATCGAACTTGGGTAATATGCTAAACTATGGAACCATCTGCTCCTTGCTTTTTCATATTGTTACCATCACATTGGTAAATAAGTGTAGCTAATCTAATTTATTAATATTAAGACAATAAACACCAAAACAGGGTGAAATCGAATGGACCCAAACTGAATGAAAACTGTGCAGAATACGTGGTTTCAAACAGCGGAGTTTTAACGCCTGCCCAATAGTTATGGCGATATATTTCGCTACTGCAGTGCTAGTAGTCAAGGCACCACCAAATTTAATTATACTCCATATATCATCATCATTATCCTTTTGCCTTGAATATTGGCGTAGGAGACAACCAAGGCTAGTGCATGTTCATTTTGCAACAATGGCTTGCTTCCCAGGCTGTGTTCAGAAAATATACGTAGGTAAAGCTCTCTTAAATTAAGCCGACTTGTGTGCTTAAGAGTATATCTTGGCTGCATGTACGCGCTTTGTCAAACGGTTATGTCTAGCTATCCGTCATTAGAACAAACGCCGCGTTATTATAGATTAATCTATGGTTAACCAATAACGGCGACTTTATCCCTCTTATTTAGATGAGGTAGAAATTTGGCAACGGCAAATTCTATATATATATATAGCAAAAGCAAGACCTAGATAATGTATAACATCCGGAATTCCACAGAACGTAGCTGGATGTTTATGCGCAAGCTGACAGCTGCAAATAGGGCTCGGGGAGCCCATTGCCGACGAACGCTACATTCAATAAGGTATATATTACACGACACGCGTATTTGGCGCGACAAAGGCGAGGCGTTTCATTGAAGCACGTTGCTCTGCGTCTTGAGAAACCCTCTCCAGCGCCAGGTCTGACAACGCTTAGTTATGTATTCCAATGGACTACGCTGAAAGTAGTTAGGAATTTTAAGCAAGTACGTGGTACGGTCGCAGAAACTAGAAACTGGTGCAGTTCAAACACTAGTATGTGTGCAGGGGGGGGGGTATGCATTCTTGACCCCCGAGTGACGCGTACACGTGAAAACGCCGGAGTTGCTCTCCGAGGAAGGCGTGACGCATTTTTTTGTTCAGAACCTAAGGCCCAGACGGGGAGAGATCCCCTACTCGTCGTCGCAAATGCGGAACACTCACGGCAGATCCAATAAGCTCGGACACATTGTCTACCCACTTGTATCAGCAATCTAAACGTTAATTTAGTTGGCAGCGCGTGTTGACGCAAACATGTAACATAAACGTGCATGGCCGCCAATTCGCTACGCAGGCAAGTGGCAGAGCCAAAAAGTAGCTATGTCAACAAGAAAATGCAGTGATGTGATTTGAGAGCCTCCTATGTCCCTAAAGTGTACTACGCTGCCACTACGGTGTCGTTGGCTGCATTGTTGAGACTAACGTATCTCATTAAGACCTTGCATGAAATGCGGTTTTCTGGCTAATATATGTCAGTTTTCCACCAATCGGATTGTTTTTCTGAGATGCATTTTTGAAGTATAACAAGCTACTTACGGCTCTTACTTTAGAGCTTTAAGCTACTAACTGGCAATGCATTTTTAAATATTTCTCTCTTTTATACTGGTTTTAAAGTGTACCTAAGTTATCCTCTGATATCGTTCTCTCTGTTTTACACCTTCTTATCCCCTACCCCTGGGCACCTAGTCTCGACCGCTGATCCGCTAGGACTTCCCTTTTCTCGTTACTTTCAAAGTCCTCTTGAGTGTAAAAGGGCGTCGAACCAGTTTGCGCCTCGTTTCACGGTTTGCCTGATAGTATAGAAGGCCGTCACGGCAATGGAGCTTGCGTTCTGTGTAGTTTGGAAGCTCCCTGGCAGAGAACGGCGTGGGCTACTTCGTCCAGCTCAATAAAACCGCACGTCACGCTGATGTTACCGTTAGCCTTTTTAATCATCATCAGGTAGCTCAGAAACTGACCGTGTCCGGTCGGCACTGTCCTGTACAGTATTATAGCTCGCCGTTCTGGCAGTCGTACCAATCTAGTATAAGACTTACGGCCCAGCTCCCCATGGTCACCCCGGGTCTTATATCCAGCCATTCCTCCTACCAGACCGCGGGGGTGACGCGGCTTACCCTGATCACCAGCGCCCATTGCGATGACGCTAGTGCCCCTTATTCTTCGAAGAGCAAAGTCAATTAAAATCACTGCAGAACAGTGCAGTGATTGTTTGAGACACAAACTCTGCGCAGATGATCTGGTAATATTCAGCAGAATCCGTACTGATTTGCAGGCTGCCTTTTGCACACTTGATGAATATTTCTCGCAGAATGGCCTCATAGTAAACGTATCATAAACCAAGGCTGTTAAGTTTCGGCGTGGCGGGCAACGAGCCCGCGCAGATAAACTGCGATATCACGGTGAACAAGTGCAGTTTGTAGAGACCTTTTGCTATATCGGGGTAATTTTCCCGTCTCGAGGTACAACTTCTTCACAACATGTAACTGAGCGTTGTAGAAAAGCGCTTATCGCGGCAGCGGGTATCAGAAACCCAACACAGTTGTCCGTTCGGACGACCATGACATTATTCACTCTCAAAGTGGCATCCATAACTGCTTACGGTATTCAAGTGACATAGGAACATCTTAGCACTTCGCAGTTATGGCAGTTGAATAGGGTGAAGCCAGCTTTCGTGAAGCAAGTACTTGGCCTTCCGTCAAATTCGCGCAACAGATTAGTATATATGCTCGCGGGTTCAATATCATTTATTGATGAGCTCGTAGACTGCTTTAATTTGCCGCAGACAGTCGCCCTGGAAACTTTCGGCATGAGTATTTTTACAAAGTGTCTCTAATTCCCAGAGAGTTTTATCTATCACCTGCTATGACTAACCAGGCCCGGAAGAACCCTCTCCGGCCATGTCGTCACCTCATTACTCGCTACAGTGTTCACGGATTTCATCATTTATTATGCCGGTCTGCTGGGTTTCATGAACCCAAGGAAGGCTGCAAAGACCGTTGTTGTGGCGGTTTATGTCCCCTATACCACCTATACCTAATTGTACCGAATCCGTGTCGCTTTCTCAGCTTCAGCGAGAATGCTCATAATTCATTTTTACCATGTTTGTTATATATGTCATGTTCGTATTTACATACCCAAACAGGGTGTATTTTAAATAAATAAATGCATTTGAGTCACAATAAAAATACGAGTTTAAAACAAGGGACCCGCCCCTGCGTAACTCTTCTTATCGAACACTCAGAACATGGACTCTACCTGCAATGTTTGCAGTGGTGTGGTTGATTCGGCCACAGTCGCTTACAACCTCCTTTTGACTTCCGATACTCAACCGCCCTTGTGCTAGGTTCAGGGAGGTCCTTTTGACTTGATCAGTCACATACTCTACATGCGCCGGTCTTGTAGCTCCTATACCGAGGCCCACCCTGAGTTACTTCGCCTTCTTTCTAATTTATATCGTGTGGCACCAATACGACTTTTACCCCACTTGTCATATTTTGGGCCGTTAGGTACATTTCCTCTGTCTTGTCAAGGGCTCGATCTTAGCCCTGACCATAAGTGCCAGATAATTGGCGTACGCCAACGTCTCCGCCCCTATCGGGAGATTACAGATCTCAGACACCCCGGCGCATGAAAGGTTCTAGGGTACGGGTCCCAAAATCGAGCCCTACGTGACTCTACCTGTAACCTCATACTCCTGCCCTCCTGCAACCAGACCTTGGTCACCCACGTCGGATCCGACGGAGGGAGGCGGAACTTCCCTTCCTCTTCATTGTTTCCACAACTACTTCCCCGATCAATGTGTTTTTGAAGTCCATGCAACGATCTCATTGTTTTGAAAGTATTTCTAGTCCCCTCACCTGCCTATTGCAGTATCTTCTTTAGAACTCTAACGACGTTTTCTGTCATTTTGCCCACAGCGTTCTATTGGCTGGTAGGTCAAAACGCCGACGGCTCCTCCTCTTCTGGGCTCTTCCCTGCTGGCACGTTTCCGGGTCGGCGGGAATCTGTTTGTCTTGCTCCGTCCTTAGTCAAATCACAATTAAAATCTGCGCCAACTATTTTATTCCTAAAATTGTCAGTACAGAGCGCCTGGCAGTTACCAATATGTTGTATCACTTGATGCGGGTTCTCTTCTGGTGCACAATACATACAGATTAAGTAGAAATATACCAAATCGACAATATTGCATTGAGATATGTCGTGGACAAGCTTCGAATATTCTGCCGTATGTAACAAAATGTTTTATAGGGAGGCTTACTGAAATGTATGATAAAACATGCCGCTAAAAGTCAGCGGCCAATGCTGTCACAAGGACTGATGAGGAAACCTACATATCTAAACGTGACCCCCATGTGCTACATTAGGTAGGGCTCACGACAATTTCAAGCCCGTAGAAGACAGATGAGAGTCTATAAATGAAAATAAAACTTGCCAAAAAAATTAAAACACACCTGCCCATTGTTTGTCTGACATTTAATAACTTTGTTTAATGAATTGCCTTTTGGTGACCAACAAGGTGTGTGCCGGCGTATGCTCATATGGAGCCACTGAACTGGTCGGTAGTTACTACATGCACCCTAGAATGTATGTTGGCATGGTTGACCTGCCAACACCTGCCTGGTCTACCTCCATGTAATAAAGCTAGTTTTCATATTTTATTATATTAATATATATTGTTATAATAAAATGTTTAAGTAGATGTCAAACCTCTTACGAAGTCAAAGTTCCTCGCGCAAGTAGGCTTTATTAGCTTCCCTTTTTCGAAAATCATGCAGTGTCGCAAATACGTTAATGAAAACGACCGTTTTCTGACCGAGGTGGTTTCTCTATTATTTATCATAGACGCGTTTGGATCGGTATTGCCGGGACTTCAATTGCAATAAAAGAGCAAATTGGTATTAAAAGTAGGTATGTTATGTGATACAAGGGAGGCACAGAACATAACATACAATCACCTTTATTGTCACATAAAAGGATGTGTGGTACAATTATGATGTACATGTGTTGCCTTGAATGAAAAGTGAATCAATACTACGAACAACATCACATAACACGGTTTGAGGGCACCTGATCCGCAGACGTCTCAAGAACGTGTTTTGGACGCATTCCACTAACTTTCTGTATTTAAACAGATACGGCTCCCAGGCAGGAGAGCAATATGTTAGCTTATGAAGCACAAACACAACATTTATAAGGGCGAATGTACACATGAAAAGAGAGTTAAAATGAATCACGGGAGATGATATTTATGATACGCAATGATGCCTCTACAACCTTGGCAATGTAAAGGCTAAAATTAATATCAGATATATATACCGTCGACAGCTAATTGCAGAACAGCCTGGGAGTCACTAGAGCAAACAGGATAATGAAGTTTTGAGTCGTCTGCAAATTTAAGATAGTTGACATCAGGTGGTGTCCAAAACAAAAATCGTGTATTGAATGGGGAGATAAACATTCCTTTTGAACAAAATCTATGCAAAATTGTATGATCCAACCAGACGCAATATTCCACCAGACATTATGCGGGAAACTGACTTGCTTTTTACATCAATCTATAGACAACATACAGGAAAACGGCAATTAATAGAAAAAAATGAGAAGCGCAATAAGCAACGTTGTTGTCGAGGTAAGCCCTTCAATCACTCTGACTACCGAAAACATCCTACTTTAAAGGCTCTCTCCTACCTTAACTCGCAATACACAGTTTTAAAACGTGGGATGTAAATTACTTACAGCTTACCCGTTTTATAGTTTGATAGGCCGGGATATTAAAAACCCCAAAGCGAAAGCCTTTGAGACATCCTAGAACAGACCAACTACGGCTTCGCCGCCATAAGCGCTTCGTCTGATGAATTTAGTATCACTTAAGGCCAACCATCCTGGAAACGAATATTAAGGAAGTTATACAGTGTATGCATAGTGTTCACATGTGCAATAACTGAGCCTTATCGTAATGCTTAAACGTCTAGAAATACGGTCACTAACAACTCTTGGACGACATTTGCTTGAATAACAACGATCTCTCTTGCCTTAATAAAAAGGTGTTTCCTTTGCAATTTTATACGGCTGCCCGGGAAACTATTCTAAGCGATTAGACATACCGAAGATGTAGATGAAAGAAAAATAATCGGAGAAAAAGGCCTCGTTGTAAAATAAGCTTGTACTTTGTAGCAAGACTACGTCTGAAACCTATTCGAACGTCAAACAATTAGGAGAAACGACGCCATTTTGGAAACTACCGTAATCACGCCTATTCTACTAAATAAAGACGACGAGTATACTTCGTCAGGCTACCGTCCTTACCGACCCTCTGTTTGTCTGTTCAGCCTATTAAATGCACCAGCGTTAATTTTGAAGCATCCAATACAAATTTTGCCATTGCTAGCGCATTATATTTGGCGTTAATCTAGCGATTTAAGACATGTTATTAGTCGGCAAGCATCGACAAGGTTGGTAGTTCTGCTTACATGACGAGATTTAAACCCGAAGTCTTTGCAAGGTCTACAAAGTACATAAACCTGCGAGCTTTCACAGGAACTTTTAGACCCCGCATATGTACAATTGCTTGTGCCCTACTCTGTTCTTCTAAAAATCGCAGTTTTGTTTTTGCATAGAGTATGAGAAGGAAAATCAAAGGGTGACGTTGAGCGCTTGAAATCCATCGTTTACCCAAAAAACAACACACTTTTTTCTTGAATAAATCATAGATTCTACTACCATAAAACCTGTGATGGTTATTTATGTGTCTCCTGTGGAAGTAACTGTAAAAAATAACATATTGCAATGAACAGTGAAAGACGCTTCATGTTCAGGCGCGACCATATATTGGCGATGCATGCGTCGTATTTTAAGAATGTTTTGGCTATTAGAGTAAAAAAACATGTTTGGCGTTTTACTTTTTACTCATAAAAGATACTAATACGCTCTAAACTCGTATTACACCATAGGTTTGAATATGCAGTTATTGACGAGTCAAAATAATTGCAAATGGAAGAAGAAAGAACTCCACCCTATCACGAAAATTGTTGAAAAGGTTTTGAATCTTTTGAGGAACACTTGAAGAGCCAACCTGCTACTGTGTCATTCGTTTGGAAGTCAAATGCATCGAAAAACTCCAACCATTTGCTAGAAATGCTCAAATTGTTGTCGAATAAATTCGAAATAGGGCTGACCGACTCTCAAGTTCGACGTGTTTTGGGTCTCTGAGGTGAAACCTACAAATACAGCTCCAATAAACCTATAATTACAGTAACATTGAAATTTAGGTCTAGCTGTTACGCAGATGTGGGTACTTTGATTTGAAGTCAACACATTGTTTCACAAGATAACAAAATTAAGGATAGGTGCACTACAAGTCTGCCTGCTGGCTCTGACTGTTATGTACACAATTTCTCGGTTTTTCTATTTATGCATTCTACTGAATGCGGCTAAGGTCTGCCGTGGTTCTTTAAAGAGTCTCGAAAGGAGACTTCTTCAAAGTTTAAAATATGGAGAGTCGGCCGTCTATCTAATTACTGCCTTGAGGGTACTGTGTGTTGGTAACGTTACTGCGAAGCGTGTGCTTGTTTGTAAAATATATGCCCACATGTGGTAGTTATGTCATTTGTATTTATGTGGCTCAGCGAAGCTCTACGTCATTCGACTGAGAAAAACCGAACTTCAAGTGGTCTAAAACACACGTTGCAATGCCTGCAGTTTACCTTTCTATCGTTGTTGAATCGCATCTAATATGACCTGAAGGGTTATTGAGGACGAATGCCAATAGTGATGGTAACACAAAGCAATCATGCGTAATCAAATTGCAGTACAATATAATACGATAATGATGCTACGCGGTTGATGGTGATAATAATGGCCATTAATCTGTTAGCCACTTCTCGTATCTAGGCGTCACACTAACCCCCGGGCTCTCTTTTAGCAGACATATCGAAGAGATACAAGCAAAAGCTACGTCTGCAATGTTTTTGTTAGGCAATATGCACGATGTGGACGTAAAAACAGCTATAAACTGCTTTAAAATCAAAGTACTCCCTGTAGCAACATACTGCCTTTCCACAATTGCACCATACCTGACCCTCAGTCCATCTAAAAAGTCTAGACAAGCTAAAGGCCAGATATGTTTAAGCGTGTTTTTGCGGCTCCCCAAGTGCGCGTCGGCAACACTTGCCTTAGAGATGCGCGAAGAGAGAACACTTATTGAAGGCCTAGCACTTAGTAACACACCATTTGCACCGCACATTCTAGACTCATATCGAGCCTACAGGGAAAACAGAAATTTAAAATTTGTAGCTGAAAATTATACTGATGGCCCGCCCTTTTCTTCACGTAGATGGAAAGGAGCCATGCAAAGGAACCGCTCGCTTATCTGCCGAATAACCTGGCACGGGTACCACCATTACATATGCATAAAGCCAAGCTGTTTTAATATTGAAGAATGTGTTTGTAGCTTTTGCGGAGAGTTTGATATTGGACGCTATCATATACTTGTGTGCCCAGAAATTTGCGGAACGTCCTTATCATCCAAAGTTCAATTTATATTGTAAGACCAAAAAGTCACTTTGTGACACCTTGTGAAAATTGAATCAACTGTCTACCAATTTTGTGGTGAAATAAATGCTGAATTGAATTAATCTGATTAACGGCCGACACTCAACAGATATTAGTACGAAAAAAAAGTTATGGCAGGCGTAAGGTAGTCTTCAAATCAAAGCACTCTACACTAACACGTGAGTAACCTTAACGGTATCAACCTATGCACATTTGCTAACTGTTTAAATTGTCATGTATTTAACGCCTAAACGCAAAAACAAAAGCTAACAACTGTAAAATCAGTCACAGCGAACGCGGCCAAAAAGATAAAATTATGTAATTGCGAATGATACGACACCAGATTTAGGCAACCCAGGATCTCCGTTCAGTACGGACATGGTAAGCAGACCGCGGACGCACGCATCCGGTTCAGTGTCGGTTCAGCCTCCTGGCATGTCTGAGGCAGCTCCGGGATTGCCGTCGGTTATGTCTATTTAGATAAGCCCTTCTTTCGGCCAGCTGACGTTAAGCTCCATCGCAAGTGCAGAGCAGAGGGAGCAAACGTTCTTCGACAAGTGCGAGTAAGTTTGAAGTGCAACCAGATGCTCGCAATTGCTCGCTTATTGCTATTGTTAGTCGCAAAAAAAAATATGAAAAACATTGCTACATATACACGCAGAGCTGCTTTTGTTTTTCAAAGCGTAAGCTGAGCACTCACGGAGGCCAAACACCAAATCGGGCCCGCTGCCAAGGGTGTGACAGAGATATGACGACTCTAGTTGCTGATTAAGAGTAGCGAGGCATCAATCACGAAGGCTATTCCGACCTCAAATTGTCAGCACCCAACGTTTCTGTTCTTAAGATACAGGATCGATACGGAAGTGTAAGAACCCGACCAGGCCAGATAGCGTACTTCATTTTAAGACCGCAAACAAACGTCAGGCGCAGGAAAATGCTTAAACACGTCGCGATGCGCAAACTGTAGCGGGCCCCATGACGCTGGTTTCTTTGTATGTACAACTGTTTCTCACCATCCTGAGCGCAACCGAATCATTATAAAAACACGAGCTTTGCAACAGCTCCAGGCTGCGCAAATAAATATCGAAAAATGCCACGCAATTCCTAACCGGACGAATTGGCATGCTTTGAGAAACCTACGTTATTTGATAAATAGATAGATACCTAATTAAATCCTTTATAATCAGCCTAATAATTTGTTACCGTATGTTGTCTATATATGATAGCGTGGAATGACCAAGCACAGAATCGCACCTTGATACCGCACCGATGATATGTTTAGACAGAATGAACAGATGTCCAGGAGGACATCTGTTCATTCTGTCTGTTTAAAGCCATTGTTGCTGAAAGGACACATTATTAAACGACGTGTCGGTGCAGCAAGGAATACATTTGAAGCAATTTACGCTTCGGTACGCAAACGAAGTATTTTGTCGGCGACCGACAACCCCATGTCGCAGTGGCGCTTACCCCTATGCGGCCCTTCTGCTTACCCGCCGTCTCCAAGCTAGAATTACCTTACACTCAACCTCTGCCTAGTCTTCTATACATTTAAAGTAGTTCAGGATATTTAAGAGTTCCACGAAAGAGGATTTGCAGAGGATCAAGGATCTGGTACAGTCCATAACAAATTTCCAAGCCAGGCCTCAAACGTAGTTCGACGCGGGCCAGATTTCTAGAGAGACCGCTTTTTACGCAACACTTTGTCAGCCTCCTATGTATGTAAGGCAAGTGTTCTCAACGTGTTACTCAAGGAAAGACATGTACCAGAAATTTCTTGGCTATCTCCACTTTCTCATCGATTAACACTTCCTGGCCGAAAGTTTAGGCCTGCAAACCCTTATACACAACGACTGCAGGCGAAGCTGGACGATCTTCTCCCGGGGGACCAGTCCATCAGTAAAGTTCAACGGGATCTCGAATGAGCCCTGCGTCGGCAACGAACTCTTATAGAATCTCACGTTGTACGGAGTGGCGACCTCAAATGTGTGTATTCGTACGGATAGCGTCGGCTGAAAACAAAAGATGACCTAGCTGTTTTGAAACTGCCAAACAGCAACCTGTGAATGACCAGGAAAAATGCAAGGTCCTGCGAGATCACTTCGCCAAGACCTATACGCTGAGACCCACTCTTTCCATCAATGTGATAACCTCCTACCCCAACGTCTACCAACATGATAAACTTAATCTTAATCCCCGAGCGGTAATGAAGTATTTAGAACAAAAGAAAGCGCCTTCAGAACAGAAGAAACCAGACTCCTAAAGGGATTCCTGCATTTTTATTTTAAAAGGAGGCTATTGGGCTGGCAGAGCCGCTCAGTCAGATTTATCTGGGATCCATGAATGATGGTGTTTTACTGGATTTACAGATAAGCTATTAAAGCTCCTGTAATATAATAATAACACGAGCTTTGCAACAGTAGTCTGGAAAGAAGACAGATCCCGCAAACAAGCGCCCAGTATCGCTAACTGCGGTATCAAACAAAGTACTGGAGCACATAATTGGGGATAACATCTACAACAACGCCCGACCAGCAGTTTGGCTATAGGCCCGGGCATTTAACAACTCAGTGCTTGTTGGAGTACTTAAGCGACATCGCCCTGCACGTAAACCAAGACATACCGGCCGACGCGATTTTGTTTGACCTAAAGAATGCCTTTAAAAACGTTGATCACAACACGATCATCGCAGTCCTGTCGTCAATAGGAGTTGCAGCTTGCCTCCGACTCTGGGTGTTCGACTTCCTTAAATCACAAACTTTTAGGGTGAAGATAGGCGACTACCCTTCGTCTGAGGTGCAAGTGCTCTCAAGATGTCCCCAAGGCACTGTTCTCCATGCTTTATATGGACTCAGTAAAGCGTATTTTCCAACGATAGCACGCTTTAAAAGCCGTGTGGGCGACCTTAAGATTTACGCAGATGCGAGGACCGCAGAAGAACACAACATGATTCATAAGAATATTGCTGCAGATTTTATAAGGTGGACGGCGAACATGGGATTACCTATGTCTCTTTACAAATGGTGTCTTTTCCATTTGAGACAGAGGAATTCAACATGTTCCTTCTCCATCGGAGAAGTGCAGCTTGCTGCAAAGATAACGATAAAGAATCTAGGCGTGTATATTTTGGAATGTCTTTATTTTCAAAACAATATAACCAAGATTTTTAAGAAGTCGTCCAGGCTAACAAACTGGATCCTTCGGGCCTTTGCGCTATTAAAACCGCGGCCATACAATGGACTGGTGCAAACAGTTACCCTGTACGGGTCACAGGCCTCGTTGTCGCTTTACAGCTGGGGTTACAGAATGCTTAGAATCGTTGTATCTGGAGAATGCGACTTCGGACAGGGTCAACTGTCACCCTCCTCGTGGTTAACTCAGCGAGGCGAATCACAATTCGACAATGGTAAATTGATTCCCAGCTTTTCCCATCACGCCGATATCACTTTGACGATTCACCCGCTGCTGTTAGATTACATCGTCGTATCTCAAGTTTGCAAAGAAAAAAACCGTATAAGATATTTTTTTCATGGGTTCAAGCTGCTTGTAGATTCGCTGTACAGCCCTTTAAAAATTTAGTATGTACGGCAAAGCGGTGCTTATAACTTAAAGCGACACTTAGAACTCAGCCCCCTGCTGCTACGTTGATCAAAGAGCAAAAGCAGATTATCATAGACGTTCTCCAAACTAACAGCATTCACAAGGTGATGCAGTATGTCACGAAGAAGATTCTACCACAAAGAAGATTCCAATCGACGTAATAGTTACGCAAATTGGGATAGCTATGCAAAGAGAACTTTCGACTGCTCTTCCGAGCTTGCCCATCCAAGCGTTTATGGTCTCTGGCGACATTTCTGAAGCGCCTTAAGACGGTTTTCGCAAACAGCTCCCCGGTCAGCTCTGGCTCGGGTCGGGCATGGCGGAGCAACCTCATCAGGCCGCTCCACAAGCAGCTTCTCATGCGACGCTATTGGTTCACGCACTCCAGCCATTATAGGACCGTCTCACAAAGCAATGCGAAAGCGGTCCCGTGGACGTTAGATGTTGGCTGAGGGCCCGCCCGAAAAAGAAATCTCCAGCCATTGTCACCTTGGGGAACACTGGCTGCGGAGCAACTGGTGTCACTATGCGTCGCCTTCTCTTGATTCTAATGATGATGAATAGACAGTTTGACATTTGCCGTAGCGGACAACGCCGCTGACGCAGAACAACACCGTAACCCCATTCACCCCGACATCGACAACACAAGCTTCCGCTCCGATCTCGCCATTATCTGCGCTTACTCGCACTGTTTAACGACTGCGCATTGTACGCTAAAATCTTAGGATGCTCTCAATTGTTTCGCGTAGTATGAGGTCCATAATCGCTGCCGAACTGATCAAGTCGATTGTCTTAGCGAAAAGCATGGACTTGTGGTCCCGGCAAAAGACGAAAGGAACGTCTCGAGTTTCACAGGCAAATCTGGCCGAGGGGGATGTTTCTGCAGCAGCCCGCATTTTTATTCGATGGCTCCACAGAACTCCAACTCACGTCGCATACTTAGCGAAAAACACCCGGATATGCTGAAACACCCGCTGCTTCGAAACGTTCCATCAGCCGATAAGATCAACATTATTACCCCAGCTAAAGTCCGAGCAGCAGTTCAGGTTTCCTAAATAGCTCAAGTAGAGGCCCCGACAGCCTCAAGCCCAGACACCTAAAATTTTACTGGAAAAGGTGGTAAGATCTGCCTTCTCGGAATGCCTCGAATTCTCTAAGAAAGGATGTAATTTACCGAGCAAGATGGCTTAGTGGCAAAAGTCTTTGCCTTGCATTCGGGAGGCCTGGGTTCGAGACCCAGGTCGGCCACTCCTAAATTGGTTTTCATGGTTCCCAATTTAAACAAGGTGTAGGCCAGAGTGGATTAAAAATCGACCATGATCGAAAAAATAAGGGGAACACAGATGTCTTAATAAAAAGAGATGCTGCATTACCATCCAACCCCCTCCTCCCCCTCCTTTTAATTTGACGCTATCAGATCATAGTTTCCAGCAACGTACCCCGCAGTCTACCAGATGTACAGAAGCCTATCCAATATCCAATATCTTTTGCGGGGAAGAAATTGCGTCCTCCACAGCGAGCAAGATGCCTTAGTGGCAAAGCCTTTGCCTTGCATTCGGGAGACCTGGGTTCGAGACCCAGACCGGCCACTCTTAAACTGGTTTGCATGGTTTCCATTTTAGAGAAGGTAAATGCCGGATTGGATTAAACATCAGCCATGACACGAAAAACCGTACACGGGCATTAGCCTTACAAAAAAAATGTGGAGACAGCATGGAGGTCCTTGCGGACCGGTCCTTTTCTGCACAGCGATTGTCAGTTACTTTCCGCTCTGGAGTCAGAATGTACGCCAGTCAGAATGTATGGTTTTTGAATGATGAAAAAATTAGCAGTACACTGGATTACGCCCTTAGTGATTAAGAAAAAGTAATCGATTCCGGTATCACCTCAAATAAAAGTGAGAGCAGTACGTGTTGTTATCTGACTCCGCCTTTCGTGACGAGTGCTTTTGCAGAGTCTGCTTCCAGACATTAAGCTACGCACCAATGAAAACATTGAGCTTCATAGAGCTCCCCTCACAATGGACTCCGCACGACTAGCTCTGAGCAAAAGTGCGAGTTAATGAATCTCTAGTGTTCCAGAAATTCTCAGATGCGCTGATCGACACCAAGACTTTTTATATTCTTCGCTGCATGGACGCGTCTGCCCAGAGGGGCATTCCACAAACATTTAACGAAAAACTAAGACAGTGCGCGAAGCTGTGCTTAATTTGAATTTAGATGGAGTAAGTTAAGATCAGACTACTATTCCCACCTCAGCTGGAGGTCTAAGAATCCGACGTGCAACGGATCTGGCTCAGGCCGCATTCTTGGGTTCAATCGTTACTCTTCAAGATTTGACTTAATCGATATCACCTCTGAACGCCAAGCCATTCCCAGAACTGCTTATAGAGTTAAAAAAAAAGAGGAGTTCACCGTTCGTCGCCACGTGGTGCTTGATGACACACGCCAGTCTACCCTGGATGCTGTTACAGGTGAAGAAACTCTTAAACAGCAGAAACGATGTACTCGGCAAGGCGCACCTACTAGCAGCTTTCAACGAATCGAGCTCTAAATGGCTCCAAGCCATTCCCTCGCCGCAGCTGGAAACGATGCTGAACAATGCAACACTCCGCATCATTGCTGGCCTGCAGTTAGGAGTGGTTGTATTTGCGTCTCAATTTCTAAGACAGTGATAACGATGTCGTTATCTCCGTCGTAGAATTTCGCATACTTACTCCCTTTGCAATGGCGCAGGTGCCGTCCACGGGACGACATGTCCTTAGCTGCTCTAGAAGCTGCGGGAGACACTCGCGCTACGTCGTTCTTAACGCAACCCGCTAACATGCCCTGCAGAAAGGAGACAGTCGGACTCGCAGCGGACTCAGCCGTATGGCCAAACAAGATGATCTTATTTCCGTGGTCTTTCGAAAAGGCCCTTGTATGGGACGCAGCCGTGCGAGACACGCTGGCGCCGTCCTACAGAAGTCGAGCTTCAAGGTCAGCAGGCGCTTTATCCAATGTAGTGGACCAGCAAAAACGTCTGAAATACCCCTAAATGGAGGCAACTTTCAGAGTACAGTGCAGTTGCGATAAAAACATTAGGGGTTATAGATGACTCTACAGTAAGATTTCTGAGAGAAGTCGGAAGAAAAGCGCATAGAATGTAGTGTTGAGTAAACCTAGCGATAATCAAGAAAGAGTTGATCAACAGCGTCCAGCACGCTCGCCAAGCTCTAAGTATTGTCAGTTGCTTCTCAAACGGCTCCTTATCCTTGCACCTCCACCATTCAGCACAGGTCCGGCCAAAAGTACCAAGGCGTAGAGTACCATTGAATTTGTAACCGTATTTAGTAAGCGCTTTTGTTTTTTCCAGCATCCTTTGTTGCAGCGTCACTCTTCTCAAGCAATTAACTGCTCCCTCACTATTGGCTTTATTAATAGCCTAATCGATACCTTGTATTACGTTGCTTCCGGAATGCTTTGTCTGGCTAGTTGGACTGTGAAGTGAACCGTTGGGCATGCTGCGGCATGGTAGCTGCAGCATTCACTCAGGCACGTCATGCATGTGCGCCTTTCATCGGGTGGGTTAAATCGTTTCCGGGAAACTTTTCCCATAGAGCATTATTAATTGCTTGTGCGATCTTTCTATTAAGATTTCATGTGTTGTCTGCGTTTTTGTAGTATGATGCCGTAGTCTAAATAGTCTAGTATGGCTGTTAATGGTCTCACTAGCGAAGAACTTTGCATTTAAACCCGAGTAACCTTGTTGCCGTCCTTCGCTATAAGGCACCACGGGGTTCCTGTCTAATCCCGATGAGGGAGCACTGTATTTGAAGAAGGCCTGCTAGCTTGCGTTTATATTGGTCGATCACAAATTTGTCGGCAAATATGAGTTCTCAGCCCTACCTTTTCTTGACGTATGCTATACTCCCTTAACAAGATTGCATACTCCCTTAACAAGATTGCAATACTACCTGCCTTTAGATCCCCAACAAGCAGTCTGCAAAAGGCATATACCCCACCGCTATGCTCACCCCGCTCTTTACTTTGTTCCGCTTATGTATGATGCTCGTAAAGGCTGTTTAGATTAAATAGTTTCGTTACTTACGTATCCATTGAAAATAACATGTTTACTTCATGTAGAGCCTTCTCTTCTATAAGTTCTAATATTCCATCCCTCGCAGCTCTATAGTGCTATACTAAGATTTGTTTTTCTCTCTGTTTCTACCTGTTCAGACAGCCGCTTTAAGTGCGCTTCCGGGGGCCGTTTTCAAAAGATGTTAGCGCCGGTAGCATTAATCGTCCGTAAGTCCTGATGGGTATTGTTGTACTTCCCTGAGTGTCGCGGACCACTGAGAGGACTCGATAGACAAACTTATGCCCACTAAATATGCTAATGGCCGCTCTATTGCTTTGCATACGTTGCCTACTAACGCGGACAGCAGTGAGTGTCACAATCTTGCGACAGTCGATATAGCTTCCTATTGGGGCCGTCCTATTGAATGCCGAATCCATTGCCTCCTCTCTCGGTATTTGTGTAGAGGTCTCTCTTCCTGGTCTGAATCGCCGGATCTTGCGTTGTGGCTCTCTTGTGCTTCCCGTGTGATGGGCAACTCACACCCGCCCGCAATTGGACGCGCTTGTTGCACACGATTGAAAATAATAATTGCCAATTTAGGTCAAATTTTAAATATTTGAGCTGCTTAGTAGTGTGCTTGAACCTGGGGTCGAAAATAACCTTGTTGTACATGTGCTGTCCCATGCTCGACCTAGTGATTATTCCTACAAAGTAATCCTCTATGCTCTGCGCGTATACAGAGATTTCTATTTTCCTCGGGTCATAGATGACCCCCCATAGAATTAAAGGCACTTTTACGTTTAAAAAAAATAGAATGTCCGCCACTCGTCTACTAAGCAGTTTGCGTTCCATTTTCCGTAGCGTATACATTATTCTAAAACGATAAAATTACCATGACATTGTTCATGGCATCCCGTTTGTCTAGCTCCTAGGCCATCATTTCGGCTATAATATTTTCCATTGGGTTTATTGCTGTGCTTCACAGATACAATTAATGATATGAAGATGCTATTTACGAGCGCTCTGGGAGGCTTTAATAATGCTACCTTTTTTATACAAGAAAATGCTTTAACTCACGCCCGTTGGTATTAATGGCGGGCATTGTGGGGCTCAACACCGGTGGAGAGTATATGACTCGATCCTGTCCACGTGTAGTACCCACTACAAAACACCTCCCTCAACCTCTCCTGGACCGGAATTGTTAAGCAGAACTTCTAAACCAGGACGGGGAAACTTCGTGTTTAATCTTCACGGTACCCTAATTTCCTTTTTCTAGTAAGAACCTTTCTTTCAGTATTCGCAGGTTACCCTACTGGCCCCATTTACTATCCTGCACCAAAGCTTAAGCCACAAGATGGTTTTTTAGAGAGACTTATGGCTTTCGTTACTCGTTGCTCGTTGCTCTAATACAAAGTCCTCCGAGACTTACGCAACGTTTGCCAGTAGTCTCACATTCAGCCTCCGCCAGTTCCGACGGAAGGGGCAAAAGTTTCGGCATTCTCCAGGGCGCAAGTCAACGATGTCAAACATAATGTACCGCAGATCGCTAGGTGGCTCGGCTTTTCGACGAGTCTTTACTTTGGAAGTCTAGCGGCACATTTACAGGTAGTTCTACAAGTTCTTAAAATGAGCTTTTCAGAATTCGAATTTGTTCGCGCTTTCACCGCTATTGGAAACGGCAACTTTTCGAATGCTAGCAGTCAAAATATTATGGCGATTGGCCGTTGCGATTTCGTTTGATCGCTTTTCCCGTGCAACGTATCGGCGTGATTTTGAAAAATTGAGAAAAAATAGTTTCGAGTGGTTATCAAGCGTTTTTATTTCAAAAGTTGGAATGCGACCCAAGTGAAAACTGAGTTAGACGAGGTGTGCGGTGACTCTGCGCCATATTTTGCCACTGTTTCCAACTGGATTAATGAGTTAAAAAGAGGTCGCACCGAGGATGAACTACGTTCAGGACGCCCAAAAACGGCAACTGATGAGGAAAACGTGGAAAAAGTGCGGAAAATCGTTGCCGCAGATAAGCGAGTGAACATTAAGGAGATATCGGAGACCTTGGGGATCAGTTTGGGTAGTGTGCATTTCATCCTGCACGAGAACTTGAAGATGAAAAAACTCAGAGCAAAATGAGTGCCGCATTTGCTCAACCAAGGCCAAACAGACGCGCGTGTTTCCGCTTCACAGCGAAATTTGGCCAAGATGTCGAAAAATCCGTCGGATTTTTGGCGCAGATTCGTGACCGTCGATGAAAGCTGGGTCCATCACTACACTTCCGAGACCCAAGAAGCATCTCGCCAATCGTGTGCACCTGGTGAAGGACCTCCGAAGAGGGTGCAGACAACGGCATCGGCCGGAAAGATGATGGCTACGGTTTTTTGGGACCAACGTGGAATAATTCTGGTCGACTACCTTGAGAGCGGTAAAACGATCACGGAGAATATTATGCAAGACTGTTGGACTGCCTGAAGCAAGAACTTATCGTGAAACGGCCCGCTTTGCAGAAGAAGGTTGTCCTGTTTCACCAGGACAATGCTCCCGCACACAAGTCGCGGCAAGCAACGGCAAAGAACATGAAGACGACAGCGCATCGCTGTGAAAAACGTCTACGGCGGATTAGACGCGCGCCAAGCCAATTACAGGAGTTCGTGAGTAAAAACGAGATATAATTCAAAATAAGCCTATGGAGGGGAGGGAGAATGCAGGATAGCAGAGTCCGTTAAGCAGCGCGGGCACAGACAACGCCGGTTGGCGGCAATGCCGAAGCAAGCTAAATACATAGCGCCAAAGATGCCGCCACCTTACTAGCGAAGACGCGGGAAGTCACTAAATGCGCGGGCAATCTGTGAGTATATTAGGAGGCATGAGAATAAATGAGTGAGTAGTCGTTGGTGCGACCCAGGTAGAGAACGTGTGTTGCTTAAGAGAGAGAATGGCAAACTCGTAACGGTCGCCGGCAAGTCATGGGGGTGGTGGACACTACTTGTTGTCGCATGCAAGCGCCCACTGGCGGTGAGAGGCGCTGAAAATATCCAGGTGCCCAATTGTTCGTTTTTTTTAAATATATACATATATATAAAATAAAGTTTATTTCCGTATAATACATTAGGTATATGTTACACACATCAACTAGCTAAGCCAATGCGAATTGTGACTGTCACGTGTTTGTTTCGATGAGGCCAGGGCGAGACCACTTCAGGAGTGTGCCCCGAACGGAGGCAGCGTTTCCACGTTGTATGTCAAGATCCAGGCGTTGTTTAAGAAAGGACGATGACCTGTTATCACCGGATGACAGGTTTAACAAGGTCCCAACTTTGCGGATCAGTTGCTTAGTCCGAACGCCAGGGGCACCCAGGGTTTCAAACGCGAGAGGGCAAAATTCATGGGAATAGCCGATTGATGAGTATTTTCTGAACATTTTTCGTCCTAAAGCTCTCAAGCAAACCAAAGTTTACCCGAGCGAGATGCTCCATACTCTGTTAGGGCTGTGGACACTATCTCAACGATGTGCGCAGTAGAGATCATCCCAGTATAATGGAGCCGAAACACCAGCTACCGGATATAGTTGGCGATGAAAAAAAAAATTGGCCACCGCAACGTATAACGCCTTTAGCAGCCAATCGGCTTTATTTTTTAAGTCTTACAGCCTTGATCCTTATCGCGTTTATATCCAGCCCTCTTATGACGGGGAATATTTGTGCCAGAGAAGTAATGCACTTTATGTCTCCCAAGTCGTAATAAGCGACCACTATGTCATCTGCGTACATAATAACTATGGCCCATCGGTGCTCCTATCGAATAACGCCGATAGAATCGGCAAGCAGAAGACAAACGGAGACGCAGTTCAGTGGGTGCCCTTGCGGGGTTCCGACATGTTGCCTTACCCGCAACAACTTCGGCTGCATTATTAAGGTGTTCTTATAAAAAAAAGCTCGTAATTACACTCAAAAGAGAGCCACTGAGAGTCGGTCTAAGAACATTGTGGGCTACTTTGCAACTACATAGTAGCTAGGACATCTCTTCTCTCGTGCTTCGTCTTATCTGAAACATCCATCTCGCATAGTAGCATTTTCAAAGTTACTCAGTGCAATAGTTTTGTTTGCGTCCAATTAGAGATCGCTATTTTGTCCAGACAGAGCCTAGTGACTGTGAGATATGACGCCGAGTGTATCTAGTCCATGATTTTATGAGAGCCAGATTCAACTTAAGCTCGGCCAATTTTAGAGATCTCAGTCACATGCAAGGCAATGCAAAAAATATGCACGTCAACGGCATGCTCTATGACACTGTTGATAGTCGTTTGATTGCCCGACAATTTGTGCATGAGGCCGATATCTGGGCATTAATAGCCAGTTGATATCTGGGCATTAATAGTCAGTTGATATCTGGGCGTTAATACTCAGTTGATGTCTGCTTAACCGTTGCATTGTTGTTGAGGAGGAGAACTCCATTGTTTTCCTAACAATGGAGTTCTCTTTCCCCGGGCCTCCCCCGCCCACTTAGTTGACCCAACTCTCCCGTTCTCCTCTTCCCTTACTCTCTTCCTCTCGACCAGTTACGCCCCTTTAGGTAACTCCTTGAAGTGTATATGTTTTAATGCACGCCTAACTGCTAAGCCCAATAAATACTGACACAATAGTGGAACGCAAAGGGCGCATTAAGAGTGTTTGTGATGCATTTGATACCACCTGGATACGATTAGGCCGTTAGTAATCATTATAAAACTGAATTTAATTTACAACTTAAATTACTTAACTTAGTAAGATAATTTTAACCTTTCTAGTATAGAACGATATACTAATGCCCTATTGAATTATGGTAGAATGAAATAATTTCCTGTCAGTCCAATGAGTTACGCCCAAATCTTGGGAAAAATCATCCGACCCTCATTTCAGTGTCAGCATTAAAGCTTAAAATTAAACAAACAACTCGCTAAGTATACTAATTCATTTAACTGTAAGCACGGACCGACATTACCACCCCAACTTGCTCTGATTAAATCTGAAACACGGCCTACGCAAACCGTTTTCAAATGCCCCTGGCGAGAATTATTTTTTAATTGCATGATATTGATGATATGTATAATTGCTTTTTAAGTGAGATATATCTAGTCATAACTGAATGCATACACAAAATATGAAGAGCATCCAAACTCGATTTTAAAGAATCAAAATATTTTCTCAGGCATGCAAACCACCGACCCGCTGAAAAGAAACAATAGGCATACATTTTACGGACACTGTTGTCAAAGGTGGTATTTTCACGACAGATATTTAAAAAAAATGTGTTTTGTTCTTATTGCATAGGACGTGCGATATGGCAGGTTGTCCTGAGTTGGTTTAGACGTGCCCGTGTATGACCATAACTAAAGAAAAAAAATGGAAGACAATGAGGCAACTGCAAAAATGCAGCCCCACTTTGGATCATATTACGCCTTTTTTTATAAGAAGCTTTCAACTGTTTTAACCGAGTCTCTGTTTTTACTATTCAACAGGCCATACGTAACACATAAATGCAGCAGTCTTATAATTCGTTATTCAGTTCGTGGTGGACTCCTTTATATAAAAAAAAGCGTTAAGACAAATGTAGATAACTATTTGCTAACGACCGGTTGCTCAATCAACAATAGCCTGTATACTATAAGAAAATGCTAGCTAATTATATGTTTTTATTTTGTCATCGGAAGGCTTTGCTAGACAAGAGTCAACAATTCACAAGAGATTTCACAAAAGCCAAATCCACAACAACGCAGTTTATTTAATATGGTCCAAGGTTAGGCTACTCATATATAATAATCGTAGACTCTTTTGATTGCGTATGTTTTGATTTCCCTAGGAGATAGTAAATTATACAAAAATGGTTAACAAGCTTAAGTTCATAAACTTTGATAGACATTATATTGGTTAGTTCTAGCCCATTTGGGTAACATAAGTTTTTGTATCCGCATAAATACCAGCTTTAATAGAACCTCTGAAGCATCTCTCTCAGGGATTCGACTGGGTTTTTGCCTTGGTCTTATTCTATTTTGTATTTTTATCCTTACCATAGAACCAATTTTCCTACTATGTGTGATAATAGCGGCATGTTGATATCGTTCTCACCAAGGCGAACGTTTCTAAATATTTTACAACTCACACTGATAAACTAAGAAGCTCCTAGCGTATCGTCAATACATATAGCCACGTCGCATCGAGTCAATCATTATTTTTATGATGCGTAGTACACAACTTGCGCAGCTGAGATAGTTGCTGGATTGAGTGATCATTGTATATAATTGTTAACTTCACCAAAATGTGTTGCATGTAAACAGTGCTACACATGCATTGTCCGCTTTTCGACACAATAACAAAGAATTTGAATTGAATTTGAAGACAGATTACTCAATTAAAGCCCGAGTACGACACATTAGGCCACGACAACAGAAAACGACGACCAAACAGGAAATAAGAAACCCACGTTTAGGGTTTTTTATTTTCTGTTTTTGTGACACATTGTAATCAAGTGTGTGATCATTTGTTTTCACGGTCAATCCTTTGTGACCCTAATGCTGCACTTTGCTGGGTCCACCCTTTGTTGTCATTTTTTTCCGCGTTTCTGCGTATGTGCTGTTCGCCGTGCTCTGGACGGCGTGTCTTAGTGTCCTGCGAGGCTGTTTATCTTGACCCTATATTTCTGTCCCTGTGGTCACTATTATGGTTAAGCATGCCTTCTAGCGCGACGCCTCCAACGGCTTTCTAACAGGGTTTTTGACCCTTTTTTAATGTCATGTGACTTAGGTAGGAAGCGGTCTCCTTTCCTGTTTGGGAATTCTCACGGCTTCCAGCTTTTCCTACTTTTGTGATATAACTCCTCTGGCCGCACTTTTGCGAAAAGCTCTTGTATCTCTTCCGGCCTGTGAAATGCACTGCTCGATTAGCTTGTCTATTTCTGCATAGACGCATTTCCTACACCCACTGCCTATCCTATATTGTCAAGGTCGGTCTGACAGCCCGCTGCTTTGCTTCTATCTTTTTCCTGTGCGCCTTAACACTACAACTGTTTATTTTTTTTTGGTTGAATAAGGCACGGATGCTATAACGCGTTTATGCTAAAGCCAAGTCAAACGACTAGCGCTTTACGTGGTCCCAATGCGTTTTCGTCGACTTCTCTCGAGTATCTTGTGGTAACTGCAGTACCTGGGTGAAAGCCATTAACATAAATAAGTCCGTCTCGACCAACAGAATGCCTCGCCGGAATCGACGCAATACAGCGTCAGTTAGCGTGACATTCCGGCTTTTGGTGGCGCCAACGTTGGGGTCACGTACTTGCGCGGCTTGCTTCGTTCGAGCCCGCTGGTTGTGCTTTAGCTGAGATGCTGCTCTTCTGCTTTGTCTGCCGTTTGGCTTCGATTCTATGTCCCCAGTTCTAGGCTCAACCGATTGCCCTCCCCCCCCCCCTCCCCCTCATGATCTCTCGAGATTTACTTCATAAACATGCGTCTAGCCCTCCAAAATGCACCGGCATATTCAGTGGCGTCGGCAACGTGACCACGCATTTTCTTCAGGAACGGAATTCGTGGCCTCGTAGTGCTAGTAGTAGTAGTCGTAGTAACCTGTTGTTTTGGTTGTGCTTTCTTCTTCTCTTTAGGTTCAGGCGCGTTCCGCAGGAACGCAACAGCAACAGCAGCAGCGATGAACAGCAGTATGGACACCATACCGTTGCCCGTTCTCGACCACATTCGTAACGAAAGAACCCCACATTTGCATCATAATGGACTTTACCCATGCATGCGTGCATGCGCGAGCATGTAGCTAGACTCTCCTCCGTCTCCTGCTGGCTTGAACTCGCCGTCAAGAATATCTGCAAGTGCACCAACGGGCCGTACATGTTGAGATATCTAAGGATTCCCCAACGGTTCTTTTAGTAACAGCGAACATGCGGCTAGATGATATTAAGCAAAACGTTTAGCTACGTTGTTATTGGTTTGGAATCAAGCATTTATGGTAAGCCGCAAGCACGAATCTGTGTGTATAGCTGGTGCAATTCCGACTAAAAATATCTAACCAAATTGATATCAGAAATAGTGAAAATTTTTTTTCCAAATATCTGCAAATTTCATCGACAGTAGCAGAAAATCCTGTTACAGTAGAAACTATAAACACTGTATTAAGCGCTAATTGTAGTGACATATCCCCACCGTACTCCACTTACCAAACAAAATGTCTTTAAATAACAAGACGCAAACATTTATTGCTACCAGACCATAAAACAGCATGAGACTGGCAAAATAAAAACTATTGGGGCTACAAAAAAGTTTTTCAGTTTTGTCCGTAGAGAATCATTTAAAAACCGAAAAAACTTTTGTAGACCCAATAACTGCAAACAGGATTACGTACAAGTGGGTATTCTGTAGTCCTTGGCATAACTTGGTACTTTTCTTTTTTAGTAATGCACTAAAGCTTTGCTTAAGGTCATTTAATAGAACTTTCAATGGCTCCGTAGAGAAATTGCCTTCGTTTTAAGGACTAACTGCCGTGTTTCTTTCAATGTGTTCGAGAAAAATGTTGACATTAACTTAGATTACATAGTGCAGATTGACTACCGCAGAAAATCATATAAGCTTCTGCATATTTGCAGGGGACAGAGGTGGATCTACATCAGCTAAGGATGTAGCACGACTCTCAATATCCTCAATACAATTAGTGCAGTGTCAAACCACGAAGTGATTTGAATTAATGATGCCTTAACGTTGAGTGCTTCATAGCTTTAAAGCATGTAAAAGATGCTTAAATGCGTTTATGACAAGTCTAAACTGCACTGCGATTTCAATCAGTCAATAGATTATGTGTTTCGCCGACTTTCACTGAATTGCGCTGGTGATTTCTATATTCTCTAAACAAGTATTACTCGGGAGAATGTGTTGCACGCAAAGTCATTTATTTAGGCCTGATCAGTTGACAAAATTTAGTCAGATACCGGAAGTAGTCGGTGACCTAAATATGCACAATTGCCCAAAACTAAAAAAGCTAATTGCAGAAGGTGCCGGGCAGCTATCTCGAAGTAAAAGTATCTTGAAGTATTATCTGTATTTAGGCCTAGACAAGCACAGATATCTCAAGATATTTAAGCAAATAGTGCAGTCGACGAGTAATGCTGCGGTCTGTGATGTAATGGTAGTCAATTAAATTAGAGCTGCTTGAAGGTAAGAGGTCGAGTATAGATTCCATTATAATTTACTCTACCATACTATTTGCAGGCTCTAGCTCTTATTTGAGAGAACAAGCAGATTAAAATTTGTTTACTTACATATTTGCAAATAGGGCGAGCTTACCGTGTCACTAATTTTGTAAAATTTTAATTGCAGCGGATTCACTTTTCTCACCAAGCAAGGCTCACTAACCACATACAACATAAAAAGTATAATCAAATTGGAACTTCGGCTATTTTTTATTATTATTATTTTTTTTTTAATGGACGACTAATGCCCCACGGCCTTAATTACTACATCGGGTTTCTTACGATAAGAAATCAATATTACGTTATAGATACTATTATTGCGCAACATTTAAAACACGATTTCTAACAACAGCGTTTGGCATCAAAGCATAGCATCCAAAATACTAGCACACTCGTTTCATGTTAGATCTCCCGACCTCTATTCAACGAGTTCGAGCACAGGAAAAAACCGGAACTTTTGTAGGCATTTCGCCAGAGGCTCTTCATAATTTCACTGAGCCTTCTTGCGAAAAGTGCGACCGATGCACGGCGCAGTAGGCAGTTCCAGGTAGGCCACAGTGCGGACGTGTGAAGCTTTTCCGCGTCATTCTCCTCCTACGACTACATACGCGACTATATGTAGTTTTGGCTCGAGGAAGAAGTGGAGAACACGTATCAGAGAAGGTGTAATATAAACCCCTGTTTTCGACTTCGCTGCGCCCCATATAGAATAACGCTAACTAGACAGTTTTTTTAGGTTTATAGGCGAGCGAGCCTTGCGACAAACAACAACAATAACAAAAACAACAACAGCTATGTAACTACAGCTACAGCTAGTAAACAGCGCAATGCTGCAAAAGCTCTTGCAGTTAGATTAGAATGAGTTCTGCGAGGCAATTTTAGTCTTATATGAGCTTCGAAGGACCCTCGAGTCGTTTTGTTGTTACTCACACAGGTCGCCTTATGCAGCTGAACGGTTTCCATTTTACTGGTCGAGTTGGTACCGATAAGCAATCGCATAGGTAGGCTGCCGTGAAAATATGCCATATGTAGGCGCGACATCATGGCTACCGTCCCTGTTGGTCAGACCCCAACGTTTGAGCCATCGCCTGCTACCAAAGCGAAGCCCTGCATGCTGACTAATCTGCAATGGTGACTTATGTTAACGCCTTTTTGTCGTGTAGAGACAAACAGTAGCCCAAACTAATCAACAATAACGTTACTACTCTATAAATACAAAAAAAAACACAATAATCATAAATCCATATAATGCAATGGCGTACCCTTTAGCTAATTAAATACAGTCAACTATAAGATAGTCCACATACAAATAGTGGCAAAAGCGAGTATGGGCGAGTGTGCCTAGCTGTTGTAACACATGCGACTTTTGCATTTTTCTAGTGCGAACTGTGCTTTACAAATGTGGCTCTATGATTTGGCACATCATTAAATAAAGACACAAACCGCAATTCGAATATTCCCGCAGCAAAGAAGATAGACCGTTTAGTAGTCCACCAAAACGTATGCATGGTCAGGAATATCAATTCATCTATTCCAAGACATTTTTCATCAGTTATTATGCTTCTACATTTAGTTTCCGTTTTGCCTCAAGCAAAGCCGTGCTCATGATCTATTCCATTTTTCTTTGACGATTAGCTAGTGAGTTGGTGTCCTGGTCAAGCTAAAACAGGCAACGTTTAACTAGTGTTTCAGTATAATTGTTAGAAGCATGAGCACTATGTGAGCACAACACACAGTGAGGTCAACTTTGACTGCATGTGCTTCAAAGGCGTCTGATTGCTGGCCACAGCCCTACTGTAGGATACCCCTGTAGAGACCTCGCGAATTCGTTTCGTGTCAAAGAACCCAACGATCAGATAGCTAAGCTGTCTGCGAGGCATGGACACAGTGACTTCATATACGTGTGCATACATCGTTTATGTGCGTGCTATGGATCCAGTATAGCACAGAATTCAATTCGATGTGTGCGTCCATTATGCAATTGGATGCTACAACAGTGATGGCACAACAAGTCCTGTGTTGGGAGAGTGCATGCGTTTAGAATAATTATGTGTATGTTGCAAAATATTCCACTTCAAACTGTATATATATATAAACATATACGTCGACGGAACTGGAAGGAATCTACAGACTAGGCCTGCTCGAAATACGGTTGAATTGTCGATAGTCGCAGAGACCCCCCTACAAACAAAATTGCTAGGCGCGAACGTTGAGTTGACTGGATGGTGGATACGCGATGATCGCCACTTGCGGGATCGACGCCGCTGAACCCTCGACACGCAGGCGTCTGTGTGGATGATAGACAAGTGCGTGCTGCCGCCTGCAGATACCTGCGGATCGTCAGTGCGACAGGCGTCGCCCGCGGTTGCCAACACCAACGTGAGTTGAGATCTGGGTCTGGCGAGTAAATTTGTTACAAAAGTCGAAATTGAAGAAGATGAGGAAAAAGAACAATGTGTGCGAGAGAAAAACTCCCGAGCGGGTCCCTCCGCCATCATGTCGACAGCATGTCAAATCGTATAGCATGAAGTCGTCGCTTGTCGTCGTCGTCGTCGTCATCATCATCATCGGCAGCAGCAGCAGCAGCAGCGGCTTCGATTCGCGTCCGCAAGCGAAATGGAAACAGAAACATCTCTGTCAGACACGTCATCGATGTAACAAACGTCACCGAACGGCTCTGAACTTTTTCTAGGCCGGAGGCGGTGAGTGGACGGGCAGGCGGGCCGGCCGGCCGCTTCACGACCCGTCATGCCAACGAAATGCAGGACGAACCCCTCTGTTGGCAGATATCCTGCAGCCGAAGTCCGTACAAGTCGAACAACTTACTTGTTCGAGCGAGCGAGCGAGCGAATCGATTCGATGATAGTAGTCGAACGTCGACGACGGCTATCGCATCTCGCTTATCTTGCCGTCACTGCCGTCCGTCAACCATGCATCGAAGCGAAAACGCCTGCGAAACGATGCACCACTTTCGGTGTTCGGAGGCGAGCACGTTAGAGGCGAGACGTTGGCCAAACGTAACGGAGGCCACTCGTTGTTGTTGTTGTTGTTGTTGTTGTTGTTGTTGTTGTTGTTGTTGTTGTTGTTGTTGTTGTTGTTGTTGTTGTTGTTGTTGTTGTTGTTGTTGTTGTTGTTGTTGTTGTTGTTGTTGTCGTTGTTGTTGTTGTTGTTGTTGTTGTTGTTGTCGTTGTTGTTGTTGTTGTTGTCGTCGTCGTCGTCGTCGCCGCCACAGTCGACGCCGCTCTCGGAAAGGCGCTGGACCGGCAGCCGAAAGCATCCGAATCTTAAGGTGTCAAACAGTTTTGACGAGAAACGACACAGAAATGAACGTGTGTCTGCTGCTGAAGGGCGCGTTGGCTACCACACGAGGTAGTGTAGTCGAGCACACGTAAATGTTGGAAGGACTGGTGATTCGATTGATATGTATACCTAACTGTACACTTGTCACCTTTTTATACGCGGGACCGCTTAGAGACCGTCAGCATAAGCGGACATGCTGAGATTCTAGGGTTTCGCCAGCAGTCCGCGTGGTCTCTGACACTCTCTCTCTCCCTCTCCCCCCCTTTCTATCTGAGCGGTATGATTTGTTATATATTCAGCATTGCTCGAAGAACATTCGATGTACAACGGGGATCGAACCGGCGACGCCTCGGTAGATGACAACCATGACTAGCGCACTGGTCCCCTAGACCATGCCCGACCGTTAGACTCGACCTGAAACGGAAAGAGTGCGAATTCAAAGCAGATACTACGACTACTGCTTAGACCTTATTGTGTTAGAAAGTTAGCATAAACGTGATTTTGTGCCACTTACCATATGGTTCGTTGGTAACACATAATGATTTAATAACTATGTACTAGAAAGGAAAGTAACTGGAATTTCTCAACCAATCTAGAAAGTGAATGAGTGAGCCAATTTAATTATTTTATAAATATTGGCTATTTTCAGCCACAATCTTTCCCCATCTCTGGACCGGACTTTCAAGTCGTATGACAATCGGCTTTGGTTTCTGCATCTCGAGGAATATTTCTACGTGTTGCGTCACTGCTTCTTTGTGGTTTCACTGCGTGAGGTTATTTTCTTCCCATATATAGATCGAGAGAGATTATATATGCAAATATAACGTTATTTTATTTATTAAGGAATAAAAATGGAGCTAGAATTGTGAGAGAACGTGTGCACAGGCAATATTATTCTATCTCTTATAGAATGGGCTGGGACCACTTTAACAGCGTGCCCCGGACGGATGCGCGTTCCCGCGTTGGACGTCAAGGTCGAGGCGCTGTCTCAGCAAAGCCGCAGATCTTTTGTCTCCAGTTGCGAGGTTCAGCTGCTCACCGACTCTGTGGAGGAGCTTGCGAGTCAAGTTCCCAGGACCGCCTAAGGTTTCGAACCCTAGCGGTTGAAACTCATGTGGGTAACCTATTAAGGCGTATTTTGCGAGCTTCCTTGCCTCAGCTAGATTACCAGCGTGGCCTGCTGAGATCGCCCCGACCATTGAAGGTGCTAATGAGTCGGTGACAGTGGCGTCCCAGACGAGCATCCTGCCCCTACTAAACGGGGTAAGAGTCATCCCATCCGGGCGCTTACCATCGTCGGTGGAGAGGCCCTGGGGCTCTAGGATGCAGGGGAATCCACTTGATCGAAGCGCTCGGCCGAAGGTGTCGTTAATGCCGGCATGCCTGGCACGCCTTCCCGCACTCATGATGCACGATAACCCGTGATGGGCTAATTTGTCGACGGGGTGGCGGCATTTACATTGATGAGGGGACACAAGGTCACAGCCAAGACGAAGGCCTGCCCCGATTCGGGTCGTCTCGTTGTCCAGAAGGGTGCCTAGTGGGGCACTTGGAAGCGCATGCAACCAGGCCCCGGATCCTTTAGCAGCGACCGCTTGAAGGCGAGCCCTTGTGGTGTCATCGACAGCGCTCGCTAGTAAGCCACGATATACTTCGTCATATAAGAATGTGCTTCAGTCATGTTGGCTTAGAGGGTTATCCGGAGCGCCTCTGCAAACGGTCTTTAACTCCTCGTACAGGCGTCTCTTGAGCTCATTAAACTGAGAAACTTCGTCTAGTAATGCGATGGCATTGTTCGCAGATCGGAAAAGGGAAGAGACTATCGCTGGCCCAGCAGAGACAAGCGGGTCAGGGATCCCCAGGCCCCCTTGGAGATCGGTAGTTATGCCTGCTTCCGAGCGGAAGGCGCCAGCGATAGATTAAGAAGAGACTCGAGGGCGTTTAGAGTCAACTCGTTTAATGGATGCAGATCGTCCAACCGCCCTGTTAGATCAGCTCCGCGAAGAAAGTGGGTGACTCTCGTAGCAGAGAAGGAGGAACGAAGTAAAAATAGGGCGCGGTGGGAGCCGAGCGGCGCGAGGTTGTCCGCGACTTCCTTAAGCTTATTCTGCCAATTTTCGAGTGCGTGTGTGAGCCCTTCCGGCCGGAGGGGAACTCCCAGGAGCTCCAAGTCTTTGTCGAGGGTAACCTTACATCCCGGCAATAAGGCTTGAAGGATGCGAAGGTCAGGGGTCTGTGCAGTATCGCCTGTGACGTAGATCGCACATTTCTCGGGATTCAGCTCTAAACTTGAAGTCTTACGAAAATCAAGCTAGTCAAGATCGTCAATCGAGATCGTTTTATAGACATTTGAATAGCCGGTGTGGTGGATGTTGTGATAACGGTGGATGCGGCAAAATTTCTTAATCGAAGTGGAAGCTGGCTAAACACATATGCGGCAAAACGCGTTGTTAATATTTTGGCCCCTAGAAACAAACTCGTGGTGGACGATGTAATTTCTATCTTAGCAACCACCAGGCCAAATCTTGAAATACTAACCTCGTCGAATACTTTCCAATAATTTCGGACAGTTTCCGCAGCAGTAGGGCCTTTATTTATTTTATTATTTTGTTTTAAGCTCATACAAAATTGCCGCCCATAACTGGGTGTTTTTCGCTATCGATTTCGACGTTCTTTTCATAATATTAGTATGAGAAACGGTACAAGTGGACTTGCTGTTAGCAGGTAATACCGTGAGACTTATCTATGTTTACTTCAGTCTTATAGAATCAACCCCGAAGTTGAGACAGCCCATCACGGCTCTCGTCGGCGAGCTTAGAATTATGACGGACTTGGATTCGGCACCACAGCATTGCTATGGTGACGTGAAGCACTGCACCTATGAGGCATGCCCTTCCCGTGGCAGCGCCAGTTATGGTGTCTATAAAGCTGCATTATCCAACGAGGAGGTTTTTTTCTGCGCATCTACAGTAAAACTGATCTGCAACAATCGTCGATAATCCGGCTTGAGGCCAACATTATCTGGACATCTTTCTTGGCAATGATGACTCAGTCGAGAAAGTTGTGATCTGCAAGGCGTCGGTGAATACAAATTGCGCTGTAGTCAAACCTTCGCTATTTCGCCAGGCGCTGACAATATCCATGAACCAGTCGCATTTATAGACCACCAGTTTTACTACCGGAGATTTTGCGAATTGTAACCTTTTAGCAACCGATTGAAATTGCTTCTCTATGCTAGGCTTTGATGCCAGTGCCATTTCTGCACGTAATGCTTTGCAATATAATTCTCTCTTCTCAACTCGACGTCCGTGCCACAGGCCTCAAGACCCATTGCGAGCGTCGATAAATGTTCTGTACTGAATATGTGTTAAATAAATATGTATGCGATATTTAAAAAAAAAAAATATATATATATATATATATTTCATGCGGGATCATCGGAGCTAGCTGGAAACTGGATGCTTACGTCAAACGCGTCGCTTGTCAGCTCTCTCCGACCGATGTAGACGACACGTTTAATCTGCAAACAAAACTTCAGAAGTTGTTGCATCTCGGAGGAGAATAATCGAAACGAGCTGCATCGCAAAATGTCAAGACCAAACAGCAATTCAAATGTCTAATGTCGACTGACGGCTAAGGACAACTTGAGCGTGATTCGAGTGATCGGACGGGACATTGGCCACCGACAATACCGAAACAGCTAAATCATTCGTGACGTATTCGCTACTACATATACATGTGGAGCCGAACTCGTCAAAAGATCCCCGCAATCTGCCCCGGCCACCGTTGCTCCTGCCAATCTTCCTTCACCAGCGATGTACACATTGGCCAAAAACCTCGGCGAACAGGTCATCGCGACGTCCATATACGACGACGCCAACGAAAAAACAGAGATCTTTGAAGAACAACGTTCGTCTATCGTCCGGGGCACTCCACAGTCGTTACGCTATTTGACACAGCTATAGTCTCGAAGAAGACAAACTTTAGGCGGTAACTACCATCAACGATATGGCAGTCTTAACGACGAAATCGTTAAAACAGATAGTGCGCATGTATCTGAGATCGTTGCTGCAGATTAAATAAAAATGTATTGGCTTATAAGAACTTTCAACACACAAACATGAAATTCATGAACTTTCATTCTTAGGGAAAGACACTGCCCTAAGAAGTATATGGCATATGGTAAATATAAACAATTATAGTTGCAATATGCAATACCTGTTGTAATGTATGCATCTCCTCTTTAGAGAACAGGGTTAGAGAAAAACTGGAGCCTGATCTCAAAAACGTCCCCCTCAGCGTGCTTCGTAGTTTTCTTTTTTATTAGTGCAACGTATAGGTCTCACAATGACAAAGTGAGTGATATTTCACGAATGTTTGAGAATATTAACATACGCACGTTTACCAGGCTGATCTCAGGCGCTGACTGCAATGAGCGATTTTTAGACTCATACTAAGCTTCACATAAATAATAATGGAAAAAGTTATATTTCAAAGTTGTTATGGCATTCGACGGCAGATTCGTACATTGCGCACAATGATTATGCATAATATCTACGTGATATACAGGATCTCCCAGAATTCGTCCAACAAATTTTGGAATCGACTATAACTTGGCTAAAAAATACTTTTTGCAACGGAAAACCGGGACGGAAATGTCTTCTAAAAATGGGTAATTCATCGTGGAAGCCAAAATATAAGAATTACAACGATTTTAAGTTACTATCCGCTAGTCGACCGGCCGTGCTGCTCAGTCAGTGCACCAGACAACAAGTCCTGCAACAGACGGGGCCTTATGACGTCTAGGCCGGCAGCTAAACTCCTGCTAAAAGTCTCCATCGCACTCAGTATCTCTTCACGTGAGGTTGAAGAAAATATATAAAATTTATAAAAAAATGTATATAATAGACAAACATATTTTATACACTTTCCTCAAAAGCTGTTTTTCCTCGCACTCCCATCATGTTTTGAGAAGAGTCCAACGGACGGCGTTAAACAAAACCAAGTCGAAGGAATGGGCAAGCACCTCACCAGCGAAGGCAGTCCAAGAATTGCAAATGGTTGAGCCTAATTCGGTGGTAAGGCCAAAGGCCTTAATGCAGCTTTGTCCGTTTTGCCTTAGGTCGTATAGGGCAAGTGATGCCGACTATACTAACAAGAGAATAGTGTCGTAGTATTTAATTTATGTCGCGTGTATTGGATGCGTGGGTCTCAGTGCCCGTTTCCTGCTATAAGGACATCAGATGGTGACGACTGCAGCTTAACTGCTTGTCACCTCAGCACATTGCTAATCTCTGAGTCACGGTCCTTTTCAACTTGTTAAGGTTAACCCATATTGCAAATTCTTCTTGTTCGAGAGAGAGATTACCTCTAAGGGGTCGGACATGTTGAGATATATAGGTTTTCCCTAGCAGTCCTTATGGCAGCACGGTCGCTGACCTTCAGCGGTATGGTTTATTATCTATTCTCCGAGATAATTCGATCAACGGTAGCGACCGATCCAGCGACACCCCGGTAGATGACAACCATAACTATACTAGCGTTCAATCCTATTTGTTTGCACAATTACTATTTTTGGTTGCACCAACAATAGGACAGATCTTACACCCTTGTTTCCCATTGACAAGACAGATCTTATTCTCACTTAGATTACAGTAATTAATATAACAAATATTACCCATACTTCGATTTACTGTGAAAGTCCTTCAAGTTTGCATAGGACCGTGCTACTTAAGGTAGTGCCAGCGCGTGTTCTATGAGACGTGGACATTAGTCACGCAGCAGTGTATGCTCATCAGGTCGACTCAGAGCTTATGAGAAGCTTCGATGGGCGAGCTGATCGATGTCCAACAGGTCGTGTCATCTTTGTCCTGCAAGTTGTTCGTTTTTTCAGCCTTAACCGTGGAACGTGACCATGAGGCGAATGAGGAGAGAGCAGGCGATGACGTCGAAAACGACGCACGCCACTTGTCCGAAATCTCATCTCCAACCAACTCCTGTTCTGCTGAGTTCGGGAAAATAGTACAATCTTAAAACTAATTGAAATTGTCGTCTTCCGACAAGTAGTTTGCACGAAACACCTTTCGCGTACCATTAGGCTGAGAAAGCAATGATTAGGAGGACTGGACATAAAACTTTCAAAAACAGATCTTTAGAATGTTCACAGAATTCACCATAAACTGGGAACTGGCGGGCTTCCGTCAACAAAATTCGTGATTTGCCTTGCGTGCTCACTATGATGTTTAGCACATACACGAGAGGATCTTCTCCTTACCTATTCAGTACATTAAAACAAATGAATGAAAAGTAAACGCTAAATTGGTTCATCTCTGGCAGTGTTTACTATTCACGAGCAAATGCGTGGTTATTTGCTCTGGGATTTATAAGATGCGCCATCGAATGAATGACTTATGCGGTATAGTTTCGTTGTAAAACGCACATTCGTATCTATTTTTTTTCTAAGCTTTTGCACTACAGGTTATGTATGAAGTGGTAAATGCATACAGTCAACCATATCTTCTGTCTCCATTACCGTTAATGCGGGCTAATTTTACGCAGGTAAATGGATTGTCACGCGTAGACTTATGAGATCAAGTTCGACTTAATGCGGTAAAATAGCGCACTGTGCCACGCTGTCCTCGTTAGGTGCTAGAAGCACCTAAACTGAACCGAATTCAGCATGTTTCAGTTGATTTCATCGGCGCTATTGGTTTAGCGCAAACTCGTAAACACTGGGGCCAGCTTGCAAATAAAATCTTACTAGTTAGCGAATTAACCAAACCAAAATATTAATCAGAATCATTGGAGAGCTTCTTTGAGTAACTTTGCATATCTTGTTCGTTTGTACACGATACAGATTTACACGCATGCATTTAAGCTTGTCGAGTTATTTTCTGCGAGCAGTTCAGTTCATTCCTGCAACTAAAGCACGGACGCCGGTCGACTTGAATGAACTAGACTTGTCGCAACTGCGATTGTCGTGTAGTCTTATTAGCAATATAGCCAGAAGCACGCAAGCCCTGTAACTCGCTAAACTGCAATCATTCAACCGCTGGCTTATTTCTATATATATTATTTTGTTTTTCAATAATTGGCAGCATACCAACGAAAGTAGCTAATCTTCTCTATCTTCTATCGAGCTTTTTTGTGCGTAAGGTGAGGAAAATCGGGCGCACCCGTATCGGGGTTGCCCTGGTATTCAACTCTGATTATTTCTCTCAAACTAAATTTAATGTCCACTTTATGTGTAAGGTTGTCCTCACTATCTTTTATCTCCTTTCACCCTCCCGGCGCTAGAAGTAGCCCAACGATTTACGCCCCAATGCCGCGCATTCCACTACGTGGTACTTGGCACATCTTTGCAGGCAGAACCGGCAGATGCACAATTCGCACTCCTCGTAAAGGGCAACGTTCGAATATAGTATGTGGTGGTAACCATGCAATATTTACCTGGGATATACATAGCGACGGTCACATGGGGGACCAGACTAAAAATGCAAGGCACTGACATGTCCAAACCCCCCGACCTCCCGCCTGGCTTGTTTGACTTTAGTTTCCCACACTACTAGATAAAGAATGCATAGGGTACTGTACGCGGCATTTTCAGGCTTAGTCGGATTGTTTCAGTAGCCGGTGAACAGCCTGATCAGACTCAAAAAGCGGCTGCTCGCTTGCATCGAGAACCGCAACATTTGTTTGTGTAACATAACATATGATAAAATCACTTTTTTTCTTTATCACATGGAGTATGTGCAGCAATTTGTCATGGTTGTATATACATTGTTTCCAGTACGCGTAGTCCTGCAAGGAGAGCGTAACTAGTCGCCAAATAGGCGGGTACTATTTGATTTTGCATTGACCCCTTTTAGCCATTAGCCACGTAAACAACCCGTTCATAAACTCAAATTGGGCCACGTCTTTTGGAGTGATGGATCCTTAGGTTACTGCAGTGTGCATCAGAAAGGTGACCCGCTAGTCTATATTTTGTTAGTTGACGTAGAGCAGACATGTTGCTTTGCTCGAAAACTGAGTCTATACCAGGGACAGTATCGGGTGACACGCACTGAGTGCATCTCAAATGCAGGGACCTCAGGACCGTGTCTCTGACGCCTTCTACTAAACTTCTATATTCAGGTGTCCTGGGCTCCCAAACAGGACACACAATGTGTAAATTTGGGAAGTACGAAATATTTATAAAGGCAGATGTACACATGAAAGGTCATAAGAATGTTGCAGCTCGATACTCTCAAAGCGCAATAAGACCTCTTCAACCTTGGTAATGTGGAGAGAAAATCACAAGTAGGCGTAATGTATACGTCTAGGTCACATACATACGAGAGAGCCGGTAAAACGTAGTTGCTGAGCAATATGCCAAAGAGACACTTGAACAAACAGAATTTTCAGATTTTAAGTATACTGCATATTCAAGATATCTGATGTCAGGTGGCAACTATTTTTTTTTTATAGCCAAAACAAAAATCGTATACAGAAGGAGGAAAACATCTCCCTTGAGGCGCGGCAGATTAAACAGGATATGGCCGACCTAGTTTACTACCAACCTTTACTTGAAAATTATGGTCGCTTAGAAATGTGCTCACTCATTACACTGCGCGTGCACACGCCAGCTTACAGAAGAGAATGATCTTGGGTTATCTCCAAGATCTGTGTACATGTAGACCGATAAGTGGTAAAGCCGTGCTGGGCAGAGTCAAGCAAGCGGTTTAAAATTAAGAAATGATTTGAGTGGTTTTCCATTCCAAACATTTCCAAATGAGTGAGACAGTAGCGGTTACCGTAGAACCTAATGTGATGAAGGAAAGGTATTTAATGCGTTTTATACGATTATTGGCGTATCGAAACAGCGAGCGAAAGTCCCGTATATTCAGTCTGAACTCAGATAAAATACGAAGTCATATAGTTACTTTCATTACATTATGTTCAAGAAACTGAGATGCCGTTTTACACGACCGTAGTTTATGCGCAAGACGATTTTTGTAAGCCTCAATGTCTTTAATGGGACAGCAATGGTCAGTCAGCGGAGTAAACTTGTTCAAAAAGCATTAAAATAGTTAACAAAGTTGGCGTCTTGACATTTACATTCAGACAGTCTGTAAAAAAGCTAGCTCAGTTTGATCCCTTGAGACCTTGATTCCCTGAGACCCAGCATCCATACGTTTATGATCGAGCCGAACACTCGAGGGAATTATGTCACTTAAAGTAAGTACAATATCATCACATGATGATCAGATTTTATGAGAAGGAAGACAATGGTTGCATTTTTCATTTTATCTAAGTCAGTAGCGAAAAGAAAATCAGGTATACATAGACCCAGACGCATTACTAGGCGAGCGAACAAGCCAGAATAGCCCATTTGCCAAACAGCAGACCCAAAATTTCGATTCCATAGAGTCAATGAGCGAAGTTTGCAATTGCCAGTCAATTTTTGGTAGGTTTCCGAAGTTTTCGACCGTTATAACAGGGCAGTCTATTCGACAATAGCTGTTTATAATGGAACCAATATCGTCGATGCGTTTCACTCTCTGAGAACTGCCCTCCGAAGGAGACACATAGTAGAAGACAAGACGCAAGACTCTTGTTTGAAGACTTGGTCGACAGAAATGCATTCACCCTGTAAATTTAGCGTTTACGACACGAGCGAGCTTGTGACGAGGATATAGGCGTCCCCGTCACGCAAATGTCTATCTTTACTAAACGCGCTATATTTATCCCTAAAACTATCTAACTAACCTTGAATTTAAGAAGAGCCATTTAACTAATCGCCGATATCTTCACCCGAAGTCAGGGGAAGATATGAGCAAGCGGGTTCCCCACTTTTGCTGTGTTTCCAATACATGACGCTTACCATCACCACTATAGCAAATTGCGAACACCTTATTAACAATAAGGTGTCGTCATAGAAGAAATTTGCTATTGCACCAGCCCATTATTGGACTGATTCAACTAGCAGATGGCTTTGTGTTTTTACTTCCGGCAGTACCTACTATCCACAAGCAACCACACCGTTATGCACAAACTTTAGATGCTGTCTAGAGCGGTGCAACTTGTGCGGTAGACCTTCGCTGTGAAACGCATATACTTGATTTTTACTAACATTCTGTACTATAGTGTATGAGGTGGGAGCCACTCTGGAATAGCACAGTGAGCCATCTAGGGACGCGAATGAAGGGTCCGGCGTGGTTGTGCGCATGACAGACGAAAGAAGCAGGTGTGCCCCGTATAATTGACGCGGCAGTGCGTGTAAGGACACAAAATTTGACAATTGAAATTCTGACTACAGAAGGTGTTTAACCGGCCTATGTTAATTGCCGGATGCGCGTTTTTTTTTTGATAGCCGGGAGTGTTTGAGTGATGAGTGAAGACCAGGCCAGACAAGCACTGTTATCACACCCTAACACATTGACAAGGTAAACGATCTGAGTGAGATGAGATCCGCGGTAATTCGTGTCAAAATGCGAATGTTGGCAGTGATGGTGGGTGTGTCAGCGTTTGAGCATAGCGACTTCGATCAGTTTAGTCCGCTAAATCCGCTAAGTCCGCTAGCCCACCGTTTTACATGTACACAGCTTTTAGAAATGACCCAGGACTGGGCTATGTCTATAAATGATCGAAAACCGTTTCACTGTGTTTATTTTGACCAAAAAGAGCGCATTTGACAAAGTAGATCACTCTCTTCTGCTTTGCAAATTGGAAGATCTAGGTATCCATGCATGTACAGTGCAATGTGTGAAGGCATTTTTAAGCGACCGTCATTTTCGAGTTAAGGTTGGTGACAAACTTAGTCGACCATATCCTGCAGTATCTGGTGTACCTCAAGGGGGATGTTTATCCCCCCTTCTATACACAATTTTTGTATTGGACATAAATAAGTACCTACCACCGGCGGTCAAATATTTTGAATATGCTGATGACTTAAAACTTTATTATCCTATTTGCTTTAGTGACTCCCACGCTGTTCTGCAGACTGCCGTCGACGGCATTGCACGATGGTGTTCTGAAAACAACATGATTTTCTCACCCTCTAAATGCATTGTACTGAAAAATGGTGCACTTGACTTTGACTACAAAATTGACAACTGCATTTTACCGACCCTCTCTTATACCCGGGACTTAGGCATATATATTACGCCTGAAATTAACTTTAGCCTTCACATTACCAAGGTTGGGGAGACATCTCTGCGCACAATAAATACTATCTTTCGCTGTTTTATTTTAACGACTCCACATGTGTACATTCGCCTTTACAAATCTCTTGTTCCACCTAAACTCACATATTGCTCCCCTGTCTGGGAGCCTTATCTGTCCAACTATAGGAAGTTGGTGGATGGGGTCCAAAACATGTTTCTAAGACGCCTGCGAATCAGGTGCCCCCACAGCGTGTTAGATGACGTTGTTCCAAGTATCGACACACTTTGCAGTGCAACTTATCTGTTCTACATCAATTACGAAAATGTGACTTGTTAGGACACTTTTTTGATGTACGCTCCAATAACCTAAGGAGTCAACGATCAATCACCTCAAAAGCCGTGGCCCGCGGTGAATTCGTGAACGGACTGTTTGCTTGGCGTATGGCCAAATGGGCCCATGATAATCCAAATAGTGCTCGCCTATTTGGTGATTAATTACGATTGTCTTACAGAAGTATGTATATTGATACCAATCCTTTTATGTGAAATAAAAGTGATGTTATGTTATGTTATGTAAATAACATCTCAAAGGGAGGCGCTCTAACTCGGAGGGCGAATTGGGAAACACTGAAAGAGGGCAAACTGAAAACTCACTGGCTCTTGTCAGAGCCGCAGGAATTCTAAGACAAAGGGATCCTTTGGCTCGTGAAACAGTGGGATACTTGTGACCAGGCCTTTGGTGATTACTTTTAAATAAATATTTCATTTATACCCAGAATGTCGTTTTGCAGCTTTTCATTTAAACCCACCTTACTTAAGACGCTAAACGTATACAGTAAGGCATATCTTCTGCTCGTGCTCGCGTGAATACTACACTAATTTAAAGCAAAATGATACACCTTCACGTAAAGTACCTCGTGCTGTGCTCCGTTAAAGCTTATCGTGAAATAGCGCACTGTCAGGTTTTACAGTGAGTAAAGCAGTTCAACTGAACCATTTCAGCTAGGTTTTAGTTCAGTTTATCGGCCCTATAGATTTAGGACAAACTTGTGCGCGCCGGGCTCAGTTTGGCTAATAACAGAGCGGATTGCAAATCTAGGTAGCGCGTTTCAGCTGAAAAAAGATTGTAGCAGTTGGTGAATAAACCAAACTCTTTCTATTCTTCTGGGGTACTAGCGCGCTGAGTCGTCATTTTCCACGAGCAATTTTGTTAATACTTGCAACTAACGCACAAAAGTGAGTCGACTTGGCCATCAAAGAAGAGTCGTTATCGCGAATGCTGTACTCTCTTGATAACAGTTCGGGCAGAAGCATGTTGTATCGTTCTGTCACTCGCAAAATTGTATTTGGCATTCATGCGCTAGCGTCTCTTTGTCCAATAACGGACAGCGTGCAAACAAGACCGCTATTGATCTCTAGCTAATACTATCCAACGCTCCCGAGAAAGGAGAATCGGAGCTGTCCTATTAAAGAGAGAAAGAAGAAATAAAAACCTGGTTAGGAAGACACAAGAAGGGAGAGAAACTGGTCAAAACCACAATGAGCCTTGCAACTCTGAATGCCAGCGGGTTCCTCTTCGATTGTTTGGCCTGTTTGTTTGCCAAGTCTTATATCTAGAGTCAATCGCGAGTGTCTGGCGAACCCATATTGCAAACTCCGCAGTTCAGCGGCTCATGGGAGGCTAATTCTCGTAGCTGGGTCACGGGGCATTCTCCCCATTTTGCTTCTCTGTCCCTCTCGTTCGCTTCCTTTATTGGACACTGAAGGTCAGTTCAGCGCAGAACGGCAACCGACACGTTTCTCCCCGACTCCAGTGTTCTTCTCCTTCCTCGATATCTCATCTCATGTCAAACTAGAACGTGTCTATGCAAAATAGCATACTCTCCACCGTTAAAAGATTGTGGCCGCCGGACAGCAGGCTAGCACGCACCGAGGTTGACCGGGGCGAACCTAAGGTTGTCCGATTTTAGTAAGTTAAGCCATATGTATGTGCGTAAATAGCGAAATAGCGGCTGGCGTAGTTTGCCTTCGAGAGCTTGACTATAATGCTCTTGACGCTCTGCCATAAGGTGCTCATTCGTGTGCATACTAGAGGTCTTCAAGTGTAGTTGTGTTGTGCTCAGCTCACGCTTCTTTTGAAGCAGCGTGCATGGCTCAACGCTACGAGTATTGCATAAACGTGGTCTTTGGTGGTGTTTGAAGTGGACTGAACTAAAATTGCTGTCTAAGCTCGTTATACCTATCTGAATCTGTTCAATCCGAACTGTAACGCGTTTTTGGTGCATAGCCGCCAGAAATGATGAATTAGTGAGTCGTGCTCAAATGCTCAATGACGTCCTAACCATCAGCCTCATAGAATCGTTTGTATCTGCCTAGTAATACAAAATGAATTGCTTCAGGGAAATTAAATTTACTAACCAAAGGTAGTCAGGAAATCTCTATAATTCACACAAAATTCGAAAATGCCGTCCAATTTACTGCCGACGCAACCCAATTATGTTAAGAGGCGTGACCAACCGGTAACCCAAGCCAAAAACGGTGTCCTGTGGTCAGTGTCATAAGTGCACAGAGGATGTTACACGTTCGCTTAAGCGATCGATTGCCGCTCAAACCGAGCGATCGGTCACCAACGGTGTTTCCTGTGAGTGCCAATCCGTTGGCGTGCTAAAAACAAGATGAAATAAACATGTCGATGTTAAATATGGTAAAACAACGTGACTATTTCGTAATTTGCCAATATCTATTATTTGCGGAGTTTACTAGGTACAATAGCCTGCTTGTGAACGTTAAAGACGGTACAAAGATATAGTTTTATTGTTTTACTTTTAGGAATTCAGATGCTTATGTCTAATTATTTAGGTTTCTTATATAAAAAAAAACACCTAATCTCAGAAGATCTCATGTTTAAAAACTGGAGAAAGTATTAAACGACAACGTACAAAAACGAATCCTCGGAGCGAGATTAACTTCAGTGAAGATGAAGGTAGTTATCAGGGTTCTTGATAGTACCCTGGATATCACAACCCTCCCAGAGCAGGAGTGAAAGAGCAGCACAACGCCAGGATACAACACAGAAGAAGTCAGAATAGTGCTGTACAGCGAAAAAAACACGTACGACGTAGTGCACGTGACGTGATCGTCACGGAAAAGTCGCAATAACGATAAGAATAAATGCCCTTTGTGCGTCTAAGTGTCACCTCAAAATATATCCCAGGCGCTAAAAAGATAACTAACCGGTTAGGAAAGGTCTATGAAGGTACTTTTTTCATACCGCATGGTTGGCGGGCCTTCATAAAATGTAGAGCAGGTCACCTACGTGATGCGGCCTTTACCTTAAGTGCAGATGGCCTTTACCTAAAGTTCAGGGACAATTGTCTGCAGGTGAGCAAATTCACTTAGCGAATTACGAGAAAATAGCGCGCGCCGAAAGCAGAGGATAAAGTCGTGCAAGAATCAATCACAAGAAGAAGAACCGACACCACGCCGACAGGACAGCAGTTTCGCCATACCATATGTGTGATGGGCAAGTGGCGGCGTGGCAAGTGGGCAGCTAGTGTGTAACGCTTGCCAGACCTCAGGTGTGCTCGACCGCAGGATCGATCCCGGGTACATGTCAGGAATGCAAACGTGGCGCACCAGAAGAAGCTGGCACGCTTCGGTGGCGCGTCTGGGTTCTGTGCTACCAGGATTTGTTGTTACAACAACTACATAAAAACACAGCATTTTTAAACAAAGCCAGAAAAGTTTCACAAGAAGATGAAAGTCACACTGACCCCGGAACTAATTGCTTTACTTTTACCCTTCATAGACGGTTTTTATATTGCTCATATAGACTCCGCTGTCCTACTTCCGTTAGCCACTATCCTGAAGTAGAGATATAAGCCTTTACTAAGAGGGAATGTAAGGTCAACAGCTATGTCAAGCGTGGCGTGATTTACTCCCAGACAAGTCAGCTCACTAATGTCGACTCAGCTCCGCAGCTTGAGTCCTAATCGTAGGCACATCGAGCTCAATCCATGCTTAAATTTAATACATTTTAAAATGAGTCTTTATTGTGTAGTTTTTTAGACTATGCGTCCCATGAATATAAAAACGTAGCGGCGGTAAAAATTAGGCGGTTGCGCTAGCAACCATGAATAGCAAAACAATCGCAAGTTCGAGGTCCGGCCTTGCTGCTTGTATTTGTTGGACGTGGTTGTCACTGCCCTGCTGCTACGTGCATCTGCTGGAGAACACCTATTTAACGAAGAAAGATAAATGCATTTAGACAGTATCGTACCCCAGGCAACTTAGCCCATTACAAGCGTCTAAAATGTGTTTGTCACCGCGTTGGAAGAAAAAAATCTTAGAGAAAAAACAGCTACAGCTGAATATTTGACGTGGAGAGAAGTTGACGACCGGTGTATAGTTAATGAAATAAAAAAAACGATATTTTTTTTAAATCGAAAATAGTCCTGCTATTGAATTAGAGATGTAGGAGAACGGGCACGATATAAAAGTGGGGCTACGAGAAACTCTTTGGACGATCGTATAAATAGGTTTTATCGGTCGTTAATGCGATTACATAAAAGCCGACACGAGCGGTGGGACAAGTGGTGCTCTCACCTTAGAAGACCTTTCCGCTACTCGGTGACAACATCAATTGTTAGGAACCGCCACTGCCAACATTCGCATTGTGACACCCCGATCTCTTCTTAGCAGGTCGTTTATGCTGTCGATGAGTTCGACGGCCGTGATCACCGTGGTTGCCTGGCCTCGTCTCGTGTCATCACTCAAGCTCACTATCGGCCTTCACATAAACAGGCACTCCACTTTCTCACTGCCTTGTCGGACACAGAGTATACGTTTACCATCTGCCAATAGGTAAGGGCCAGTTGAACACCTTCCGCAGTGAAAAACCTGCTAGCACCTCACAGCCCCTCTATCGTCGAAATTTGCAATAGGAACGCTATTTGAACTCGCACTGGCGCGTCGATTGGACTCGCCGGACACTCAGTTTGCGTCTGTAGATGTCTCACTAATGTTATTCCACAGCGGCTTCTTTAAATCTTAACCGGTTTGATTGTTGCGACGTCTTGTATCGTTACGTCTAACACCTATATATATATATATATATATATATATATATATATATATATATACCCTAAATGATGTTAATTAAGTTTTACTGTTAGTCAACGTTTCTTGGACTAGTTAGTCTATCTTTATTTGTTGGGAAGTTTTGGGAAATGCCCTTTTCACTGGTGCCAGCAGCTATAGGAACCAGATTCCTGTCCACCCCCTCAGACTCGGGATTATTTTGCTTTACTTGAAAAGCTATCCTCTCCTAAATCATCAAAGTACCACCGATAAAAACAAACCTGGCTCTTCAGAAACAAATTCATTACAGAATCAATGTACGTATGTGTATATATATATATATATATATATTCTTCGAGTCCATAGTCTGTTCGTGTTACCGCGCACCCGAGTAGTGAAATCGCCTATTGTAGCGCTTTCCTATTACGTAATCACGCTATCAATTGAAAATACCTCTCCAATCTTATCTGGCCTCTTAAGCTCTTGAGCTTGCTTACGATTAGAGTTCCGTTTTTGGTCCTCCACACCACACACATATATATATATATATATATATATATATATATATATGTACGCGTAGATAAATAATGAAGGGACAAACGGTGCAACCCCCAGTGCACAATAATATTAATAATAACACTTCTTACCGGTAGCCGTAAAAACAATGGGACCCATCAGCAGTGGGACAGCAAAATTCATTCGAGATTTAGCCAGAAAAATTGATGCAGTGACGGTAGACCAGCGCAAGGGAAAATATCCGAGACATCTTTTGTCTCTCGCGGTGTTTAGAAGCAATGCCGCTTCTATAATTGACGCCATGGGATGAGCAGCCAAATAGGGCTTACTTGAATTAAAACGACACGTTCGAATCTCACAACTGTATGCTGATAACACAAATAATAATAATAATAATAATAATAATAATAATAATAATAATAATAATAATAATAATAATAATAATAATAATAATAATAATAATAATAATAATAATAATAATAATAATAATAATAATGAGATTTCCCGGATTGCACAAGGGTGACCTCCTCGGCATCTCTCCCTAACACAACATCCCACCAACGGTTATAATAAGAGCTGGACAATTAAAAATATACGTCTATACGAGTATAAATAGCTTTACATGTTTTTGTGATTATTGCTATATCACAAACATTATTATATCACAAACAATCCTACAAGTTGTGCACCACACTGCACACGAATTATTGCAGACATTCTATTGAATGCTTCCAATGAGGGGTGTATATGCGACATCTGCTACGACTGACAATATGATATCTTCACTCTCCAATAGAAAACATAAGGAAGCGCGAGTGATTGAGTGAAGCTACATGGCTACATGGCTGTTCCTGTAGAAGTACAAACACAGCACCGCAGAAGTAGATTAAGTGCAAACCATTCGCACTCACATCGCGCGGTGACAATCGGTGTCAATTTTGGCAACAGCTGTGGCAGACGATCGCAAACGTGTTAGGATTGTTGCGGTCGCCATAACAAACGGCAAGTATACACCGGTAATTTACGTTCGGTGCCGCGAAACGCACGGTTGTAGGGTGCGGCTTAATACCAGCTGCAACCAGCTGGATTAGCGCATTAATGTTGCCCTCCCGCTCACTCGGCCTGCCTGCTTGCCTGCAGGTGACACACATAGTTCGAACAGCTCACAGCGGTGCGGGTGGGATTAACGCGTGGCTAGAGGTCACCGACGAGCGTCTTCTTGCCCCGTGTGCTCGAGGAGATCCATTTGGTCGTCGTCCCACCGCCGGCTCGTTATAGGACGGCAAAAATCCACCATTCAATTAACACTACGCTAGCCAGGTATCCGAAAACGTCGCTCGCTGGCTCTATCACGACCTCACGCAAACCGAGCTGCCATTCCAGCGTCCGGTGCGATAGATACTCTGGTGCCGCCGGCCGGCCGGGCCATTGTGGAGGATGTCAAAGGGAAAAACGCGCCCGCGCCGCCTGCAGGCAACGTGAGCGGAAACCCGCGTGGCAAGCGTGGCGCTCGTCGCACTCCGAACGCTTATTATAGACGCATTAACGGCTTTTCTTATCCCCACGGCTCTTCGGTCTAATGTACTCATGTAGCAGCAACCCAAAGGCGAAGCAAGGCGAGACGCAAGCGCTAGAGCTAGCGTTATGGCAGCTTTCTAATATTGTCGACGACGGCAAACGACCACCTCTACGAACACGGGGACATGGCCTCTGATCGTGAGCGCTGAGGATCGGCGCGCCGTTACTCCGATGAGACGTTGCGATATCTCAGGCCGTCCCTAGGGTCAGTTTTACTCGAATAGACCGACACCAAGACTAGGCTGCTGCTCTGCTCTACCGTCCTAGTCCCGTACATCTATAGCCTGTTCTCTCGGCGTAACGACGTTCAGGGTCTGACGTATGACAGGTATCGCCGCCGCCGCTGCTGCCGCCAGCACCGCCTGCCTCCACGCGCTGCCCGAACCAAGACAGGCGAAGGTCACCCTGTTTCAACAATCCCGGTCAGCCAATATTTTACAGGTGTTCGTTCGCGTGGAAACTTGAGGTGGCTGCTGAAAACAGACATGGTTTTCTTCACCGTTGATCAACTCTGAATAGCGAAACGGCTCAGGTAGGACGAAAATGTGGTCCATGGTATCGTTCAAACTCAGAATCAAAGGACGGGGTTAACTTTGAAGAGCGCCTTTGGCGAACAACTGGGTGACGACTACGAATAATGGCAGGCCAGACGTTTAGCTGCAATGGCGATCGTTTTCTAATACGGTAACCACGACAGCCACGGCAATGATGGTCGATATTGTTGCGTTTTTTAAATAAATGCCAGCCTGAAAGATTTAACGTAGAATGCTGAAAGCTTGTGGATACATGACCCCACTCCACGTCTATCTGCTACTATTTAGAAAACGCAAGTTTCCCTCCTAAAATAAAAAAAAACAGTTAACCACAACGTCAATGAAAGCTTGTGTTTTTGGCTAGACAGGCCAGTGCACTCACCAGGGTACCAGAAAAGATTACATGAAGCCAGATCACCTATTTTGTTCTACAAAAAGCATCCTAGCCCTATTACTACTCATGAGGCTTAGTATGTTACACCTTGTCACATAATATGCAGCATACTTTTGCCCGTTCGTGTGCTATACGTAACGCGGTACTTTTTTGTGGACGTTCTGTTTGTGGACTACTGTGAAAACAATATCGTATAAACTATTATGTTTATTGCCACTGTTTGCTGGGAAAAATAATTTGCTGCTTCTTGCGTTAATTAGATTTTGTAGGTGTTTTAACAAAATAAGCAGATGCATCAGCGTAGATTACTATCCTACCGACCCAGTTATTAATTTGTAGTGGATAATTGCCAGGGGTTACGCTTGAAATACATCTACGTGTCCTCTTGGCTCCTGGATTTCGGGGAACGTTTATTCCTAGGGCAGACGCATTTTTTTAAGGTTTTCCGTAAGGCAAGGTAAAGGCTTTGCCACTAAGCCATTTGCTCTTGAACATTTGCCGGATATGTTCCTCCGGGTACAGATAGAGAGCTAGTGGTAAAATTTAGAACATAGCTTTTTATACATAGTTTATAGCTTATGTTCCCAAATTAGCTATTATTCCATACTGTGCTGATCTCGAATTGACCGCAGCTCATTATTTAGAAACAGATTACCAGTCAAAAGTTTTTATTTTCGTTGTACATCGTAGAGTCGAGTCCAAGAGATCACTGATTCTCATGTTCTTCTCTGATAGAATTCCGCTTGCTTTCGATGCTTGGAGCCTTTCAACGTATGTAGCGCTTTTGAGGCGCAAAAAGCGATAGACAAGATAGCTACAGAACAAAACCGCGTTAGATCCGTAGTGATCTATTACTTCCGCGAAATCTATTCTGCGTACGCTTGTGCTTACTGACCGAGTGGTTTCCACAAACAATTAACGTAAGTTAATATTACCCACCAGTTGCTTTGTAAAAAGTTAACGAGGCGTCACACAAGTTGAACGGCACAATCGATACCCATTCTAAAAACGTTCAGCTCTAGGCGTACGAGTATTATTCTAGAGGAATGTTAATGTGCATCTTGAAGATGTGTTAGCGTAAGTCACTACCAACTCAGTTATTAATTTTAATGACTTGGTAAATAATTTCGCATATTTTATACCCCCCACGTAAACTCTGCAGACACAGATCTATGCACTTTAGCATCTACCTACGCTGGTGTGCTAAAACGTAAATTCGGTGTAGAAACTGGCAAGAAATTGAGGCCTTCTCTAAGTGACTGTACATACTCCAAAATAAACCTATGCTAAGTACACCCGATGTGCATTGCTTGGTGGAAAACCATGGTGTATGATTGGATGTCATTGTTGGTGCAGCATTTTCAGTATATGGCATATCCTTAACAGATTTTAATAGACCTGGCTGCCGTTATCAATCGTCCATTTTAAAGAAGTAAGAGAAAATCTTTGCGCATATTTCGGTGCTCTGATGTCGTGTGGGACTTGACCTGGTCAATGTCATTATGTCGAGTGCAATGCCCACAGAAATCATCCGTCTTCGGCAAGCAGAATTTGTACTATATAGAATCATACTTCACCCGCTACTTCTTGTAGATCGATATGATTGTAGCGCACATTATCTGTCTGTCTGAATCGAGTTCATACGGCCGATGATTTACCCTGCGAAGTCTTGAATTAGAGTTTATGAGTTAGTGAGGAGTGCCTGCGCTATCGATCTAAAGGCTCGTTGCGGGAAACACACCCATTCGAGATGTGCTGTCTCGGCGTCAAAAATTGCGCTCTCCTCAAAGGTGTGCTGCGCGTGATCCCCCTTCCCTATATGAAAAGGCAGGCAGAAGAAGATGCTCGGGATGCACAATTCAGGTATTATTTAGAGGTTTTATGCCTTGTCGGCAACAATGTCAGAAGACTCCTTTAGTTACGAAATAGTTAAGCGGTGTCAGAAGCTGGCCTGCGCGTATCCCTCAGGCCCTCCCTTTAGCGATACCTCAAGGACCTCTTTTCGCACCAAGAGGCCTCAAATACCGAATGTACTCTACAGTCACCCACTGGTGGCGTTCTACAGAAACAAAGAGCTGGCAGTTAGTGGTGTACCAGCAAGCACCCTAGGCCTATCTGCGTATGTGGATCGCAACTCTCTTAAAATAACTCTAACAGAGGCAAAAGTCATAACGTTTCGATGAGGCAGGAAGAGACAAAATACAGATTGTCAGAATAAAATACACGTAACGGGCCGGTCATTATCCGACTTGCTTATTTCTGAACAGAAATGCCACAATCCCCTTATATCTAAAAGAAAGGTATAATCTCTTACGGATGACCGAGTTCGAGTCTTACCTAGCTAGCTGGGGACGCAAGTTTTTACGAAAGTAAATGCCTTATTTCACAATGCCAAAAGCGCAACAACAGACGCTCAGAAACAGGCTAAATACAAGCAGAGGCACCTTGTTACTATGTTTGCCATTTATTTATTAACACCCGGGCTGGGTAAGTGTGTTTATGTTACACCACAGTTTTCCACACAACAGTCGATCGAGCGTTTTGCCAGTTTTGCTATGGACCAAGGTGAGCCCTAGATATGTGAATGAATTTACAAATTTTAATTATTTTCCCCTGATTTGAAGTACGTCATGCGCTACTCGTACAATCTGGCACGACGATGTGAGCCTTCGTGTTTGCCATTTACAGTTTTCACATGTGATATACCCGGTGAACACACCGCAGTCAATTTATTCACTCCGCACAACAAGTTTTGTTTCGGTGATAGTCTTTGTCGCGCGCAACAAATCAACATATACTGCGATGCTATCAACTTTTACTGTCAATTTAATGGTCCAGTTAGAATAAATGGCAATTTCAATCTGCGGAAACCTCAACTCTTGCTGAGTTAATTTGAGCTCTTTGTATTGACTACAGCGTTGAGAACAATCTTCTCCAGCTTATTGATCTGACGCCACATATTTACACCCGCGACCCCATTGTCAGATAATCTGATCATGCATTTCAAGCTGCCATACAAGGACGTCATACAGAGAGCAATGCATAAAAATGTGCCCAAAAAGCGCATTAAGAACTATTGTATAACCGCAGACAATCTATTTGACACACTCTAGCCCGGACGTGTGCCTACACGTTCTACGTCCACACAGCTGCTTGAAATGGCAGATTATTGGGTCTTGTACACTAACGACAACCAGGGGCTTTCATTGTTATACTTCGACTAGAAGAGTGTCTTAGACAGGGAGGGTCGATCAGAGACTTGTTGATCATAGACAAGATGAAGACGCTCCAGGTCCATCCGCAGACTCGTAAATGGTTTGCCGCTGATCTGCGCACAATCAGCCGCGCCGGGTGAAATGCGAGAACGCTCTTTGTGAGCCACGACTGCCAGCACCGCGTGACATCCCACAGGGGATGGCTGCGTCTCTCCACTGCTATTTCGTCGAGTGTTAAAAACTCGAACTTGTTCGATCCGGATTTTTATAATCCCCACCAGTCTGGAGACCAGACTTGCACATCCACATGATTTCTGAAAAGGCTCTATAGCAATATCACCTCTTGTAAGGTCTATTTCATTACTGCTTCTGTGGAAGTTGACGGTATCAGCTACAATCTACTAAGGTGTTTCAGGCCAGTCGCTTCAACGAAGCTACAATGCAAGGCTAACTATAGAGATTTACAGGGTGCATTCCTTCTTCAAATTCTCGTTAATCAAGTACATATTCTAGGCCTACAGGCGCGACATTAGTTTACATCAGATCCAATACTATTGCAGGCGTATTACACGACGCAAAGGGCTGCATTTCGTCGGACGCCTTCCCAATATTTATTTCCATGTTGGACAACACTTTCATAACGTGAAACAGTTAAATATTGATAACTATAGACCTGTGGCACAATTATCAATAGGGTGTATAATATTTGAAAAATTACTTGTGGATCATATATTTCACTTCATGCAGTCTGAGGGAGTGCTTGATGAACAGCAACATGGTTTTACTAAGGGCAAACCTACTACAGCAACCCAACTAGTTGAAATGGTCCAAGATTGGGTCATTTATATTAACAACAAGAAAACATTTGATTGTATTTACTTTGATTTTTCTAAAGCATTTGACAGAGTAAATCATTTTAAACTCGTACATAAACTAATTGACTTAAATATAGACAAGCACACTGTTTCATGGGTATCAAGTTATCTTACGAATCGGAAGTTTTGTGTGCAGGTAAATAACAGTTTTAGTCGGAATGGGGTGTCTCCGGCGTGCCTCAGGGGTCATGTCTAAGCCCCATTATTATTCTGTATATTTATCTTAGATCTTAATAACGTTATACCCGGAACACTTAAGTATAAACTCTACGCAGACGATCTTAAACTTTATGGGCTTTCTGGCACAGAAGCCGAGAGGGGAATATTACAGAAAACAATTGACTCCATCTCCGATTGGTGTGCCAAAAATGATATGATAATTTCGGTCCCTAAATGCGCCGTTGTGTGCCTGAAGGAAGACCATGCTTACACACTTGATGGACAAGAGATACCCAGGGTAAACAGCATTCGTGATCTTGGGGTAACGGTTACACCGGAGCTTGATTTTAACAATTCACATCACGCAGACTATTTAATCTGCTAGTCTTATATGCAATATGATCTTCCGTTGTTTCATTATTAAATGCCCAATGTTTTATATCCGCCTCTATAATAACCTTGTAGTTCCTAAATTCATCTACAGCTGTGAAATCTGGCGCCCGTATTAAAAAAAAAACATATTGATGCAATTGAAAAAATGCAGTCCGAATTCCGTCGACGTGTTGCAATGAGGTGTAAGGTTGAGCGTAGCAGTCTCTACTTACCACCCATATCGGAACGACACTCGAGAGCAGATTTTAAAATGTACGCACGAATTTCTCAGTCGAATAGGCTTTCCATCTTTTTTAATATTTGCAAGAACAATCTGCGCAGCACCCTAACCATATCGTCGAAAGTAGTTGCACGTTCTGACCGAATTAATAATATGTTTTCGTGGCGTTTGGCGAGAATGTTGAGAATCATGAACTAGTCATATATTCTTATTCTGTACTACCGCATATGTTACGCAATGGTACTATTTCATTCTATTATCTAGTAAAGTGTTCTCTATACTTTTATCATTGCACAATGTATATATTGAATACAGGACTTTTGTGAATAACTATGTACATAATTGTCAACTCTTTGAATATAATAAAGGAGCACTTGAATTGAAATTGAATTAAAGTTATACAAAGTGCTTAAAGTCTCTCGGCAAATAGCAACATGAGTATGGTCATTGCCTGAAAATAAAGGCAATGACCTTTATTAGCTCGTATCGAATTGTTTTTCTATGCCATTTTAATTTACCTAGGTGAATCGTGTTAACGGTCTTAAGCCATGCGCAAGCTCGACAACCACAACTATTAATGCAAAGTGCGTCCATTAACATATTAGAGCTTTTATTTCGTGCATTGCTCGTTTTGCCATATATAGATATACGGCATGCTTATTTGACTACTGCAGCAAAAATGTATCGGAAAGATGCTGCTGCTCTTCTCCACCAGGAAACTTCGTTCCATGGCTAGTTACATGGAAACGGAGTGACAAAAAAATCATACACGTGGCAACTGAAATGCCAGCGGCAAGCGCATCCGCCAGACTAGAATGACTTTTGTGACGTCCAAGGTCAACAGACTTCGCCTTCGGCTGTTCTATGTGCACCATTATCTCGCTAGAACGACTCGCAAAGAAGGGTGCAAGTTAGAGTATCGCCTGTTCATTCACATCGCTTACAGATGGTTCTCGCAACAACAGGACACGACACATTTATCTAACTGTCCAGAGAGTCGAGCTCTTCAGAAAGTAGAGCCACTCCTAACTATTAAGTGAGTCCTTGATCCTTGCTAGGAGGACATGATCACAAGTGAACGGAGAATATACTTTACGTCTGATTGAATAATTGTATGAAGGAGGGGCGTATATTTGCCACTTCGTAGCGCCTTCTCGTTCCCGCCTATGCCGTCAGCAACGTTACAGCGAAACAGTTACTAAGTAGCCTTACTAATATAACTGCTACGTAATGTAAATTGAGGTAATAGAAATGGCAAGATAAAAACAAGAGGCCTTTTTAAAAGGAAGCAATCTGGACGTATTGTCAGGCAGGCTGCTAACGATGTGTGTGCATTATGTATTTCCACAGAACAGAGAACTACAGAAACGTTATCAAGTACAAAAATCGCCCCAAAGCATCGTATCCCGTGTCCAAATATGTTGCCGCTATTGTCTCCAACGAATTATAGCTGCGCATGGGTTCGAGAAGCTGTCTTAGAATGCTGCTGCTGCTGTAACCAAGAGGACGCATGCCACATGCCCCAAATGCACGAGGAGAGAACATACGAACAACCTCAAATTAGGTTCTTCGTATGCTATCTCCGCGTGCATTTCAGTAGCGCGTACATGCGTGTGCCTCTTTCGTCGAGTGGAGTGTGAATGAAATGATCCCAAACGAAATTATGCCATGCACTATCTCAACAGCAGTATCTCCTTAGCATAAGCACCAATCGACGATCTCGTATTGGGCGTGCTGCCTGCGCACAGCTGTCGGCGTGCACCCGTTCGGCGGCAGTTGTATTACGGCTGTCGTTGGATGTCTGTGATGGCCTACCTAACCTAACCTAACCTAACGTAGCATAGCCTGATGGCGGCACGAGTCGGCGAAGCTGCCGCATATTTTACTTCGAGATGCTGGCTGGCAGACCACTTCGTATTCCGGCTGCGATCGTATGCAGCACTCCGAGTCGTCGGTACGAGAGCGCCCTTATGACGTCCCTCACTTCCCGATATACACTGGCTATAGACAGTGTACCGAAGGCATTGTGATGCAGATTTACCAGACTCATCCAACCCCCCTACCGGGCGACTATTACGACTAATATATATATATATATATATATATATAGCATCTCGATAGCGGCAACTTGCAAGCAAAACCCCCTTCGCTTTTCCTTACCAAGCTAGGTCTTGTGAGGTATGCAACAACCAAGCGTGTTCATGTCACACTGCCGACACCCCTCCCTTATGCTTTGGTCAGAACACCATAGCGTGCTGCCTAGGTTTTCAGCCCAAATGGGTTTACAGTTCAAGTACCAGTTTTGACATGGGCCACATACACGACAGCACTAGAAACGGGCCCACCCTCCTGTTTGTTCATGGTTATACAGAGCAATCCAACAAAATTTCTGTAAACGAAATTTCACGTACCACAGGCTTTTGTTTAAACTGCTGTCTAGCAAAAACTAATTGATAATCAATTTAATAGATGGCGGAGAAATACGTCAAGAACGCACATATAGTATACCGACACGAAAAAGAAAAGGGCATGTGAATATATCCCTTCATTTATTGCTTCATTTACGACAGGCAACCTAGGCACGCACGCAATATAAAGCCTTATACCATAATTCAGCCAACATTTTTCCAATAGATGCTGAATATGCACCAATCAATTACAGACAATCACACTTATTGATAGACTTTATTTTAAACCAGATTATAGTGTTTTATTGTTGTATTATTTTGTTCCAAGCAGGCTTAGGCTTAGAAAGCGGTTTAAATTCAAGTTTAGTTTTGTTTGTTTGTATATATATATATATATATATATATATATACATAACTGCGCTGTTTTAATATAGCATTTTGGTCGTCACAATAAGTGAAACTGAGAGCTTTGTCGGTAAGCTCCACTCGCCATGGTGATGCTAGCAAATGTGTGTTGTCGCATGCTGTTATTGCTATATTTTGTATAGCAAATCAATTTAATAGAATGTGGTTTTTCGTAAGTAGGGCGCAATATATATGCAGGAAAGCTTAACTGTATAGAGTGACTGTCTTTCAATGCCACGGAACGTTTAATGCAACTGCCTCGATACGCCTCTCGCTGAAACAAGCAGAAAGCATCTTTTCCTGAATTAAAACTTAGTTACGAGCCGTGAAGAATTAATATTGTCTACAACAATGCGACACTCACAAGGTGCTGGTGTAAGCGAGACTGGTGGGTCGAATATCGTTGCGACGGTTGTAGACGGTCTTCGTCCTAAGAAAACTTGGTTGCGCGTCTAGTTAACGAAACGCGGATCAACTATAGGGCTATTGCAGGCTAAAGTAAAAGTAGTTAGTAAACAGTACTGTCTGTAGCTCTATGCTCGTCGAGACAAACCACCGTCAAAAAGCGGCCCGAATTGTGCAATTTTGGCGACCTGCAGCAAGATGCTAGAAATCTCATGTGGCAATATATTGCACATACTTCGTAGACCTCTTCGTGCTCTTGTGGATAATTATTATTTGTTGCGCACTCACTTCAGATAAACCGGTTGCTCAAGTGCTGGTTGCCGCCGACTGTGGTCGATTGCAAACAATGCATGTGTTGATTTCCTGTCGAAGCAAATTGTGAGCAATAACCCAGCGCTCACAAAAGAAGGGGGATAATCTCTCCTCAAAGTGGGCCCGCCGATCATCCCGACCATCAGCGAAAGGAACTTAATGCACTTCTATCAGTACAAAGCTTTCTCAAGTTGCGGAATTGTAATTTCCGGCTTTTTCAAGTTAGACGGCAAAGCGGCAAAGACCACTCCAGGGTTTCACGAGCAAGTTTTTTGTAAATTTAGGCGATTAGCTAACTTGCAAGCTAAATGCCTGTAACTTGCATCTTTAACTTGTACTTGTCGTTCGTTATGAGTGATGGCCCGCCAACCTTTCTATTGCAAACAGACTTTGAAAAAGCCCGAATTGACATACGCTTAGCGTATCTTGTTAAAAGAATCCGAGGCGGTTGCAATGAACCAGGTCAAAGCACAATGTACACGTTTGTCTTTCTTTGACGTTCGCCTTCCTTGTCATACTGACCTCTACGCACATTCGTTCTCTACGTGTTGCATTGTACATGCAATGATTTCTATTCATCTGCCATATTACCTCCTTCCTTTGATATGGTAGGAACTGACAATCACCGACCGCCCGCACCGGCCAGAGAGTATACACATTCATGAAAAAACTATATATATATATATATATATATATATATATATATATATATATTAGCATTTATTAAGAATATCGATGGAGCGACAATTGTCTCCTGAGAACGTGTGCACTGGGAATATTACTCTATCTCGTATAAAGTGGGTTGGGACCACTTCAGCAGCGTGCCGCGGACGGACGCCGCGTTCCCGCGTTGGGCGTCGAGGTCAAGGCGCTGTCTCAAGAAAGCCGCAGATCTCTTGTCTCCAGCTGCGAGGTTTAGCTGCTCGCCGACTCTGTGGAGGAGTATATATATATATATATATATATATACAGGTAGTTCAATAAGTTCTTAGAATGAAAACCGAGAATTTTCCAAATCATGTTTTTAAATTTTTCTTATTCGATATACTCCCCGAGAAGCTCAATACACTTTTCCCACCGAGATTTCAGAGCTTTCATACCTCTTGAGTAGAATTCCGCGTCGTTAGACTGAAAATAGGCATTGACAGCAGCCTTAACCTCTTCATTGCTGGAAAAACGCTTTCCACCGAGACTATTCTTCAAATGTCCGAAGAGGAATATCAGAGGGGCCGGTCGAAATAGAGGGTGTTCATAATTCGAACCTCAGTTGGCAAGTTTGCCGATGCTGCCGATTGTGTGGGAGCTGCCCTGGTGAAACGGGACAACTTCTTCTGCAAAGCGGGCGTTCACATGATTTTGCTAACGCATTCTTGAAATTTCTCTTGATCGTTTCAGCTCTCAAGTAGTCGACCGCATTATTCTACGTTGGTCTACGTAGCATACCTTCGGTCAATGCCTCGTCTCGAGGTCTTCATCAGGTGCACACCATGGCAAGCTTTGAGTCCGGGAGTGTAGTGACCCGCTTTCATCGAGTATGATTGCACCAAAACCGACGATTGCTCGAATCTCTCGGCCAACTTTCGCTGTAAGCCAAAACAGCGCGTCTGTTTGGCCTGGTGAGCAAATCGGCACCATTTGCTAAGTTTCATCTTCAAGTTTTCGTGAGGATAAAATGCACAGCTTAAACTCCAATGCCTCCGCTATTCTTATGTTCATCGCTTTCTGCGCAAGAATTTTCGCACTTCTCTACGTTTTCATCAGTGCCGTTTTTGGCCTCTGACGTAGTCATCCTCGTCTCCTGCTCTTTTAACACATAATCTTAGTGCAAACATGCGCAAGTCACTGACGTGCGCGAACATGCAAGTACCAATAGATCCACACACGTCTATACAAAAACCGTGGTCATGCTCCACCTAGAACAGCAAGGAGCTTTTGGGGGGCCATATACCATTTAGGGGCTAGGGTGGGGACGTCGCGAGGCATAATTGGATTATTTTTTGGACTGTCCAAGAGTCCAGGCATCCAGACAGGCAGGCGGAAGATAGATAGGCCGGTAGACCATAGGGCGCCATAGGGTGATCCCCTCTTGTTGGCGGGATGCCGCCTGGTCGAACGCCTCTGTAGCGCCACTGGACGGTGCTAATCACCTTTACTGTTGCCAGCGAAGATTAGCCTGGCCTCCTTGGCAGAGCACACAAACAACACTCTATTAGTGGTCTTAATTGTCGTTGTCGTCGTACACATAGTACTGAGAATAACAACAATTTACGATTGTTGTTGTTGCTGTTTCTATTTGTAAAAGTGCATTTATCTTTTCACGTTTTCTTCTTTGTAAAAGTGCATTTATCACAATTATTCTTAAATGACCAGCGATTATAGCACAGGAGTAGCAAGTTTGATCAACAATTCTTACGATTTGCAAGGTTGAGTTAAAAGTATGATTTAAAAATGTTCATCTACATATGCGTAGTGCGCGGTTTTACTGGTAAATCTGCTTCGTCTTTAATGTCGCCTGCAGTCGAACTGTGTTAGACATAGGTAGAAGCAAAACGCCAATTACTACGCAGCTGGGCTATTATGGCTCATCGATTCCTGGTCAGGCCCTGTACTTGGTCAGCTCTTTGTTCCACTACCCTAATTACTTGAATTGAAATTAATTGATCTAATTAGAGTAGATCGTCTCGATGACTTGACTACACTTACATAGACTAGCCATCACTTGGTTGGCCATATCTATCTCTAACAACTTTTTCGGTGTAAAACCGAGTTTCAGCAAAAAGCTTTCCATTTTGGCAAGTAGCGAGAATGACACCAATCAAGCATCAAACAAGCTCAAATCCAGAGTGGAATCCCCGCGATGCCAGCTTATTCAGATAGACTGATCGGATGCGATGCGCATTGTTGGCGAGTTTTCGCATCATTGCACAGGACACGAGTCTATCTATCAGAACGTAGGCTGTTGAGGAATTTCCCCTTGGCATATATGGTGCCCTCCGGAAGAAGGTATAGATGACCAACAACAAATATACGCATTGGCTGACTTGAAAGATTCCGCTAAAACAGAACGTGTATTTTTATTATGCTTCCATATATATTAGATTTGTATATATACAAGCATACGATCTGTTTAATCTACAATAACTACATATATATATATATATATATATATATATATATATATATATATAGTTATTGTAGATTAAATAGATCGTATGCTTCCATATATATTAGAATTGTATATACAAGCATACGACCTATTTAATCTACAATAACTACATATATATATATATATATATATATATACATACATGGCTACGCATGTTGATCCACTACTGAGCACAATACGTTATGGTGCGCGTATAACAAAATACTTGACTAACCGATTTCCAGTAGAGTCCGACAATGATTGAGTAAACAAATCTATAACTACCACAGAAGGTAACGTAGAGCAAAGCCGGCCGACCGGGGACATTAGAACTATGCCGTCTACCGAAATGGTGTTCAATATACTCGCTTGAGGTATTTGATCTAAACGAACTCTTTTACCAAACGATTTATATATATATATATATATATATATATATATTTACAATGGCAAGTCATACTTGTGACAACAGCGGATAAGGGAAGCGGCTATTGCTGATGATAGTTAACGGCACTGAATTGGACTCGCCACGTCAGCGGCATTTTTTAGATAAATGCCGCCGAGGGCCGCACTCAATTAGTCCGACATGCATGTCTCACTTTACCAGATCCAATGTCATTGGTCATCTGTCCGTTTGCCAAACAATGTTTATACACGTCAGTATGTAGAGTCCCTAGAGAGCTATTGTCACATATGTTGACCGGAAGTACGTGGTTTTGTAACAGAATTCGCCGTGAGATGCTTCGTCACTGTACCTTTACAACGGCACGGTATCACTATCAAATGGGTACCTATGTGTAATACTAGTACTAATAACTGCAGATACATAGGTTAGATTCTTGCATGGCCTCTCCTATTAAATGCCCAAAAAATAAATTGGCAAAGCAGGTGTCGTCAACTGCGTCCACATATTAGCCTAAAAATTCGCGATTCACATTGAATACGTACCTCAGTTTTGACAACGTAGCTTTACGTGATCAATGACTGCCGGAAGGATGGCCCACTGCAAACGTTGTACATGCGTTTGTTTTGCTTGGGCACACAGACGAAATAAAAGTAAAAAATAAAAGTAAACAGAGCTCGAAATTAAACTGGTGCAAGTGGCCACGCATCATTAGTTTCACTCATATAAGTTAACAACGTCGTATCACCGTTTTGCCACAAGCCTGGTACACGAATATATATATATGGCTCTTCTATATATATATATATATATATATATTGTGAACAAATCCCAGATATACGCTTAATTTTCTAAAACGCCTATAATGCCAAAACTTCCGTGTTGCTTAGCCGTCGAGTCTCCGAGTTTTGCGTGCGATATTGCTTTGGTGCAGAAGGTCCGCAGCAGCTTTATTAGATCTCAAAGTGAGCGCTTGCAGTGCTGCCTGGACGCCAATTCATTACAGAAAGGTAATGAACGTGCATACACAGAGAAACCAATTACTGTGCCTTAAAACGCTGCGAAAGGACGAGAGTGGTCTTTAATATTGCTCGTAGGCACCACAGGGGTTCCCCATCAACTTGCACAACGTTCACCGCGACGGCTACCGTTGTAACCAATCTGTTTTCCTGTCGCCGCTTCATTTTGTAATAAAATGACAACGTACCATATAATACATATATATATATATATATATATGCATATATATATATATATATATATATGCATATACATATACGTTGTCACTTTATTACAAAGTGAAGCGGCTATATATATATATATATATACATATAAACCCGATCGTAAACAAGCGGACTCATGCCAAGATTTTTAAAGATGTTTAAACGTCTTACGTGTTACATGTATATATAACTCGATTTCAGTACACACACAAATATATATATATATATATATAGTCATAACCCAACATACGTTTATACACACGTAAACGTACGTTTAAACATCTTTAGAAACCTTGGCTTGTTTACGGATTAGGTTTATATATATATATATATATATATATATAAAAGTGTTCAACATTAGTTCCATGTAAAACACGGGCGCAAGAGTTGTTGGGCGCATCATGTTGCCGCGTTCTCTAGAGCACGACATCGGAGTTTGCTCGTAGAATTAAGTACAGCGCTGTGTGCACGTATTTATATAATTATGCGCATGTATATATATACGTGTATATGTTCATTTATCTTTCTCTGTCACGTCCGTTGTGACGCAAGCTCGGTGTCGTGAGCAGAATCCGAACGGTGAACTCAAAGTGCGTCGAGTACTACTACCAAGATAATGTGTCAGAATCAAGCAGAACACATTTATGCCAATTCATGCCCGCAAGGCCTCCGTTCAACAACCCTGCACCTATGCCGTTTGATACAGCTAACATTCTCTTATTATATCCCTGTTTAATATTTGAATACACATTTGCGTGTTTCTAAGGCCGCTAGTCGTTGACAGCGTGTGGAGAACAAGAGAGTCCTGTAAACCGTTGTTCGAAAACGAATTATGAAAATAATCTGTTATGATGGAAAGAATATCAATATTGCTTAATACTCCGGTACATCGAGAAATAAGCAAAAAAGTGACAAATCGTGAACTACTACGTTAGGGTATGCTTGGAAAATTTGTATTATTAGTGACGAGTCGATCTATTTCCATCTGCGGGAGTCCCGTATTATGCAAATAACCGTCTGTAATGGTCTTAACTAAATATATGTATAAATCGAACCATAATTATGTGTCCTAGATTATTTATGCTAGAGTAGACGTTTCATCTTAATTTACCTCTTACGAGCTGAAGACTGTATTTACATAATTACACACTATTCTCTCTTTCTATATATATATAGTACACAGCGTTTATATGCGCGGAAAAACCTAGTGAGAGCTAAGCCTGTATTTACATAATTACACACTATTCTCTCTCTCTTTCTATATATATATATATATATATTGTACAAAGCGTTTATATGCGCGGAAAAACCTAGTGGCTTTCTCCATGCGTCAACACATCTCATGGAATCAACAATCCCAATCCAAGTGCCACATTAAAGTTGTCCAGTTTCGTATTTTTTAAGGTTCCAAAAGTAACCCAGTTTGCATTACAACATGGACACCGCTAGTTTGGACTATTTATGACAACTAGTAGATCTTCTCTACCCATAGCACTTTGCATGTTTGGTAAAGTGCCACTTGCTCTCCAGCCGCGACAAAGCCGCACTAAGCTATAAAACAATCCAAAAAAAAACGCTCTCAAACTGTTACCACGAATTTGTGAGCATGACCGGTTGCAACAGCAGAGCCTACAGGTAGAGCCCTTGAACCGTGAGCCGAGCCGGAGTGATGTTGTTTGAAGGGCTCTAAGCAACAAAAAAAACAGCAGGGCCTGGCTAGTCAAACACGTCCGTTGGTGAGGTGCGCGAAGCGAAACTCTTCTTATTTTCTCCCGTAACCCTACCGAGGCACTGCCGCCATCACTACAGCTACGGCTATGCCTAAAACTGCAAAATGCCAATGCAACAGGGCGGCTGAAATATTTAACACGCGAAAGCTCGCTGCGATAGGCAGGGGCAAACGACCGGACAGAACGAAGCTACAACTCTAGCGGCGAAGCGTGCGGAGATTAAATGACTGACGCACGACTACAGTCTCTCTCTAATCAGTGTGTTGTAGTACGTATTACATAGGATACGTGCTATCCCTCATGGCATTAATCTGTAGTTAGAGTGGGCCGTGTGCAACCCAACGAGTGGGTCTCAGATATACAAAACAACGTCGTAAATACCTTTTCCTCGGCGGTCGTGCTCAAATCGCTTGTGTAGCTCCTTGCCCACTTGTGCCCCATGTGCCTCTCATTGTGCCAAGGCGGTGTAATGGAGCGTGCTCATATACTCATCTACGCACTTACTCGGCGCGGCTGCGATGATCACTTGTGGGCGCATCAGCATCATTTCAGCAAATAATTCGATAACAGTTTTAATGAAAATTTGTTTTGTTCAATTATGCTGTGTCTGCTGCTGGCTGCTACCTGCTGCTGTGGCTGCTACAACGGCGCGCGTTGTTTGTAGTAGAACTTGGCCTATGCTTAAACAACAACTATAATGCGGGTTTATATGGTTTCTACTCTAGTTGAATATTGCAGCTAGACTGTCGTTGCCGCCGGGATGGCCCGAAAAATAATAATAATAATAATCAATCTAGTAATATTAACGATACACACTAAAATGAAGTAGCAGGAGAGGCAAATTCAGCAGAGAAGTGGCCGAGAGAGAAAAGAACAATGTAATAAATAAAAAAAATAAAAACAACGACACCTCTCTGTGCCTGGTGCCGCATGCGCTGCAATTGGCGGCTTCTGGTCGAAGCCTCCCACTGACTTGTACGTTGCTGTAGTTTGTCTCCTGGTGTACTACCAACACAACAAAGAAAAATCAAGACAAAGAAAAATCGTGACCGACCATTTAGTTAGCCAATGGCGGGCCAGACCAGGCTGGCTAAGCATGCACGAATGTAGCATATACGCACAGGCAAAAACAGCAATTCAGCAGGGCAGAGTGTAGATGGAATAACAAGGAAGAGAAGACCGCAGCAACAGAGGAGGCAAAGAGAGAGCGAACGAGAGAGATAGAGAGAACGAGGAAAAGGTTGGGAATCTTTACGTAGGAGAAGAATAATTCCTTCCTCTAACGTCGTACAGATTAGAGCTCGATGCCCGTGGCTGCAGCGGCAGCCCAAGCTCGGTCGAGTTAGGGCCGGACCGTCTATTCGGCATCGCCTAGAGTATACTTGAGTACTTGAGTAGCAACGCGCTTCGGCAAATCTTTTGCGACGATTTGCCAGGCCGCCTACCCACCTACAGCGTAATCAGCGCTGGCTAAAGCACACACACAATGCCTTAGATGTAACGAAACTAGTGTCGTTATCGCTTGACTGCATGTGAAGCAAGCGAGAGAGAGAGAGAGCATACGCATCTTCAAGTGTAACTATGCGTGCACACCTTCAGATGTGTATATTTGGAATGTACTAATTGGTTTTTCCCATTCCCTGTCTGTCGTTTTTTTGGTGATCACTATTGTACTATTAACATTATGTTAAGCTAAATTATAAATATGTAGATCAGACATACTACTAGTGTTCCCTTCATATACCTGGATTATCTGTGGTCTGAGTAGTTCAGTTATTGCTGAACTGCTGGCTGAATGCTAAGGCGTGGTATCTGGCCTATTGCACTTCGCACACCTGCAACACATCTGAGGATTGTGGAATCTTTCTGTGCTGTATAACATGTAACGAAATCTATAGACTGCAAACGCAAAGTAGTTAGATGTCTACGTGTGTATCTGGCTGATCACCAGATTGCATTCCATCCATCGCTAACCGTAGTGTATATTTCTATGTCGATTTTTTTAATTACATACACTTCATAGTGTAGTCCTAAAACGCTCTCGTCCTAGGTAAACCTCATCGTGACTGTAGTTCCTGTGCCAGAGTCCCTTCCCTCCAATATGTGAACTGTTCAAGCGCCGAGTAAGGTGGCCTAGTGCCAAAGCCATTGCCTTGCATTCGGGATGTCCGTGAGTTCAAGATCTGGACCAGCCAGCAAAAGAGAGAAATACTTACACTCCCGCCCTTTAACCGCGATTTAATACGCGCGGACCCGAACGGGAGTGCCCACCAGCCCGAATTGACAGGCCGGCAGATCCCCCACCCTCCCCCCTATCGAGGTTCGGAATGGGGGTACCACACTACTCCACCGTACCGATTAGACGCATTCACCTCGCGATTCCGCGTTACACCCCAGAATATACATTCCCTCCGAAGGAGGTCCGACCACTCCAGAGCAGGGGTTCCCCGTAAAATACGGGGCCAGAAGGCCCTCTCGACCGGTGGTCTGCGTTCGTGTGGCCACTTCTCACTCATTTTGCCTATTAAGCCAAGGCAGCAGGCGTCCCGGACGGTACCACCGAGTGTCACTCGGGGCGTTAACCGTCCAGCCCGGGGGACTTCTATGCAGCACAAGTCCCCCGTATTGGCAGTAGCCTTAACAGCCCTCGAATGGGCCACGACAGGATGACAATATAAATTGGCTTTCATGGTCCCTAATTTAGACAAGGTGACTGCCGAAGTGAATAATAATCGATCATGATCGGACAAAGAACGGGTAGCACAGATGTCTCAACAAAAACAGATGGCGCATTACCATCCCCATTATCACATTATTATATATCGTTCTCTTTCTACAAGAACTAGATGATTTTCGTGAAAAAAAATCAAACTATACACTAATTTTCGATCTGCGTCCCGCCAATTTATTTGGCTTTCTTTATTCACTACTTTATATGCAATTGCTTCTTTATTTTCTAGTCAAATTTAGGTTTCCCAGTACTGGAATTTTCTCGACATTCTTTAGCACATGATTGCATAATACCAGCAAGACATACTTTTGATCGCCATAGCAACGCTTTGTCATCTGGGCGAGTTTTAGTCTCCCAAACTACTTAGTATATATAGATCCTAATACCACGAATAAGACTCACTCGTAGATTATTATTATTACTATTTTTTTATTAATATTGTTATTATCATTATTATTATTATTAGTATTATTAAACCAAGACCACACAACTCATGTAGCTAAAACAATTATATGTGTTTGACAAACCCACCGATGGGAACCTAAACATTTCGATGTTTCGACAACGGGTCGTTTCCTTCTAGTGTAAGTATCTGTTTCGTCGTAATCGTCATAGCGTGTCGTTCTATTGTCACTGCTGTAAAAAAAAAAATATTATATATATATATATATATATATATATATATATATATTATAATATATATATATATATATATTGTATATGCCCTTCCTTGCATGTCTTGGCAGCGTCAGCCCTAGTATCGTAACGTAGCTGTGCTTTAAGATAAAACAGGTCGTTCCTGTTTCGAATGTCACAGAGTTCAATTTTTCAACACAATGCCCTACCTTCTTTTAGTAGACATCAAAGATCAACAGCTGCAGCGCTGGAGGCTTAGCACCTTTTCCGTTTTCTCTCATCGTTCACTATCGTACGTCTTGGCCTCCCTTCTTTTTTGTAAATATCTTTTTATCTTTTTCCTTTGTTTCTTCGGCCTAATCTGCGGTAGCTGGTTCTGTCCGCAAGGCAAGTGACATGCTTCGAATGCGAAGCAGGCGCGAGTAACACACCCGAATCGAGTGTGGCGTCGTTTCGCTGTCGCGAGCGTTTATTTTTATTAACAGATGGCTTTGATTATCTAGCTTATGACACCTGACAGGTGGTAGGTACCTTGTCGGCCTTGTCGCCACAACGGTGACAAATCGCCCAGAGGCGATTGCGTAGAGAGAGCTCGTGGTTGTTGTTGCTGGTGCTGCTGCTGCTGTTAATGTTGAGGCAGCATTGTACGGTTGTGGTCATATTTTCCGTGCCACTATTGTTTTGCCGACTGCACTTGTCGTTCATTCTTCATAGAGCCGACCTGGCAGAGAAGCTTGGTTTTGACAAGCTACGTTTTGAGCCCTTGGTCCATTTGAACAGGCTAAACCGACAGAGCCAAGATAAGAAGAGCAAGTCAGCAGCAAGCTTACGTTGATTGGCTAAGAGGATAGCTCGTGATCACGACGAGATTCGCACCGATCACGACGTGGTCGGTTATCACTGTAGGTGGCTGGCTGTTTTCTCGATGTTCTCGTATTCGTTCGTCGGTTTTCGTCAGTGGTCGTGAAGTGAGCAAATATTGGCTGATTATTGTCTCTAGAAAGTTGTTGGCAATGAAGGCAACAACAACAGCAACAAAAGACAACAACAACAACAACAACGGCAGTAACTGATAACAACAACAACAGCAGTTACTTATAATAACAACAACAATCAGCGTTTTCTTCCATTTCTGTCTGACTTCTGCTAGGTTGCGTCATCTCGTTGGCGTTGACTATCATCACTGTGACAGCTCCCGGTGAAGAACTTTAGTTTGTGTTTGACGTAAAAAACCTACTATATATATATATATATATATACATACATACCATTCCCATACATTCCTACAGTGCAAAGCGTTGTTCAGGCGCGGTAAGCGTTGTTGCCGCTGTATTGTTCGGGTTTCATCGCGTGTGTTTTTTGTGGCTATTTGCAACTGCTGCTGCTGCTGTTTTTGCTCCTTTATTCGTTCGTTCGATTGAGCGAACGAGCGAGCGATCGAGCAAACGGCCTATAGATGGAGTCGACGACGCAGCTCGGCACGATTTGCTTGCTGGATGGACCAGTCCTTCAGCCAGCCAGCCAGCTGCTCGACGCTTGGGTTTAGCGTCGTCAGTTTGCGCGTCGATTCAATCGTCGACCCACCCACCCACCGACCGATTGACCGCCGACCGACCGACCCCCCTAACGATATACTTACGCGGTGGGCGGCAGGCGGCAGGCAGCCGCCCGTGGTTCGTTAGACCGGCGAACGAACGCGTTCGGTATGCGTGTTGTTTTGATTAGAGCACGCTCATGGCGCACTCAGCATTGCAGCACACTCAGCTCACCGACATCGACATCGAGCGGCAGCAGCAGCAGTATTGGGAGTAGTAGTAGTAGTAGTAGTCAGTAGCAGAACAGTGGCAACGCAGCCATTTTAGGGCCAATCATCCACCGGCGTCCTAAAGCGTCGATCTACTCGAATAATACCGCCCGTTAGCTCAGCTGTGTAGTATTGCCCGCTGGAAAACAGTCAGAGCCCCGCTCTTTTCCCCTTTCTCTTCTCTCTTTCCCCCTCTCTCTCTTCTCTCTCTCTCTCTCTCTCTCTCTCTCTATATATATATATATATATATATATATATATAGATATCCCCTCACTCTCTATCTGTTTTCTCTCTTACACGTTTTCATTATCAGTGCCCCCCTCTCTGCGCGCTACCGTGCGTCGGCGTCGGTGCGTGGAGCTTTTTGAAGCTATGTTTCGTTTTTCTGATAACGATGGCTCGTATGTAAACATTGTTGTTGTTGTTGTTGTTGTTGTTAAGTGTAAGCACATACAAATGATGAAGGTTTAAAGCAAACAAAAACCTTCGCTGCATGCGACACTGTCTTCATACTTGTTGATGAACGATTCTCAGTCATTGCACAGTGGCGGACAAGCTAACCTGGCGTCGCGTAACCCTATTATGGTCTTCATTGTCGTGGCTATTGTTGTTGTTGTTGTTGTTGTCGTTATTGTTTTTGCAAATATTGACGCGATAGTGATTGTTCCAATTGTTGTTGTGGGTGTTGCAATTGTCGTCATGATTGTGGTGTTGTTGTTGTTACCGCCTGTTAATATCGTTATTGCTTATTGTTGTTTCTGTTGTCGTTGTTGTTGTTGTTGCTACCCTGCTGCTATTAGTGTCATTATCAGTGTAGTCATAGTTAGTAGTCGTGGGCTGTTCTGATTGTTCCTGTTGTTACGGTCATGTTCGTCGTCGGCCTTGTCGTTGTTAGTGTTGTCATCGTTCTAACAGCTATTTTCTCTTTGTCTTGCCGCTGCCGTCGTAGTCATATGTTGCCATTGTTGTTTTTTGTCGTTAGTGTTGTTGTTGTTGTTGCCGTCGTTGCTGTTGTCACCGCTTTCGTTGGTGTTAATGTTGTTGCCGCTGCTGTTGATGTTGCTCCTGATGTTACTACAGCAGCCAAGGCTGATTGCCGTCACCTAGATAGGTGGTGGCGACGAAGGTGACAATGACAACACCAAGAGCAGTAGCAACAACTTGTTGTTGTTGTTGTTAATGTGGTTGTTGTTGTTGTTGTTGTTGTGGTTGTTGTGGTTGTGGTTGTTGTTGTTGTTGTTGTGGTTGTTGTGGTTGTTGTGGTTGTTGTTGTTGTTGTGGTTGTTGTGGTTGTTGTTGTTGTTGTTGTTGTTGTTGTGGTTGTTGTGGTTGTGGTTATGGTTGTTGTTGTTGTTGTGGTTGTTGTGGTTGTTGTTGTTGTTGTTGTTGTTGTTGTGGTTGTTGTGGTTGTTGTTGTTGTTGTTGTTGTTGTTGTTGTGGTTGTTGTGGTTGTTGTTGTTGTTGTTGTTGTTGTTGTTGTTGTTGTTGTTGTTGTTGTTGTTGTTGTTGTTGTTGTTGTTGTTGTTGTTGTTGTTGTTGTTGTTGTTGTTGTTGTTGTGTTGTTATTGTTGTTATTGTTGTTGTTCTTGTTGTTGCTTCTGTTGTTGTTCTTGTTGTTACTGTTGTTGTTGTTGCTTCTGTTGTTGTTCTTGTTGTTGCCGTTTCTGTGGTTGTGTTTACGTCGCCGACTGCTTCATGGGCATTGCGGCGGTGTTAACATTGACGGTGGCAGCGTGGTCCGTCCTCGACCCTCACCCCTCACCACCGCCGCCACCACCACCATGTGCTCTCCTTCCCCCTCCCTCCGCCCACTCCCACTTCCCGAAAGCCACGGAGGCTGTTTCTGTACTCCAACCATCATTGCTACTACAACGACCAACGACCACCACCATCTCCACCACCATTACTATCTTGCTGCTGCTGCTGCTTGCTAGAGGCCGGGGGGCGGGCAGACGGATTGCAGACGGGCGACGAATGCTGTCTGTTCGATGTCGCCGGCATCGGTGGCAAAAACAGCAATAGCAGCAGCAGCAGTGACAGGGCCTGCTGCTGGAACCATTACCATGGCCGTTGCTTGCTTACTTTATCGCTGCCTTCCTTTCTTCCTCCCTCCCTCCCTGCCTCTCCCTTTCCACGCTAGGCCGATGATCGGAGGCAGATGATCCGCTGCTCGGTCGGTCCTGAGAGAACTTGCCAGCAGGCCAGCCAGCCAGCCGGCCTGCAGTGGAATCGAGTGGGTCCTGCCGGCCAGAACCAGAGAGCCAGCAACAGTTGCCAAAGTTGCCAAAACTCCACAGCTCTGCTCTTGTTCCGGTTGGAGATACTGGTTGATATGCTTTCGGCTGATGCTGCTACTGGCTCGTTGTTGTTGTTGGTGTTGCCTTCGGTCCTTGACCGTCACCGCCGTGTAGTACTTGTAATGCTTGTATAGTAGTAGCCTGGCTCGTAGTTAGCCTAGTAGAAACAGCTTTTTCGACTCCTCGTGCCGCTGGTTAAGTGTAGAGCAGGTAACGGCGGCTCGCCGTTCGGACGTTCATGTCACTCACTCCTGGTTTACTAGTTACCGTCGTTGTCGAGACTGCTGCAGCTGTTGCTGTCGTTGTTTTTGTTGTTGTTGTTATTGTTGTTCTTGTAAATGTTGGTAGTCTTGCTCCTGTTGTTGTTGTTGTTGCTGCTGCTATTGTTGTCGAAACAACAACAAGAGCAATGCTAACAACAACACCAACAAAAAGAGCATCAGTAGCAACAACGACAACAACAACATTTTACATAAAGGAACAACAATAACAAAGGCGGGCTCATTAACCACGTCACTGAACGAACAATAGCTAGTTAAACCGCAACGTCAAAAACATGAACACAGCAGCAGCAACAACAACAACAACAACAATAACCACCACAAACCAACATCTAAACGCCTGCAACACAAACACTAACAACAATATAACAAGCAAATACCACAACAAACCTACGAGGGCTACAAGAGCAGCAACAGCAAAAACTTGGCTCCGCGCATGCACGGCGTCCAATTTTCCTGGCGGCGTCCACATTATTATTATTATTATTATTATTTTTATTATTTTTATTATTCCCGTTATCGTTACGGCCGGCTGCTGGCTCTGCGCCGGCGGTCGACTGAGTACTTCTCTAATTATGACTAGTCAGTTCGACGAGTTTACTCGTCATATTGTTACCACAGCACAGGACGATAACGAACGACTCGTTGTAATCATTGTACTAGGCTACTACTACTACTACTACTATTTCTACTAGTATCACTAGTACTATTTCTTCGACTATAAATACTGCTGCTGCTGCTGCTATTAACTATGGGGCAATTAGCCGTGCAATCGTGAGCAAACAACGTGCGCCTGTTTCAGTCCCATCCACCATCAGAGCAGCGGCGGTGATCGGCGTCAGTTGTCGGTTGCGACTGGCGATTGGCGTCGTCGTCTCATAATCGCTATGATTGTCGTTGTCGACTGTTGTTGTCGACGTCACCGCCGCCGACACTGCCATAATCATCACTAATTATTACCACCACCGCCACCATAAGCATTATTGTTGACAGCAGCAACAACAACAACAAAAGCAACAACAACAACAACAAAAGCAACAAAGAACAACAACGGCGACTACCAACAACAACAAATGAAAACAACAACATCGCTGGCCGCAACGGCATCGGCAATAGCAGCGTATTGCCACCAGCAGTGGAGGAAAATACGCCCATACTGGTTGGACACTGTTTCATTGTGAAGGAGGCAAAGACCGTGATCATCCTTAGACCGACAACACACACGACGATGACGACGAAAGCTAGCAGCAACAACAACAACAACAAAGTCGTAGCAGTGACAACAACAGCGACAACAACAAAAACAACAACAACGATATCGGTAACAACAACAAAAACAACAACGTCAGCGGTAAGAACAACAACGACAGCGGTAAAAAAAACAACAAAAACAACAACGATATCGGTAATAACAACGACAGCGGCGGCAACAAAAACAACTACCCATTTACTACTAATACTACTACTAAAACAACAACAGCAGCAACAACAGCAAAACAACAACAACGATATCGGTAACAACAACAAAAACAACAACGACAGCGGTAAGAACAACAAAAACAACAACAACAGCGGTAACAACAACAACAACAAAAACAACAACGACAGCGGTAACAACAACAAAAACAACAACAACGATATCGGTAACAACAACAAAAACAACAACGTCAGCGGTAAGAACAACAACGACAGCGGCGGCAACAAAAACAACTACCCATTTACTACTATTACTACTACTAAAACAACAACAGCAGCAACAACAACAAAACAACAACAACGGTATCGGAAGCAACAACAACAAAAACAACAACGACAGCGGTAAGAACAACGAAAACAACGACGACAGCGGTAACAGCAACAAAAACAACAACAACGACAGCGGTAACAACAACAAAAACAACAACAACGGTAACAACAACAAAAACGACAACGACAGCGTTGGCAACAAAAACAACTACCCATTTACTACTAAGGCTACTACTACTACTAAAACAACAACAGCAGCAGCAGCAATAACAACAACAGCAACAGCAACAACAACAACAACAACAACAACAATAACAACAACAGCAACAACAACAACAATAACAACAACAGCAACAACAACAACAACAACAACAACAACAATAATAGCGGTAATTGCCACACGTTGCGCAGCTTGCGGTGCGCGTGCCGCATGAACTCAATGTGAGCAGCCGCTAGCTCTGCTACCGCAGCCGCTACTGCTTCTGCTGATCGCGCGCGTCAACGATACGAGCGTGTATTCGTCTCGTCTTTATCGTGGAGGTCGTTGTTGTGAGGCGGCTGTTGCGGTAACCGTCATCGATCTGCGTCGTCGTCGTCGCCGTTGTTGTTGTTGTTGTTGTTGTTGTTGTTGTGTCGTCGTTTTTGGTGAGTTCTGTCGGCTGATTGACGATGACGACGACCACGGCGACGATTATGATGAAGATGCAGCTGCTGCTGCTGTTGCTGATAATGATGGTAATGATTATGATAATGATCATCAGCATCAGTATCATCATCATCATCATCAACGTCCACATATACAACAGTGACAACGTGAACAACAATGATGCCGGCCGAAAGGAAAGGGTAGATCACCGTCATCACGAAACGGTAGAAAGTGGCGCCCGAACGCTCGTCCATCCAGACGAGAAACGAGGCGAGCGAGGGCTGCCGACATACCAATCAACCAACGACGAAGAAAACGAAGACTAGAGGCGTGCAGCACGACGTTGCAGAAGCAGAAAAGTCTTGCGCCTTAACCGAAGCGTTAGGAGGAGAAGTTTAAGAAGAAGAAGAAGAAGAGCGACGAGAGGAAGAAATGGATGAAGGAAAATAAATAAGACGGGGAGGAAGAAGCGGATATCGTGCTTCATAGAAGAAATGGAAGAGGTATTAGACCCATGAAAAATCAAGAGAGGAACATAGAAAAGAAGAAGGGCGAAAGAGAGAAAGAGAGAGAGAGAGAACGAGAGATATGGGGGGAGATGGGGATAGA
>QVRM01006734.1:532500-966787 GCA_003439945.1 Dermanyssus gallinae
ACTGCTACTACAATTGCTACTACAACTGCTACTACTATTGCTACTGCAACCACTATTATCACCCGCCACCACCACCGGCGCCGTCGTCTGTCAACAACAACAACTGCTCTTGCTGCTGTTGCTGGCCTCTCTCGGCGGTCTGCCTGTCTCTCAGTCACTCTGTCTGTTTGTTTGTCTGTCCGTCGAGTTGAGTCGAGTCGACACTTAGTAAGCGCCTAGCCTAGCCTAGACTAGACTAGTGTCTGTTCGTTTGTTCGTCCGTCCGTCTGTTCGAACCGTCCGACTGTTCGTCAAAACAAGAAACAATGATCCTCGTGAAGGATGAGGATCGCTTCTCTCTGTTTGTCTTCTTTTTCTTGTTGTTGTTGTTGTTGGTGGTGGTGTAGTTATTAGTTACTCACCAAACTCAACAGTAAACCGAACTTTTTTACTCACTTGTTCGTCAGACAGCCGAATTCACTAGTAGTTCGTCACACAGGTGAATTCACGAGTAGTTCGTCAGACAGACGAATTCACTAGTAGTTCGTCAGGCAGGCGAATTCACTAGTAGTTCGTCAGACAGGCCGACTAGTTAGCTAACTAGTAGTTAGTTTATTAGTTAGCGAGTGAGCTCATCAATTCGTTCGTTCGTTCGTTCGTTTGTTCGGTCGTTCACTCGTTACTTCTTAGTGAGTTGGTCAGCCAGTGTTTGTTGACTACTACCGGTTCTTCGAAGTGCAGTTGTGAGTGTGAGTGTCACGTCAACGTTCTCAACGATTGTTGTTGCTGCTGCTGTCGTTGTTGTTGTTGTTTTTGTTGTTGTTGTTGTTGTTGTCGTTGTTGTTTGCCGTTGTCGGGGTTGTTGTGCTAGTGATAGTAGTGATGATTTGTTCACTGTCAGCCTTACCTCACTCGATCTGGTGGTACAGTCAGTGAACGTTGGGCGGTCGTTATTGTTCCTGTTGTTGTTGTTGTTGCTATTGTTGTTGTTGTTGCTGCTGCTGCTGCTGTTTTTGTCGTCGTTGTTGTCGTCGTCGTCGTTGTCGTCGTCGCTATTTCTGTCACTTGTTGTTGCTGCTACTGCTGCTGCTGTTGTTAACGCCAACAACAATGACTATGATGTGTTGTCTCCCATGTGTTGTTGTGGTAGTGGAGTGTGTCGAAGCTATGGATACGTGACGTTCGGAAGCTAACCACTAGCCCACAGTGTGGTGACGACAGTAATGGCAGCAGCAGCAGCTGCAGAAGCAGAAGCAGCGTGACGGCAATCTCAGCAAGACTTCGTTAGTGTCTATGTGTGTGAGTGTGATGCCTGTGCCTAGTGTCTGTATAGTCTGCCTGTAGGGCCTAGCAGTCAATCATCACCTTTGAATAATTAATAGTCGTTGTAGTAAGCAATTAATTAACTCATCATTATTCAAAGGAGGCAATCAACCGAGCTACTACTACGACTACTACTACTACCACTGATTCTTGATCGCCCCGTCGCTCGAGTGATCAATCTATCAACGGCGAAGTATTCATCGTCCAATTGATCGTCGTCCACAGCACAACGTAGATCGATAGGGAAGGAGGGAGGGAGGGAGAACGCGGAAAGCAAACGAAAGAAGAAGAAAAGTGATGACAGAAAGGAAAGAAGAGAAGGCGGCAAGCAAATGAAATAAAGGGGAACGAAGGACGAAAAGAAGAAGCAAACAAAATAAAGGAAAGAAGAAAAGAAGGCTGAAATGATATTGTGAGAAAGCGATATTGATCGAATTTTTGGAGCCGGCCTTCTAGCAGCGGCCAGCGAAAAGTGGCGCGATTCTGCGAGTGCTAAGTGAGTTGTATGATCGGTGTGCGAAAATTATTTGATTAGGTGTGGTCTGCGTGGCTCTGCGTGTCTATAGGGCGTGTGTGTATCTATCCTCGAGTGGAGTACAGAGAGACAAAGCAGCAAGATAAAACGTGAGCGTGAGAGAAGAAAGAGGATTACTAACGACGGAAGACTGCACGCCTATTTAAGTGCACCAAAACTGTAACGATTGGAGACGACGACAACGACAACGACGGCTCCAACAACAACGACGACGACACCAACGGAAAAAACAACCTGTTAAGCGGCCGGCGGAATACGTCGTCTATAGAATGGTCAGTAGTGCACGTATACGTATGCATGTATGTACGTGCATTCAAATAATAATAATAATTATTATTATTATTATTACTATTGCACGCAATAAGTTTGGATTTCGAGATGGTACACAATTACAAGGCAGTCCATTCATTATATACGTTTTTGAACACTTCAGCGATCGTTCCACCGGGCGGGAAAAAGTGCAACGACCGCCGATGCGTCTGGCAGCTCGCTGCATGGTATTTATCTGCGTATATCTGCAAACAGGACAGGCAATGACATTGATCGACAACTTGGTGAAGTCGTTGGCTCGAACGTACCAAGTGATGATAGTCATGCACAATGTACTTTGTGTACACGTGCCGGCTAGTGCATGCCATTAGATCCCAAGACTCCTTGGCGAGGTACACATCTGACTGCGCTACCTCTGCCGAAGCCTCGGTCACTTTTCTTTGCCACTCTAACAAAAATTGCTGAAGTGGTCCTGTAATAGGTGACTTAAGCTTAATAATAATACTAATAATAATAATCATAATAAAAATAATAATAATAATAATAATAATATTCCGTTTGCTTGTACTATTATGTTTGATTATGTCAACTTCGACATTTACCTTATCTCAATAGGAAACCACGAAAACGATATTAAATGTGGCTAGTCCGGGTCTTCAACCCACGACTTCCTATGCAAGGCAATGTCTCTACCACTAAGCCATTTTTATATATATATATATATATATATATATATATATATATATATATATATAATGTTTTTTTATAGATATACATTTTTATTTAACATCAAAGGTGAAATACACATAACATTTGGGTCCCCGCGAACGTGTACATCGTTACGGGGGGAGTCCAGTGTAAAGGCCAGCCATCTCTGAAGAATTCCCTGGATAGGGAGGCTGCCAGATCAATCGCATCGAGCATCCCTAGTCCACTCCACAAAACGAACGGTAGGGCTTGTTGTTGTGCTTTTGCGGATATTCTAAGGTTCAGCAAGTCATCTGCCCTCCCTTAAGGTGGCACATACTCAAAGAGATACAGGTGTTCCAGAAATCGGCCAACCAATACTGAGGTCTAGTACATCTCGGCAAAAATATGATTTTTTCCAATGTAACAAGGAGCGGAAATGTCTTCTTTTGGAGTGAGAGAGAAATAATCGAAAATTGTTATAATGAGCTCTTTATTCTGACATATTTTTACTAAATCTGAGGTTGCGAGAGTCTCAGTCACCCGATCAACAAACCAATCATACGAGGGGAAATGGAAGAACAGTTTACATCTGTTGAAACGCATTCCACTTTAAATAAAATCAGAATAAACGTTGCATTGAAGACAACTCTCAAGAAATGAACACTGTTGCAATTCGTCTATTTTGGCTCTCGCGCTCAATTGCTCATTTTTAGGAGATATTTCCGCCCCCTCGTTCTATCGAACAAAATTTCACCGACTTGTACTAGATTTCAAAATTTGTTGAGCGAATTCTGAAACAATCCTGTATATAGAGCGTCATCTTCCATGTGCCGTACGTTTAGACGGCACTCGAGGAAGTCGAATAACTACTTGATAGCCAGGCAAAACATGGAAGGGCCCAATCGGTAGCCCTGCTGCACTCTAGTTTGCGACATTATGACATCATGCAGGAGAATAAAGCAAGAGAGTTCCTAATAAGTCAGTTTCACCTGGCGGAACATACTTGAAGTCCAAGTTTTGACCGCACTCAACGCGGGTGGTCACTCCGGAAACTGTTGAAGGCGCTTCTTAGCTCAAGCTTGCCCACACAAGAAGCTCCAAGGCGTGACTCCAGGATGGAAAGCGTCGAATGCACCCCGATCTTGCAACCCCCCGGTGTCACAAACCCAAGATGATAGTCACCAAGGTATATAACACCTATGCGTCTTAAAAACGCAATTATTAGCCTCCGGCCCCAGGATGGCTCTTTGAGCGATGGGCGATTAAAGAGCTATCCGTTTCCTTAAGGGCGAAAAGTCAGAATTCGAAGATGAGCGGTTGCAAATTGGAGAAAGGGGAGCCCCCGGCGAAGAAGGCCAACGTCCTTGGCGAAGGCCTCATAAACAGCCCCGGCGATTGATAGCAGATTTTACAAGAGGCGTGGTCTGCTTAAGATTAGGTCTGCAGATGAGCTACGCTAAATTATTTTATGGCAAACCGAACGTTGTCGCCTGATGTGGTTGACGGCAAGGGTATGTGAGGAGGGCTAGGCCAGGTTAGATGTGGCAGCCGGGTTATTGCTGGGCTTTTACGTCAGAGTGTCTTCCGAGATTATAACCTCAGCCGTCAAAGAAACGTCACTCTTCGAGAACTTGCTAACATCTAGCCGGAAGGCATCTCCCTTGGCCGGGAGATTAGGTTTATACCGTCTCCCATCAGTTAGGTTGTGGAGGTTCTCCTAGATACTTACCGCTAATAAGCGAGCATAAGTCCCACCATCAGAGAGGCGCAGGACAGCCGGCGGGAAGGAGAACAGGTAAGACAGGCCGTGTCGTCGTTGCCCTCTGCGACTGAGCATAGGATCTGGGCAAACTCTTTGCCTGCTTCTATACGTCATGACTTCGGCAAGATGCGGACAAGCCGCCAGCGACGAGTGACATGTTAAATAGCACCAGAAGCAAAACAAAAGTTCGAGGGCTGCAACTCGTCGGCATGATTACAGACAGTCCCTCTGTTGTTGGTCGTTATGTGGCGACTTGAGTAGAGAGCCATGTTAGAGCTCGACTGTCCGAACGGTCTGTTGTATATTGCGCCATTCCAAGTCGAGCTCTTTTAACTTGTGCACTGCGAAAAGCAGTTCTATCAGGGGCCGCAACGTCTCTATCAGAGACTTCAATACCGTGGGATTTCCTGTTAGAGGTCGGCCCCAAGAAAGATGAACCCGTGCTGCCGGTCGGGCCGGATCTACCTGGAGCTCGGGGGGTGACGCCGGTGGGTCCTGCTCAGAAGCGGCCTTTGGTCGCATCTCTCTCTTTCTGAACTATCGGTATTGGTATGGGCTTGGATAGAGCTACCTAAGAGTCAACCGCAGCTGCTGTTGAGATCCCTCTAACCACTGCAGCGTAGGTGAAGTCCTGTGCATCCGGCGACGGGTCTTCCTGGACGACAGCCGGGATGCAGCGCATAGTTTTACCAATGACCGCCCCGGGCTAATCCGGTATAACCTGTTGGAGCACGCGCGCCCCCAGGATCGTAGGTAAGTCAGGTGACACTGCCCCTAGGCCACGACAGTCTGTTGGCTTACGTTAACCCGTGAGCTACAGCGTCTGCCGCTGCAGCTAGGTGTAAGTCTATGATCTGCGATGACGCTCTAGCAAATCAAATACAGTCAGTCGTGAATGCCGAAAGGGATCTGATTTCTTAAAGATACGACCAACGTATCTCCAAGCGTGCATTGTCCACGAATGTTTTTCGTGGACTACTACTACGACTACTACTTCTACACGACCGCACTTGGCCGAACGGGCAGATCATGAATTTATATATATATATATATATATATATATATATATATACACATACATATATAACATTTTCTAGTATTTATATTTAAATAGAGAGAGAGAAGGGGGCGGGGCTAAATTGATAAAGCGCAGCTCCGAATCGGATCGCGCGTCCAGTCGTGGTCTAGTTTTAATGGGCTTGATGGGCTCAAGACAGCAAGTGTCATCCCGCCAACGAGTAGCCGCCTGTCTGGCCTATTACAGGCGTTACGACAAATGTCATCTTCGCCGGCAGGCAACGATTCTCGTTTGAGCGGAGACAGCAACTGCCGTTCGAGCAACTTACGAGTCTGTTTTGCGTGCGTGTCAACTGGATTGCACGACACGGCTGATGCGTGCGTCGATGCGTGCCGGCGCTGCTATGCTGTTTCTGTTGCTCATGCTTCTGCGACTGCATATTTTCACATCCACGATGTAAAATGCATGAGTGAATAACTGCATTGGCAGTTTTGTGCTTATACGTATATTGATATATATTGATTTATTATTCGTTTGACATACTGTGTACTTAACTACATGTTTATATCAAGGGCGTTTAAAATCTTGAGGTATATATATATATATATACATATATGTATTTACATATACATGTACATATTCATTTATACCTGTCGTAAGAAAGCCGTGTCGTCAATCCGTTGTCACTTAACCCTACTACGATCGACGGATGCACGGATGGATGGATACATTACATGCACGCATACTACTGGGTGACGGTCTGGGCACTCAGTTGCCGGCTGCCGCAAACGCAACAGCCTTAGCAACAATACAACAGCAATTAACAGCAACAACACGAACAACAATTGCAACAAGAATCCACATTTTCTGCGTAATGCTCGTGCTGCCGGCGTCTTCGTCGTCATCCGCCAAGTAGAGTTGTTGTTATTGTAGTTGTTGTTGTTGTTGTTGTCGTCGTCGTCGTTGCCATCATCCAAGGTCGTGCGTTTTGTCTTTATCTTTTATTTATTTCTTTCTTCTTTTATCGTTAACATTCTCGTGGCCATCACTGGCGTTCGCATATTTCGTCTCCATACTTTTCGCAATGACATACGCTCCTTGCATTTGTCGTTAGCTTTTTGTTACTGTAGTAGACTGTGACGTCCGTTGTTTAATAGAATCAACAGCAATAACAGAATTAGAAATTGTTATACTAGTAATAGCCTACATAAAGAAAACTAAAAGGGGGCTACAAAAAGTTTCTTGGAAAGCATCAAGGATAAAACGTTGCTCGGTGCACAAGAGAGCCAGCAAAGCATGAATGCACGCATTTTAGGAATACACAAGCCATCGGCACAATGAACCAGTTAACGGGGTGAGCATAAAGTTCAAAAAATTCTCTGATACCTGGACGTAAGAAGAGACACGGCCCCCTCAGGAATCGTACGCATTAATAAGGCAACCGCATAGTTAGAAAAGCTGAAAACCGCCTGGCTAGAATCCTCCGAAGCCCACGCGGATCAACGGAAAGCAAGAGAAAACTCCCCATCTCGGGGTAGCATAGTCCACCGTGCTGTAAGTCGCTCCTACATGGAGAGCAAGCCTTATGAGAACCTTATGAGATGATGAAAAACAAGAAGAAACTCCTGAAGGCGCAGGGAAAACTGGCAATATAAATAGCTTGTGCAAAACAAATACCGTGGCCTAGGATGATCGAGGAGCAAACACGGAGAAGACAGAACCGCTCCACTATGAGAAGCCGACGCCCGGAGAAAGACGCGAAAAGAGGAGGAATAGACCCAAACTTAAGCGAACCCACCAGACAGCTAGCCCGCCAGGTTGTCTCCGATCCAGAGGGATGGTTTAGCAGAGAGCATGCAGGTAACCACCTATTATTAGTAATATCTAATATTCTACCGTCAATATCTGACACAGGTATTGACGGGGCGTCGAGCCCGGTGGCGTGGTGGCATGCGTCTGCGCCTCGCGACCGGGGGAGACGCATATGTGCATAGGGTTCGAGCCCCACCGTTGCACATTTGTATGTATGGGGGTCCGTCTATGAAGCAATGCAAAAAGCAGTCCCATAGACGGTTAATTTTGGCTGAGAGTCAGCCCCAAAAGGATTTGTTAGGTATTGACGGGACACGGGTGCTTTCCAAAAAACGTACTGCGAAAGATAGCTAAGACTACAGATATCAAGAGTGTCATATGTGGGAACGGCAAGAAGGGTGATGTTGCCCACACAATTTACCTCTGCCCAGCTCTCGACGCGTTCGTACGAAAAGATTCACCTCAAGGTAGCAGCTTTTCCGGAGGTAAGGGTGACAAACCGCCACTGTTTGAAGACGAGTCCAAATGGAAGCAGAGTATCAACTGGTGGAAAGCAGCACAATGAAGGCGAGAAACGAGGTGCGGGGGGCGGGGCAGAGTATGCGATCAATGACTAACATGAGAACATGGGACTAGCGACAGCGGCGGCACGGAATGCAAACAAAAAATTCAATTTTCAGCGAAGCAATCGAACGCAGCGCAACGTAATTAGTTTCTGTGTTGAACGATAGTACGTTGTAGCATATATTCAATCAGTAGAAGTACGAAAGTAGCCATAGCAGTGGAATATCGCTGTAATAAGTGTGATAGGCCCGCATACTGTTGTAGTCGTTAGTAGCAGTAGCGGCATTTTGCAGATGATCGAGTTGTCGTTTTATATTGTCGTTGTCGTCGTCGTCGCCGTCTGGTCTATTGACGCCGATGGTGGCATCAAAATATGACCTGCGACCTTTAGCGCCAGCGGCACGACTATTCGACCGATGCACGACCTGCTTGTTAGGTCTGCCCGTCTGTCTGCCCAGCCGCTCATAACAGCCGACGTCGAGCAGAATGTCTCCGCATTTGTCCGTGTGGCTATTTATCTATGAAGCTGAATCTGTCTGTCATTCGATTTGACATCGCGTACCGCTCGCAGTTCTCTACAGTTCGCTTACTTAGTTTCGTAGGCGCACTATACGCTCCACATGTGCTCCGTGAGCGGGTGTGTCGATTGGCGTTACTAGCGTTACTAGCTACTACTCGTGCCTGTCTACGATTGCCCTTTCCCTAACCCTTTTCCCCTGACCCCGCTCGCCGTTGTTCCACTCACCTCTTTCCCCTCACTCTGTTCACCCTCACCCCATTCCCCACCCGGCCCTGCGTTTCGCGTGGCGGGTGGCTACACCCGGGGATGAAATCCGAACACAGAACCGTATTATTATTATTTATTATTATTATTACTATTCAACAAGCGTGGGCGCCCGTCAGGCGTTACATTGGCTGTAGGCAGTGGGCGATGGAGCACTCTCTGTTTCGGTTTCACCACATTGTTGTCGTCGTTCTCATTGTCACTGTGCTCAGTGAATGAATAGTAGCAACAACAACGGCAACAGCAACAACAAGTGCTATCAGCAATGTACAATAACAACAAATGCCATCAGCAGTGCAAACTGCAGCAGCAGCAGCAACAGCCAGTATTCTCTAGCAATAGATAGCACAACAACGACCATGGCTAGTGTGCCATGTGTTGTCCCCCCAGTGTAGCTTTTGTATGCATCGAATCCGTACAGGTGTCGGCCGTTGTCTATTAACTGAGCCAGAAAGTGGGCAAAGCAGACACAACAACAACAGGTGTTTGTGTCGCTCATGCGTAGGGACGCGGAGAGCCAGCCAAACGACTGGGCTAGCGCCAACAATGCCATGTTCTGTCAAGGTTACCCTCCACGCGGGTCCTTCCTCTCTCTCGGCGGTTCAGGCGCTTGCCCACCCCCTTCCAACAGAGGGAGAGGTAGGGGTGGAGGCGTCACTACCTCTCTTATATATATATATATATATATATTAGCTCTCGACGGCCCGCTTATTCGTACGTCATCACAAATATCAATAACACTGTAGTTGGTAACACAACTGCTACTACGAACTGATATCTACGCCTGCGTTTCCTCTTCTCTTGAGCCGTCTCTTTTTTAGTTGACTGACTCGTTCCACTTTCTCCTCCCGATAGGAGTAGATAGATGATATGTTCGTCGCTGAAATGTGGGTCAATTTCGATCACACTCCACCCAAATGGGCTTGGCCTTGCCAGTTGCAAGGTCGAAGCGGGCTAACGTGCCATTTTGCTCGTGTTGTTGTTGTTGTTATTATTATTATTGTTAGGGTTGTTGTCACTGAGATGGTTGTTGTTGGTTCTGACACTGTGATTGTTGTTGTTGTAGTTGTTATGGTTGTTGTTGTTTTGTTGTTATCCTTACCCACTACCCGAGCTCCTCTCGCGAACGCTCTACGAATGGTACACAATGATATGACTATGATTATCCATCATAGACTGCTGCTGCTGCTGGCTGGAAAGAGTATACTATACGGTGGCGTTTGAGATAGCAGCAATCCGTGTCTCATCTTCTCGCGACATGCTGAAAGTCGTGATATCACCCCGACCCCATATAGACCTCAGACATGCCTAACCTACGCTTTTTCCCGTCTCTTAACAACAGCAACAACAACGACAACAACAACAGCGACAACAACAACAACAACAACAACAACAACAACAACAACGACAACAACAACAACAACGACAACGACAATAACAACAACAGCGACGCAACTCATTGTTAAACGAGGACAGCCAGCGATGACGAGCACACAAGGACACCATTGCTCCTCGGGTTGATCAATCTTCGCTGGCTTCTTGTTGCTTTTCTCGTCTGTCTGCGGCAGCAATGTTTGCCGCCACCTGTCGCGTTGAGGGGCTGCGCAAGTCCTATATCGCGACGTGCCGCCGTCTACAGCCACGCGTACTCTATTATCGTCGCAGAATATGGAGGCGGGCGGCTATACACGAACGAGCCGGCTATAGCAAACGCGCGTTTAAGCGCGCCTTGATCGCCGATGTTGTTGTTGTTGTTGCTGTTGCTGCCGCCACCGTTTTGACTAATATTGTTGTTGTTCTTGTTATCGTGCCATCCTGTTACCCTGCCACCACGACTGTACTCCGACAGCGCGGTGATGGTGACGGTGATGGTGATGGAAAAAAAATTGCTTGCTGATGGTTATTGCATATGTTGTTGGTTGGTTGCGAACGGAGACCTCTTGACGAAGACACATTGAATTGTGACGTCGCGCTATTGTATTTACGATGTGCGCAGTGTCGTTCGTGCATATCTTGTATTCTCTCTGTCTCTCTCTCTCTCTGGTCTCTGCTCTCTAGCCTGTGAATGATTGCAACCTACCGCCGCAGTGAGACGTGCTGTAGTAACGGCAGTGGCGGGTTGTCCGCTACACCTGTTGGTTCGACCACCACTATCACCACCATAACCATCGTTTGACCTCACCAGTTAGACCCCAGTGGGCGGGCGACGGGGTGCGGGGGCTTAGCTGTTTGTTTGAGTTTATTTTTCAAGGTACGACACACATAACGAACAGAGCGACGAGAACGACGGCGAGCGACACCGATCGATGATACCGACGATCGTTGTTAATGGCGGTGTTGATTCAGCAACCTCAATAAGGTTAAGACCTAACATCAACCGTGATAACGTGGTAACGCCGTGATGGTGTGGGGCTCTGATGACGACGACGACGATGATGATGATGAGGATGATGATGATGCTACTTATGACGATTATTATGATGGATATGATGATAATGGATGATTAATAATGCTGACGAGCAACAACAACAACAACAACAGCATCAAGCAGATGAGACGAGACGACAGCAACAACAACGTGAGGTTTCGACATGAGGTTGCCCCCCCCCCGCCTCTCTCTCTCTCTCTCTCTCTATGACCGCCTACCTCCCTTGTTGTGTTGTCTGGTCGTTGAGGCTGTCGACAATATAGGTGATAGGGGTGAGCGAATGGGCTAAATAGCGAGGATGGCGGTATGCTCTGGGTCCCTCACGCCACCGCCGAGGTGCGCCGGCCGCAGCGCAGCGGCGACGGCATCAAACAATTCTAAAACGCCCACCGCCGCTCACAACTACGACCACAAACAGCAAGAGAGAGAGAGCAAGAGAGAAAGAGAGGGAGAACGAAACAACGACAGCGAGAAGGAGGAATGGCAGAAACAGGAACACAAGACGTCGACTAGAGGAATAAAACAAATCCCTTCACGAGAACACGCAGGCAGCTCTCGTCGTCTGGTCGGTCGTTTTTGCATTCCGTCGCCCCTATTGTTGTTGTGGTTGTTGTTGTTGTCGACTTTGTTGTTGCTGTCGTCGTATTTGTCCTTGTTGTTGTTGTCGTCGTCGTTGTCTTTGTTGTTGCTGTCGTCATCGCCTTTATTGTTGTTGTTGTTAACAAGTTGTTGTTGTTGTCGTTGTTGTTGTCGTTGTTGTTGTTGTTGTTAAGGATTCTTTTCTTCCTTTAATACAATCACTCATTTAGCTTACACCGGTGGCACTCTTTTGTCGATAACGAAATCAACTAATAGCAGAGCGTAGCTGACCGTTAGTGTATGCACCTCGATCTGATGATGATGAGGCGCTGGTGTTGGACGGCGTGCGCTTCGCTACGCTAGGCAGGAGGGGCACGGTTATGTCTTCAATGTGGACAATTCCCACACCACCACCAGCACGGTACAATTTGATTCGCCCGGGATTTAGCGTTCCACTGCTGTGCGCACATGCCGCAGGCAAGGTAGAATAGGGTAGGACGATCGAAAGTGAATGGCGAACGAAAAGCTCATAGACGTAGCAATCGTAGGTTATTGATAGAGATGTTGTCTCGTACGGCGTTTAGGTAGGTATAGCTCCGCGTGGAGCCATTCTGTCGTGTCGTCGCGCTGTAGGCGGTGTAGGCGGGTTTTAGCCCATCCTCCTGTGCTACGTTTTACGAGCATACGACCGAGCGTAGTAGGTTTAGTAGTAGGTCAAACCTGCCTCGGACGATGCAGAGCTGCTGCTCTCGGGTGCGTTACTCGTCGAAAGCCGTTACACACACACACACCTTCAGCGCAACACATCGGAGAAATAATGAGCGAACGGAAGTGAAAGACGGTGCTAAAAAGTTACGGTGAGGAGAGCACAAGTGTGTGGCACGAGAGAGGCATAAAAGGTGTATCGACGTCTCGGGGGGATCGAAGCGTTGAAAGTGAACTAAACTACCTTAAAGGGTCGTTGTTGTTGTTGTTGTTGTTGTCGTCGTCGTCGCCGCCGCGGCCGAAAAATTGAAAAACTGTTAACTCCAAACTTTCAACCGCCTAACACATTGTCTAGGCGGACTGCGGGGAACTGCTTCCTCATCGTTCTTCCTCTCAAAAACGCTTCCTCTCCACCCCCCCGCCCGCCCTCCTTTCTTCGAAAATCGCTACAACTGCCAGACAATGGTTCACTTGTTCAGTCTGCAATACTTTTCATACAACATCTGGTACAATACAGTAAAGTGCAGCAAAGAGAATAGGGATTTTTCAAAATTCGGACATTTCATCATCGCAATCACGGGAGCGGCTAGCTAAAGGACGCGCAAATGCATTATTAACAACGTCAACGTTGGCTTTTAGTTCGAGTGCATAGATAGTTACGCCACTCCGTAGGCGGATGTTCGACCTTACCGCAGAATACTCGGCAGATCAATCTGCATTAACGATGTGGTTAAATATTCGAACGTCAACTTGTCGTCGGCGGTTGTCTTGCTATTATTACTATTAATGCCGCGCCAAGGCAGCAGCTTTGTGACATTTGTGTCCTGTACGCGTTGAACCAGCGCCGCATCTTTACGATAGAAGAGTGTTCAAACGTGTGCAAATTAGTACAACTATGGTTTTGTACAATATTTTACACACTGCCTGATCTTGTACGCTTAACGACCTAAGAAAACGATACATATGGATGGGACGCTGCAGACGCAGCTATTTTGCAACAATATCTTGGTGGCGGAACTTAAGTTGGCGATCAAATGTTGCACTAAATACTCTGTACAATTTCACATCATCTATAATGACTTCTTCAAAATAGTACCTAGTATCGTCAAGGTCTGTTGTCTTTAAGACTTCGCATTCCGGCACAGAGATCTCTATACGTTTTGCTTTGGATAAGTCTGCTATGCTAAATGCACAGCTTTCTGGAGCTTACCCGTTCATGCTCACCACGTGCAGACTCTGAGAGCACGACTCAAATCGTGCAGTTTCAGGGACTTCTGGTGTACATTGCCCGGGGCCGGATGAAGCATCATGAATCGTTACCCTAAATGATCTGACACGTACGCACTTTACACCACTTAACTGCAAGAGGGCCGATTCCAGAAGAAGCTCTTCAGCGCCTGCAAGTTATAAAACACCACGTCAGCTGAAAAGTCGACGACGTCGAGTTCTGCTGGCCAAATGATGGGATGATGGTTGGTTAACTGACATTTTTTTCTAAATATAAATAGTGTCTGAGTAAGTTAGCTTTCTCCGGACGTCTTCTCCGGGTGGCCGCCGGGTGGTCAGCTGACGAGACAGTTTACGTCGCTAGTCCGACTTTATGTCACGTTTGTGGCATGACGTTGGGGCCACAAAGGGCACGTTGATTTAACTCATAAAGACAAGGTCGCGCTCGACATAGAGGTGTAAATCCGTCTGCCAGATACGTCATTGCAAACTTTATCTACTGACTTTGCACTAAGTCCCATTGCGAGAAACAGAATGACTAGTCCGTTAGCAACAGGTTGGCAGCAATTGTCTCGAAGTCTGGTTTTAGGTAATTCAGTTGATCTTGCTTCCGCTGGGGTATTTGCTTTGGTATTGCTAGAATTAACTTAATTTTTATATATGATCCGACTTGGCGGGTGATGTGCAGACTTTTAGATCCGTGATTGAACCTTTGGCATTATCAATGATGATTACTTTGGCATTATCAGTGATGATTACGATCTAGAATGTTTTGTCCTCTTGTGGAAGCGCTAAGTAGCTACGATTGGCCATCTGCAAACGCAGAACGTAAGTGGGCACCAACTTAGTGAAGGCTGGTTTGTCTCCAGTAATGAGTGTAGTAGGGTTCACTTGCAACGGTTCCTCTAAGTTCCTACGTAAGCAGGCCTGTGTAGTACGCTTTGGTGGTACTTTTTCGGCGTCGTTGGTGGTACTTTTTGGTGTCGCCGCACCAATTGAGGCCGAAATGTGGCCTGTGTGGCACTTCCGAGCAAAACCACCAAAAGACTTGGTAACAAGTTACATGCTCCTATAGGAATGTATATATATTATAGATTGGTTTTTTAAAAGTATATATATATATATACCGACTCTTTTATTGAGTGTTAAAGGTGGGACATAACATTTTAGACCCTGCAAACGTGTTAACCGTTATCGGGCTCTTATCTGTGAACTCTGGTCTCCCAGATTGAGGCCGCATTGCCTCCGACGTTCAGCGACAGGCGCGTCTAAGGAAAACGTCCAGTCTCTTATCACTACTCTGGCTAACGCCAGCCGCTTGTCGACGCTCGATGAGATACAAACTCAAAGCGGTCTCGAAGGATATATATATATATATATATATATAAATAAACGCAATGGGACAGGTAGGCAAGTGGAAGCGACGAGGCTAGGGCTGTTCCATCGATCCGCTGCCAATCCACCGCAGAGACTTTTTGAAACGTCGTAGCGTAGTAGAAGTTGATGTAGTTGATATATATATATATATATATATATATATATATATATATATGTATATATATATATATATATATATATATATATATATATATATATATATATATATATATATATAGCAGTAGTAAAACAAGTGTCAGTAGTATCCGTATTAGTAATAGTAGCCATAATAACAATAACGACAATAGCGTTCATACATCACAATTGTAATAATTGAACGTTTCCGTTTATTTTGGTCCGGTGTGTGCGTCGTTCATAGGGAGACGACTATTGTTACGTTTTCTAAGATCTAATAGCAAATAACTGGACATTATATATATATAAGTCAAAAGAATTTCAGCAACACCATCGCACCGAATCTAATCATCAAAATAACAACATATCCGTCGTGTCCGTAGTAATCATAGTGATAAGATCCGTAGCTGTAGTAGCAGTTGTTGTAGTAGTTGTAGTAGTAGTAGTACTACTACTACTGCAGTAGTCATATAATAGGATAGAAGCATTTTTATTAACAGAAGAATCGTGTGTTTGGCCCAGGGGACACAATTGGTAAACAACATCCGTAATAGCAGCAGCAGCGTAACAGTCGCAGTAACGCGACAGGCTGTAGGCTCCCGACCTACGGCCTGTCGCGGTTGTAGGTGACTGACTGCGCAGAGAGAACGAGCGATAGAGAGAGAGGTGGAGAGGAGATATAGGGAGATAAGGAGAGCGAGATAGAGAGCGAGAGAGAGAGATCGTCGATGCTGGATGACTGGATAATGACGAGGCTGACGCCAACGACGCCGACGTCATCAATGGCATCATCATCATCCTCGACATCATCATTATCCTCGACATCATCATCATCATCATCATCGACATCATCATTATCCTCGACATCATCATCATCGACATCATCATCATCATCATTGACATCATCGTCGTCGTCATTGTTGAATCGTGTCATAGAGGACCGCCGGGCCACCGGACAGATGAACAGGGCGGCTGCCATATCCACGAGAAGCATCGCAAGCAGCTGACGAGTAGGTCGATTGGGAACTAGTTAGGTAGGTTGGTTGGTTGGTTGGTTGGCTGGTCGATCCACTCTCGATACGTAGACGCATAGCAGGGCCCCAGATCGACGGGCGCTTGCCGCGAAGTGAACGAGTTAATGTGATGATATTATATATATATATATATATATATATATATCGGTCAACGAGTTGTTACAGATGTTACAGTAAATGGTCGCCAGAGAGAGAGAGAGTTACAGAGAGATAGAGTTGTCACAAAAGCCGCAATCGGTAGAGGACTTGTTACAGGTGTGTAACAGTAGATAGTCAACGATGAAGGAGGAGAAAGACGACTAAAAGGCGAAACAGGAGAAGGAGCAGTTGTTACTGACGGACGAACGGACAGGTGTACCAATGATGGTGGAAGCACCCGGCTGCTGCTGCCACCACAATGGCAAGAGGTGACGAAAGCTCTTAAAAGCATTACTACTACTACTACTGCTAATACTACTCACGGCCAAGGCCATAACGCACAACTCTGCCGCTCCATGCGTCTCTCCTGCGCAGGCTGTCGGGAAAGAAGCAGGCCATGGGTTGACTCTCTCACCGTTTCGTCGCCCCCAACCCTCTCCCCCCCCCCCCCCCCCCCCGTTCCACACACGATTGTTTCAACGACCTGCGGACCTGCAATTCCCGGAGGAGATGACTGTATTTTTTGCCGGATTAGAGCCTAAAACTACCGACCGTTAGTGTGAGGTAGTGTGAGGCCGCATCAACAGCCCACGTTTGGCCGCGACGTGATGTGTCTGCTATGGTTGGTGTCCGTTAGGTGTGTTTCGCAGTTTCCACTTACTCCTCGAAAAAAAAATCGTTACAGTTCTAGTAAATTATACCACTTCTATAACACTATATTGACTAGTTGGAGTATTGTAGCTCTACACTCACGATCTAGAGAGTAGTGTAACTCTATGTATTCTATGATATACAGAGCATAGAGTAACTTTAGATTAACAAATATACATAGACTTGTATTATGTGGTGGCGTGCTCAAGGGGGACCAGTGTCTAGCTTGCTAGTCGTGGCTGTCATCGTAGACTGCGGAATCGTCGGTGTGGTCCCTGTTGTTGATAATAGGTGGTAAACCATACCGCAGAGAGTCAACGACCGTACAGCTGCTGCCACAAGGACTGTCAGGGAAAACCTAGATATCTTATCATAAGCTCTAAGCACCGCTGATATATAGAAGAGTGACATGTGTATTTGGATATATGTGTTGAGCGGATAATCAAGTCTAGCCATCCATCCACCCATTAGCTAGAATGGTAGTAGTAGTAGTAGTAGTAGTCTATATAGCCTTCGTCGTTGCTCTAGGAGTAGTGATGCTAATGGTACTCACGCTGGTAGTAATGGGTGTGTACGGTCGCATCGTGTCGATGTCGCGTCAAACCCGTTTGCCACTGTTCGGCCTGAAACCGCAAGTTACGACGTAATAATGAACACGTCTGCGTGACTACAACACTCGACTATAGTTCGTACTTGAGCCATGCGGATGAGAGCTGATGATGGCTGAGAAATCGACCAATCGGGCCTTTCTCAACTTGTATATGTGTTGTACGAAGCTTCGGGAGCGCGCGCGTGTATGAACCACCTGCCGGCGTATGTGTGTTCGTGTGTGTATGCCTGAATAGGGGGATGCTGATGCGGATATATACACAACATCTGCCTATTCAGGCAAACTAGCCGCCAAATTCGTCAATGTGATGAGTTTCGTCGACTTGTACAGCTCCTTTTGCAACTGAAGTCTATTGTATATATATATATATATATATATATATATATATATATGATTTATACGATTTGTCCACTTCGTCTTCTGCTCAATCAATGGGATTGGCTAGACGTATATCGTCAAGTAGCGCAGTCTGGCTTTTCTTCGAAATTGAGTCCTCATGGAGGCCGGTGCGCGCGAAGAGCCTTCCTTGAAGTCTCCTAGTAGATTACGTAACCGTTTGACGGCCGGCCGCGACTCTAGAGTCCCTGACGCCCTTTCCCAAGCGCTAAATGTTGAAGCGACCGCTGACAAGCCTGCAACCGGGACAGCGTCTGGAATGCCTAGGCCTCCCATTGCCACGGGCCGAAGGGCTTGCCTGCAAGCTGCCTCTGATGAATTTAGATTAAGCAAGAAGGACAGGGATTCTAGCGTCTGAGCGTTTAATTGGTTAAATCATTGGTATCTTTCGTTAAGTAATCCCACAAATCCCACGGGTGGTTTACCCGTGCTGTTGAGGAGCGGGACTTTAAAAGAAACAAACCCCTATATTCACCTAGGATACTCTAGCGAGTTGAAGACGATCTGAATTTCTCCAGTTAACCAGATACATGAACTTCTTTCCCGTCATCGAAAAGTGGCACGCCTAGCAGGGCGAGGTTGGCCTCGGGACATTCGGGAAAGGACTAGTTACCAGTCTGACTATGAAGTCGGATATTGATGATCCCGACAAAACGAGTTTGCATTTTGGTGGGTTGAACCCGCTCATCGTTTCAAATTCCAATTCATTCTCAATATATTGAGATACCGTTACACGGTCACCAGCTAACACACTATAATTCATGTATTAATCGCGCACTCAAGATACTCTATAAAATACCTACTGGGGAGGTATTTGATATTATAATATATTATGTTAGTTCTATATATATTATAACATAATTATCTTAGTTCTTATAATTTTTTTTTTGTCAGTTAACTTAGAGTTTAAGCCCATTGTGATTGTAGGGGGGTGACTAACTGTTTCTGCGGAAGTGACTCGATTCTGACAACTCTCTTCTGCAGTTCTGAGTGTGATAGTCACAGTTTCACAAAGTTCCACTGTGGTTCACTCAGTCGGCCGTTCAGCGTCGCCCGGCTTAGTTCCCGGGGCCAGAGGCTCGACAACAACGGATTGCGCCTCCTTGGGAGATACGAGGTTTAGGCCTTAGCTGCACTAGTTGTGTATATATATATATATATATATATATATATATATATATATATATATATACCATAATAGCATAAATAGTAGTCATAACACAATAGCAATAGTGGCATATAATAGTTTCCTACCAACCAACATTCCAAAGGAGTCAATTTGATTATGTCTAGACCACCCTTGACAAGCAGAAATTACCTACACGATCATAAAGAGGACAGTCACATAGGGGTCTCGCGCTGAGAGGTTTCAGCTCGGTGTAAACACCTTATATATATTTTGGGAATAAATGTGAGGCTCTCAACGTTCCTCTGCTCCATAGGTAGTTCGGGATTTGCTAAGCATGCTACATCGAAGCCCAAAGAAGGCTTCCCAAAGTTTTATTCTTGGTCACTGACCCTTTGTTTAGCTATTTGCGCTTCCTCGTTGCTCCTTATGGCTGTCTCATACCAGGGGCCAAAGTATGTGCAGTGTTCGAGCCTGTGGGTCACATCATCGTTCTTGCCCGTGTCACAGAGGATCCAGATTAGCACTTAGCACTTTGCCAATTCTACGGCGGTCTGGAAGCTCGTGACCGCTCTGCACCTGTGTGGGAGATTACTTCTCCGTGCTCTAAGTCAGACCATGTCCTGAGGCATACACCCTAGCCTTTAACCGAGTAAGCGCTTGGTTTTAAAATAGTGCTGCTCTTTCTTTGACCAGTAAGCAGGTTCCACGGCACCATTTTTCTCAGGATCAACGTGACCGCTGTCGATACCTGTAGGCTTGGACTGCCAGCAGCTCTTGGTGCTGCAAAACGTCCCCCTGTTCCTCTTAGACTTAATTGCAGAGGACCTGATCGGGGCCACTCATAGCACGATGGAATCTGCTTATGTTTCTCTTCGGACCCTTTGGGGTCGTTTGCTTATTAAGACTTGACAATGCAATTGGTACTTTATATTAGCTCACGTGCTGGGTATCGGTTAGACCCTGGTCCAATTGGACACCCAGGTATCGGACTACTTTGCCGACTGCGACCCGTTGTTGTCCAGGTGAAGGAGGACGAAGCTTCCGCGCGTTTAGCTTTTAGCGTAGCCCCAGGTTATGTCTACTCATCCCCTCAGCCACATAAACCAAGGCTTTGTTAGCTTGTCCTTCAGTACCGCCTCTCTGCTTGCCGTAATTACTAACGCTAGGTCGTCTTTGAAAGCTCTCCACTAGTGGCACGCCGTCGTAGGTTCAGTATGGATAATTGCCGAACACCGGCCGTTACTTTGTTATCTGCATTGTCGCTTCTCCGTATCGTTATGTCCTTCAAGTAGCTTGCTTCTTCTTTCCTCTTCGGCGCCACCGGTAATACGCAGTTCAATGGCGAAAGGGTGATCTGCCCCTTTGAAAATCAAATTGGTTATCCAAGAGAAGGCCTTCCATCTCTATCTCTTGTGTTAATTTGTTCGATAATAAGTATTCATAGGCTTTGCCCACAACGCTAAGAGGATCTAGCGGTCTATTGGAGGTTGGTAGACTAGTCAGCTTTCCTGAACTCAGGTATAAGTATCAGTCTATTCCGCTGGGAGTAATCCTCCAATTATTAGCCTTTCCGGCGTTTGGAGGATTAGCTTGGTAGATTTCAGCACGAGGTGTTTTACGTCTACTTCATATAATATATATATATATATAGGCACACTACTAATGATTTGCCTTTACATATATATATATATATATATATATATATATATATCCTACCGAGTATCCGCCGGCATGCAAAAACCTCGTGCATCTTATACGCCCGCAATATCATGCTGACGGAGTGTTGCCCAGCGCCTAATTCTAGGTACAAGTAATAAAAGACTCGTGTTAGTGCTGGTAGTAGCAGTAATAGCGGTATTAGTAGTAGTAGTAACAGTAGAGTCTAGCTGTAACATTAGAACTAATTTAATGGTAGAGCAGACGCCCGGATAAGCCAGTAGCCGGACTGGGCAGGGGCTTGCATACCTAGAGACGCTTACACAGAGCCGACACCACCAAGCGGTGCGGATCGTTCGTTGTACGTTTGTGAACCTACATGAATAAGTAAGAAACGGCAGCGTACTCTCTGCGAATGGGAACGATAGCCAATTTGTTGGGGGGGGGGGACCTATTACGGCCATACGGCAACGACGACTTCAACTAGGCCTGTATTGCCTCGTATGCATTAGGTTTGCTGCATGTGGGGAGCACACAACGTAGGGGGCGAGGAAGCCAGAAGTTGATGGACCGAGAGTTTGTCCACCACTTGCTTGGCTTCCGCAATTGCAAGGCTTGTGCTAGACACTTGCAACGGATGGCTGCTTGCCCACCTTCAGGAACCTTTGAACCGTTATCGATGTCGATTATAGCGGGCGGCGGTGGCGGCAGTAGCAGCAGCAGCAACAGCAGCAGCAGTAGTCCAGCAACGATGAAGTAGCAATACCCTATTGAGACCAAACTAGATGCAGCAACACCCCATTGAGGCCAAACTAGATATCGAGGCTCGCCTGCGTCGCGTGTTTTGCCTCCATTCAGTTCTGCCCTTCAATCATGTTGTGTCTGTCGCCCTTGGTCGTTCGGGCGTCGTGATAAGGAAGAGCCATCGAACAACACGCGGATCTCGCCGAATCTCTATCTCAATCGGTCAATCTCGCCGCCGTATCGAGCGGACAAAAACCGAAGTTCGAAGGTACGAACGATGGGACACTTGGGGGGCGACCTGGCAGTCCAACGCCAGGTCGCCCCTCAAGTGTCGACCGACTTCCTTGTTGTTAAGCCAAGGACGTGCGGCCGAGGTCGTCGCTGGTTATTCTCTATGCCTCCCAAAGACGATGTCCCAAAGATGCCTGCACAAATGCCCGCCCCTCGACCGTTTCTCTCGTTCTACTTTTGTTTGTCTTTTTTCTCGACTAGGGCAGCAGCGTCTGCCGTGCGATCAACGCCGCCATCGCGTCGTCCTCGTGGCCATCCTCATCATTACCTCAAATCCATGATTCCAACGGGTTTCCGCGACGATCGAAACGATTATGATGGTGACAAGAAAAGGCATGATAAACCATATCCGTCGTCACAGAAAAACAACACAAGATAGAGAAAGAAAAAGACAGACAGAGAGAGAGGGTGGGAGGGAGGAACGTGATCGAAAAAAACGAAAAAGAGGCCGCTTTGTGGTCTTGAGGGGTGCAACTTGAATACAAGTTGCGCTGATGAGTACAGGATCAATGACTCTCCGTGCCGCCGTTTCGCGTCCAGACAACGTCCAAAGCTGATTCAGTGTCTCAACTGACTGCCGATGACCGTATCCGGGAGCATCACGAACAACACTCGATCAACAACCTGCCGCAACCTATTCGAGTTGCTTGCCTTTGACGCACGCTGCATCTATTGGACGGGTGGTGCACACTCTACCTTTGATCCAATGGGTATTTTTGTTTCTGTTGTTGTTGCTGTTGTTGTTACTGACGTTGCTCCCGTCCCTGTTTCCAATGTTGCTGTTCCTGTTGTTGTTGTTGTTGCTGTTCCTGTTGTTGTTGTTGTCGTTGTTGTTGTTGCCGTTTTGTTGTCCACGTCGTTGTGTTTGTAGTCAGCAACCATTCATATGCCGGCGATTCGCATTTGTATGCAGTTTCTGTCTTCGTGCGTAAGAGGACGGTGTGTGTCTGTGTGTTTCAATGTGTTTGTTAGGCCGGAGTGCTGTGGGCGCCACCTTCGCCGTCCGTCGCAAGCCTTCGCCTGAGTGTTGTTGTTGTTGTTTAAGGTGTTGCTGTTGTTGTTGTTGTTTCATTTGTTGCTGTTGTTATGGTGGCCATCGTTGTTCTCGTCATTGTTGTCGTCTCTCAGCGTGCGACCGACGCAGATCCTCAAACGTTGACGAACGAGAAAAAGGGGCAACAAAGACAGACAGACAGACAGACAGAAAGAAAGGGGCCGTATAAAATCGTTCCCGTGGCCCGCTCATACATGCATGCATGCATACGTGCGTAGAGTTGCCATTGTCGAGATATGTCATTCTAGCTACGTACTCTGCAGCAGTGGACTCGGCAGCAGCAGTCTATCGGCCAGGCAGTCAGACAGACAGGCCTACAGGCAGATAGACTTCTGTTTCTTGGTCTCCCCCTTGGCTCAGCGCAACTAGCCAGGCACAATGCGTGCCTGGCAAAAGAAAATGGCGCGCTATCCGGCCGTTGGGATCGTGCGTGACGTCATCACCATCATCCGACATCAGTTTCCACCGAAGACATATGTCGTTTGCTTGGTTGGCGGCCGACGATCTCGCCGTCAGCCATGAATGTCCATCTATCCCTTCGTCCGTCCGTCCGTCCGTTCGTCTGTCCGACCGGCCTCTGTGCGCTCTCTGGTGTCGTCTGTGCTCCGCCGCTCCGTGTGTCCGGCTGTGTGGGTGCCGTCGCCCGCTTTCAACACATCTGCTGTCGGAAGCAAGCAGCATACGGAGATGGGGCCGCCACCGCCGCCCCTGCCTGCAACCGTTGGCAGTTGTCCTCTCCTCTCTTTGAAGCTGGCTGTCTCTATCCGATGGCAACAAGCGGGCAGCAGTAACAACAGCAACAGCAACAACAACAACAACAGCATAGACGACAACGAACAACAACAACAACAACACCAACACCGCGCTATTAGCAGCAGAAGCAATGTTTGTGGTAACTACATTAGTACTTGTTAGTGTTGTTGTTGTTGCACGTAGTAGCTAGTTACACTAGCAGTAACCTAGTAGTAGTAGTAGTGGTAGAAGTAGTAGTTTTAGTACTACTTATTGTCAACGTAGCAGAGAGAGAGAGAGAGAGAGAGAGAGAGGGATCGTGGTTGGGATGTCAGCGCGATGTCAGCAGCAGGCGTCGTTACTATGTTAATCATCACACTAGGCTGTTTTATTAGCTGTTTGAAAGGGTAACTCGCGCGTCAAGCCCCAGCAGCCGGCCAGCAGCCGGCTGGTACGTACTATGACGGGCACGAGATCATCACGGCTACAACATGACATTCAGTTAGCGTTGGCTAGCGTAACCAGCAGCAACGACCTCGACCGAGATGGCTATGCTGGATGGGGATGGGGTTTGATTGGGGCACGCCGCGTTTCTTGTTGAACATCGCTAATGACTGATTCACGTGTATGTATGTATACATATATATATATATATATATATATATATATATATATATATATATATGAAATACTTCCTTGATCACTCGACGAAAGACGGCCGCGATTGTGAATATGTGAACAGCAGTAGAGGCATCAACGCTTTAGCGTTCGATCCATTGCGCACTGCGAGCTCAATTGGGCCTTGCTTTACTGACCGGAATTGCTGCTGCCTTTACAGCGCTTACGCTTAGCAGAAAACAGACCCAAAAAAGGGGCTACGATTCGAGTCGTTTACAAAGTTCGAAGCTGGCCGTTTGACTGACTGACTGAATGACTGGCTGGCTGACCGACACGTTGGCCTTATATAAGGCTAAGCGAACCAGGAGACGTGTGCTTGTGTCCAGTTCACTTACGGGGCACTCTCGGCCACCACCACCACCACCACCACCACTATTCATAGGCTGTGCCTTTTCCCGCGATGAGTTGACACCTCGCAGATGATTGTGATGTTATGTTGATGTTGTGGCTTCTCCGTTCCTGTGTGATTTGTACATGCCCTATTAGTGGGCGGCTGCTACAATTGCGGCGCCGACCTGCGCGATTAAACAATTCGAAGTTCTGGCTCATGTCGACGACAGACGTGTGTATACAGCCGTGCAGCAATCGTATGATGAAAATGAAAAGGCCAACAAAAATAGAAGAAGAAAGAAACAGAGAGGGCAGACGACGAAAGAAAAGCGGCTAGACCCAGCAACAAAGGATCCGTCGTGGTTCGTTTCGTTTGTATGTTGGTTGGTTGGGCAGCCGGCCTCCTTCGTAACAAACTCCTCCCCGACAAACTCAGGCTACTGGGATGGTCGGTACCCCTTTTATTTGCTTGCTTGTCTTCTGCGCGTTTGTCTGTCTGTCTCTGTTTGTGTGTGTGCGTATCTGTGTCGAGCGTGCGGCGATTCTTTTCAACCAGGCGATGCCGCGCTACCTCCACTGGCGCTCGTTGTGATGTTTCCACGTGGTTTTCTTAACGACAGCGCAGCCAAAGAGAACTGGTTGGGAGGCGTCGCTTCCCGACGCAGGCGCGCCGTTCATCCATTGGATCGTCGTCGTTGCCGTCATCGTCGTATACAGATAGCCTCTGTCGACCCAAGGGCAAGACAAAGATTGCTTGTTGTGGTTGATGTTGTTGTAGTTACTGTTGTTGTTGTTGTTGTTGTTGTTATTGTTGTTGTTATTGTTGTTGTTGTTGTTGTGGTTACTGTTGTTGTCGCTGTTGTTGTTGTTGTTGCTGCTGCCGCGCTGGCTTTTGTTGTTGCTGCCGCCGTTATTATCGGTGCTATTACTGCTGGCCCAACCAAGCATAGTTACCCTCTGCAGCTTCGTTCACTGGCGTTCTCTACTATTACTAGTACTACACTACTACTACTACTGCTACTACCACGAATTCTACTACTGCTCATGAGAGAGAGAGAGACTGAAAAGGCAACAATCTGGCAAACAAGAATGCAACAACATCCCTAGTTATTTTTTTTTGTTCGCCTGCATTGTTCCCTCTGTGCCTGTCTCCCCCCCCCCCCTCTCTCCCCGACGAGCATAGTGTTTCTTTTCCCCCGTCATCCCGTTGAAGCTTTCGCGCTGACGGCGTGCTGCGGCGACGACGACGTCCAGCACCACCACGTAAGCGCGCGCTAAGCAAGGGGCCCGTCCGCTACTGTACTCAGCTCGTCGAAGGGCCGGAGGACAAAGAGAACGACGAAGCGGTGGCAACAGCAGAAAGAATCCGGATCCAAGCAGGTCCGGCGGCGGCGGAGGCGGTGGATCGCCGTTCGCGTCCCGCCTGCGCACGCGAATGTACATCAGCCGATAACGTTGAACAAGCTGCTGGCATGCGAGCGTGCAAGCAAGCAGCCAAGCAAGCCAGCGAGCCAGCAAGCAACCCAACCACCCACCCACCATACATCCACCCTCCGACCGACCGAACCAGCTATCCGCGCTGACGATACGAACTTAGTTATCCCAATTTAGATTGTATAGGCATTATAGTCATGGAGTGGTGGCAGCGGCAGCAGCAACAGCAACAACAACAACAACAACAACAGCAGCAGCAATAGCAACAACGTAGCAACAGTCGAAGAAGAGGCAGCTGTTGCGAGCAGCGCCCTCTGCGTGCCCAGACTGCAGTGGCCCGCCCGGGAAGAGAAGGGGTCGAACCGCTGACAAGGGGGATTCGGCCCGACAGAGAGCCTCGTGGTGGGGAACAGGAGGAGATTCATTGTAGACGTCGTTGTCGTTGTTGTTGTGTTGTTCCTATCGTCGTCGTCATCATTATCATCATCATCATCATCACCATTACACTCTATTTTGCTCTTCTTCTGCGTTATCATCATGTTCGCCGCTAGACTTCATTCGGAGAGTGCAGTGCCACGACATCTGCATGTATGTGAGAGGGCACGAGGGCTCAGATGAAGACTTTCCAGAGGAGTGGGACCACAAACTCAAACAGTCACCCACTAGAGACACTCGCATCATTAGGTAGCGTCAGTAGTACTATCGTCGCGATCAGCATGAGTCTCATGGCCGCCTCGCGTTTCGCGTTGCTTCGATGCAAGCCCACACACATGCTATGCTGTGTCAGTGTGACGATTTGCGTCTTTGCCAGCATAGCCACCCCCCGCCTCCCACCCACCCCCGAGTGCAGATACACAATTGCTTCTCAAAATCAGCAGATCATTTTGGCAGAGTCGGATAGTCAAATCGAGCATATGAGTATAATAGACGAGGAGACAGCTCTCTCAGCTCTGTATCTCTCTCTCTCTCGCTCTCTACAATGAAAGCTATTTGTTACACCTATTGTATACTTAGAACTGTTGCGAACTGTGCGACTGTGATTGATGCTGTGATTGCTGCCGTTGCTGTGATTGTATTTTTGCTACTGCCACAATTTTCTCAGGTATCTAGAAGCTATTCAGAGACAGAATATCTAATACGGTGACCTCGCACGAAACATGTTGAACATTCGTGCGGGGAACATGGCTACAGTACATTACATACTATTTTTTTAAACGGGTTAAAGCATAAGAAACGGGATGCGAATGGTGTAGTAGACAACGAAACAACGAACGATCTGGCCCGATGGGCAGGAGGTGCAGAAAACAATTGTGAGAGGGGATGTTGTTGACTGAATAAGATCGCCCGGCATCAAACAAAGCTGCCGATCAATGGATCATGGACAGCCCAATAGATAGCAGCGGCCATGGAAACTTTTCGGCGCAAGACAACAGTTGTCCAGTGTACTTACGTGCGTGCTTTCCTTTGACCTAGACGCCAGTGGCGCAATTCCGTCAGAACGCCACGGGGATTGACACGAAAAGATAACGAGAGTCTGCAGGTAGCCCGTATAGGAAATAAAGTGGTTATCCCCCCCCCCCACGCAGTATTCGTAGCTATGAAGTCCGCCTCTAATGTCGCGCTGAGAGACATTGGGTTGGAGAAGCCTGGCCGTTGTGGTGCTGGTTAACTAGTATTGGGCCTCCTGGCAGCATATATATATATATATATATATATATGTATGGTTATCCATCTTTGTAACTGTCACGTTTCAAGTTTCGGCAACGTCATTCCCGCGGTCATCGTCAATTGCTTCTAATTATTCTTGTCTTTTCGATTCAACCTGTCTATATCTTCTTCTGTTTTACGCAAAAGAGACGAACAATTCTACCAGCTCTACCGACACGCCTAATTTACATCTGCTGATGCTGCTACTAAATACTGCTCCCTACTAAGGACGACTATAACTTCAATCTATACTTTTTGTTCAACCGCGGCCATCCTTGTTGTGAATGAGTAAATTCAGGTTTAACAGACAACTTAGATAATAAAAGATACCATATATGTATATGCATGGTCTTCTTTCCAGTGTCTTCTGCCAACGTAATTTTGACACGAAGTCATGGTCTTATGGCGCTCTGTGTGTGAGTCGTTCCACGTATCTCTACCGTCGTGTTTGCAAGGCACGCTTTGAAATTCAATCAACTTTTCTCTTAGAAAGAAAGAGCGGCATAGCGGATATAGAGATCAGTTCCTAAATTCTGTGGATGGGTGCAATTGCCTTTGCCCTTAACTCTTAAAAAAGTAAATTCATAAAGAAAGCGACGTCTTAGACAAACGAAATGTTTGGCAAGGTCAGCGCGTTTAACCACCAATTTTAATGCGGCGGTCAGCGGCACGATACGTGCTCTTTTTTTTGTGCAGGTTCTCCGGAGTATGCAGCTAACAGTTAGCCCACACCCCCGCGGAGACTGCGTTAAGGTCGTGGAACAGCCCATTCCCGTAATCTTACTAGCATAGGAAAATCGGCGCTTTAAATCGACTAAAGGTGACAACCTTGGAACCACTCGGAGATGATAGGTCAAGCTTGCGTTGTAGCAGACCGAATGTGACAGATTCAATCAAGTCGTTCTCGAGTCGAGTTCTTAATTGTATCGTAAATTATTGATCAGACATAATTCCCCCATGAATGTTATTGATCAGACATAATTCCCCCATTATTTGAGGTGACCCAGGCACGTCAAGTAAGAGTACAGCATAGCATAGGTCTGGCTAAGTAGGTCCAAGTCGGACGAAGTAATCGCATATCCTAGTCGCAGCAGCAGTAGCAGTAGAAGCAGTAGTAGTAGTAGTAGTAGTAGTCTTCTACGAGACAGCAGGCACTAGGGAGACGACGTAGATTGGGTTCTGCCGGCTAGACGGCTTCCCTTGCTGACTTTGACCTTTGAAGAAAGGCTTTGCTCCAGCCCGCTGCTCCGCCAGGCTGCTCTTGCTGCTCATAGGGGCTGCTCGGTCAATGTCATTGTGGTCGCCCATCGTCAGAACGTCGTGGTCCGTTTGTGTCGTTGCTGCTTGCCCTTGCGTCACGGTAACGTCCTCGCGCGTCTATGAGTCGTCATCAGCGTGCCTCAAAGCTGGCGCCTCTTCTGGCGTCCTTAACAACAACAGCAACAATAGCAACAACAGCAACAATAGCAACAACAGCAACAATAGCAGCAACAACAACAACAACGGCCAACCAGCCAGCCTGCAATAGTCTGTCTAGCCGTAGTGGTATTGTGGGCATGTTGTCTAGGCGCGAATTGTGGTAATAGATGATTGGCCGTAGCTAGTGTTGCCTGTACAGCCACAATCATCGTGACCATCGTTGCCATCACAACACCAGCAACAAAGACAACAGCAACAATAAAACAACAACAACAACAACAACAACAAAGCCACTGTTTTTGTTGTTGCTACTGTTACCGTTGTTGCTAGAGTTATTATTGTTGTTGTTGTCGTTGTTGCTAGAGTTATTATTGTTGTTGTTGTCGTTGTTGCTAGAGTTATTATTGTTGTTGTTGTCGTTGTTGCTAGAGTTATTATTGTTGTTGTTGTCGTTGTTGTTGCTGGTGCTGCTAACAAAACGCAAGCATCTGCTACTGAGCTGCTTCGACTAGAGTTGTTTGTCACTCCTGTTGTTGTTGTTGTTGTTGTTGTTGTTGTCGTAGTGGCCATACATAGTAGCCGCCGCAGGTTAGTCTGTTGCTGCTGTTATTATTGTTGTTGTTGTTCGTGGAACACATGTCGTGGCGGCCAGCCAGGGTCGACTAAACAACCACCGTCGTCAGACTGCCAGATCGTTACCGCCGAGCGACCTCTGCTGAGCGTCGGCGGCGTCAGATGCTAGACAAACACTCCAATCGACACAGACATAGACATACTCATACACACTCAGAGATCACACATATGATACTCTGCAGACAGCACATGTTGACAATAGTTGTTTGCTGCTATCGTTGTTGTTGCCGTTGTTGTTGTCAATGTGGCTGTTGTTGTTGATTTCGCTGTTGTTGCTGTTGTTGACGTCGCCCTTGTTGTTGACATCGCTGTTGTTGTTATTCTTAGCACCTCTGTAATGATAATGATGTAACGTAACAGCAATATATATATATATATATATATATATATATATGTGTGTGTGTGTAGATAATGCTGCGCTTGATACAGACGGCATGTTCTACGTAAAAACGCATTACATGGTAAATCAAGTGGGTATATCTTGTAGCTGCTAGTCCCAGTTTTCTTCGACCATCTCCGCTAGCTCCCTTTTTCTCACCTTCTCGTTGTAGCTTGGTTCTTTTTTTACTGTCTCAGGTCAGTCCTTACCCCACCTTTCTTCCGAGGGGATACATTTCATTCATCCGTCTATCTGCCTGTTTATCCGTTTGTCGGTCCGTGATGCCTCCGACGCGTTCTGACACAGAAGCAACAACAGACATTGCCTCCATTGCATTCTAGCTCAGTTACTGATCGCCCGTTGATAATGTAAGCAGGTTTCTCTGTTTTGGATAGGTTGGAAAGTATACTTACAGGGCATTATGCCGAGCGGTCTCCTCCAGCGGTTTACCAGGTTAAAGGTCAGACGTGCCGTTCTCCAAGACTTAGGATGGATAATCTCCGCTGATGAGCATTTTATCCACTATGCGTATGATTATCTTTGGGTGGCTTTGTAAAAGTCATCGTTCGGCTGCGGCCGGGGCCTTAATGGAAAAAGCGCAGCTATAGTCAGGGGGGCTACTTCTACTGACGGCTGTATGTGGCGATTTTTTTCTACGCAAAGGTTTTCTTCGACCTCCTGTGAGTTCCGGCGGTCTACCTAGCTATTCTTAATGACCCTTGAGAGCTCTTCCTGCTTCTTTGTATTCCTTCCAGAGGTAGGGAAGTTCTGTCCGGTGCGAGGGTAGACTAAGGAAGAGCACTGTAGCTGTAGCACCGCTGTCACCTCTTAATCGCAGGGCTTGATCTAGTTCAAAAACTCCCTTAGCTACAATATACAAGTAATGCACGTACTTTATGAAGTCGCGTATTAATTTTCGCACTCGAAGTCAGCTCTCAAAGTGTCGCACGTGGCGATTTGCGAGTTACTGCACATGGCTGTGTCGAATTGTTGCAGGTTGTTGGGGCGCTTCGAATTTGTTGTTTGAATTGTTGTAATTGCCACCCGTTACACAAAGCACTCAGAACTACAGCATTCAAGATTTCATCAGAGAATTGATGCTGATCCAGATGATCACGGGGGACTCACAAAACAGGTATTTTTGCTACGATAGTCGAATGTATATATATAAATATATATAAACGAATGGATAGGTTGAATTTATTCTTCGCTTGAGATGTATGCCTAAATGCATAAGTCCTGTTTATACCAGGAACTCGTAGAGCAGCAGGATAAGCGGACATGTTAACATAATTAAAGATTGCCCAACAGTCTTTGTGGCAGCATGGTCGCTGACTCTCAGCGATTTGGTTTATCGTCTATTCTCATCGCCTCAAGAAAATTCGATCAACAACAGAGATTAGACCGGCAACACCCCAATAAATGACACCTAGCGCACTACCTCCCTGGACCAGGCCGCCACTTGTATATATATATTTACACGTACCCGCATCTTAAACAATGAATTGTTTATATATATATATATATATATATATATATATATTTAAATCTCTAAATAGAAAGTAATCTCTAAATACCATTTTCCGAATTACGGGAAAAAGCCCCGTGCCTCAGACGTGACTGGCTTTCTAGCCGGCCGAAAGGCTCTGCCACTAGCGTCGTTGATGGTAGCATGTTCCGCCATACGGTCACCGTTATGGATGCATGATGAGTGGCGTGCAGCCAGGTCTCCGCGCCCCTAGCTGACACCGCTTTCAGGCGGGCTCTTGCAGTGTCATTATGAGTTCAGCAGATTAAACCGTTGAAAAGCTTCTCGAACAGGGGAATCACCCACTCATGCTGAGGACATGTGTTTTTAGTGTTGTACCTGTCACGCATGAAAAATCCTCCTATATCCTCGTCAGGTGGCCTTTTGACTCTTCTCGACCCGCCCCTTCTAGGAGTTGCCCTATGCAGTCGTCCACCTGCGACATCTATGCCACTAGCGCGGAGCGACTCAGGGTGCGGAGCCCGGGAAGGCCCAATTTTCCTTTTGAGGCTGGTGGGTGTGCCTGTGCATTAGGTGATGCTGGAACACTAACTCTTCCACCGTAGCTATATGCCTACGCGGTTGAGTTCGCCCAGTTTTTATCGGCCCAATCGCCTTAGTCCATTTCCCTCTCAATACATGAGTTAGGGAGGTTGAACAAAAAGGAGGAGGTTAAACAAAAAGAACGGGAAGCAGGATGAAGCCGCTGTGCAAACCAGCTACCGACTTAGTCGATCGCAGGCACGTCTTAGCAAGCGTCTTAGCGAGCCATTTATCCAGGAGATCAGGAATACCCTTGGAAATTAATAACATTCCCGGTAATTCCGAATCCTGAGGATTACATTTATACCATGTAAAAGCTCCCAGAGTTCGCTGCCCACGTTGGGTCTTCGGGCAGAAACATTACTTCGCGCTTGGCTGCGTTCAGTTCCAATCCGCTCGTTGCCTCATATTCTCGAACCCCACAGATGCCTTCCGACACGTCCCCCGGGAACCGTGGAGGTCGCCATTGTCTTGGTACAATAAATTGAGTGGCCATCTTAGTGCCGCGACCAGGTTATTAACCGCTAAGTGGAATAAGGGCGGATTGCTGAGCCTTGCCGGACCCCTGGCTCTGACATAATTATATATATATATATATATCTATATATATATATATATATATGGTTAACGCGAGTTGTGTTCGGGTTGTACTAAACTGAATGAGCTTTTGGCTTTATGTATATATGTTTTGTCAAAATTGGCGCGCTTTGCGTTTCGAATCCTTGTTGTATCAGAAGTCCGCATATCCGGTTGAAAGGTAGCAGACGAAAGCTTATGCAGTTCACTAGAACACTAATACGTGTTAACCACGACGGGAGATGACATGTCATCTTCTGAATATGAGCCGAAAGCAGCTATTGTCTGTACGCTCCGCACATGTCGAACCTGCGCATGGATTGTTAATGTCCCTGGTGTCAGTTTACGGACAGTTCAGCGGATCGTAGCCGATTACACGGTTGCAGAAGAAACAGATCCAAGAGATTCCTACGCAGTATAGAAAAAGATTCACGACAGAGTGCGTAGAGCAAGGACTGAAGAACTGATCGACACTGTCCAACTACAAATTTCTGAAAATTCTTCAATCTCGATTCGTAATTTTGCGGGTGAAAATTACATGGCCACAACAATCATGTTCACAACAATCATGGCCACACGCTTGTTCACAAAGACCGCAGGTACAATTCCTGTGTTATACAGGTCAGGCAAATACTTCCCGAGATCGCGACAGTTTATTATCTGTCGAGAAAACATTCACGTTTAAATCAAAAATCAATTGCAGGAACGACTAGGAACCAGGTGTAGGAAAAAACAAATTCTCGACCAGTGTTCACGTTTTGAGTGTATAATGTTCAGTGAAGGTGGCGCCATATCTTTTTCAGAAAGACAAAACAATTACAACGGAAGTTAAACTGCGTGTCCGATGAACTGCTATGCACCCATGGGTTCAATAAGTGTACTTAAAAAAACTACAATGAAATACTCCTGTACAAACTAGCAGTTTAGTACAGGAGTGGCTAGGGCAAGGGCGTATGACCGCCGAACAGCCCCGATTTGAATCCAATGTTGTGTATGGGACATGATTGAGCGAAAGTCCAAAAGGTCTCACGGATATGCTAACTTTTACTCGCTCACTGCCGGTATTAGAATGAAATAATGGTCAGGAGTTCACTCATCGAAACATTTTTTACACGCGTTTTTTTGGAAGCGAGTTGATCGTGCGAGTTTTTCTTTATCTCCTTTATCGTCTCGAAACGTTGACCCATAATGTTTTTTTTATCTGTGGGAACAGAGAAAGTGGTATGCAACCAGGTCCACCGAATAGAAAGGTTGCAAAAGCAAGTTATATATATAAACACTTGTAGAAAATGATTCTCTTTTAGACAAAAATGACAGTTGAAATGATCTTGGTGTTGGGTGTGCTCTGTTTTAATTTCTTCAATCGATTCCCTCCTTGAAACCACCACTTTGCTAAAATGTCGGTCGAGACTGTTACTACTGATCCAAAAGATGTCTCCGATTCCTCAGCTATCATTCCGATCGGCAATTGTTGAGTACGATACCAAGAACTTTCTCACGTTTTCGTTCTTGAAGTCGAAGCCTCTCCGAACACCATCATCGGCCATCTTCGGTCTTTAAGCGTTCGTCGCGTTTTTTTCGTTCGAGATTTTGTCGATTCGCTCTCATATATATATATATATATATATATATATATAATGTATATAGATATATTATATATATATATATATATATATATATATATATAATGTATATAGATATATTGCCTACAATTATTTGCCCGTTAGATTGCATAACGTCGTACCGACGTGATGGGGATTCCCACACGAACGCAAAGGTTAGCAGAGAGATATATACACATTTTGAGGAAATTCATGGTATAGGTACAATTTATTTCAATGAAAGATGGACAAGTCTTTTTACTGCCGACATCTCGTTAGCTATCAAAGGCAATCGAACGCATCACCGACAATGTCAAGTAATATATTGTATGCGTGCCAATACATCAATATCGATCGCTCGATCTATATATAAAAACCACTTTTCAATAGAGAAGTAGAATGCTCGTTAACGATGCAATTTAGCTGCTATGGGTTATCAATCTGATGAGACTCAGCCGACATGATTGCCATTATTAGCTGCATTTAGCTGTCTGTGCCGGACAGTACATGCTGTACTTGGACGGACGTATAATGGAAAAGTTCAAATAGAAGGTTTCACTTTCAGAGCGGCGAGTAGAAAAGCACAGCTTGCAGAGCTTCCTATCCTTTTCTGTGACTCTTGCTTGTATGTTTTCATATATATATATATATATATATATATATATATACATATATATATATATATATATATATACATACATATATATATATATATATATATATATATATATATATATATATAAAAAGCACAGCTGCAGAGCTTCCTATCAATTTCTGTGACTTTTGCTTGTGTGTTTATATATATATATATATATATATGGCGCATACATACACTTGCCATAATAGAAAATTATTTTCTATTGTTTTCAAGAAGAGTGGCAGGTGGAACTTATCTCGAATGGCGGAACAGAAACCGCAGCGTTCCATATCATAACAGGTGTACAAAGAGCGTTTTTCTAACGCGGCCGATTTCCGCATATTCATGTATATATATTTTTTTGTCGCTGATAGTGTTCTTCCGCTGCTGCTGCTGCTGACGACCGCATTTCTGCATAGTGTACGGCATGCTACTGTTACATACGCTAACTCTTCTGTTCTTCTTCTGGATGGTCGTGGCGCTTCTGGCAAAGACGTTGGAGGTGACGGTAAGAGGCAGGTTGTTATTGTTGCTGTTGTTGTTGTTGTTGTTGTGTGGCCTGCCGCTACTGCTGCTGCTGTTGCTGCTGATGCTGTACACGCCGCCGCCGCCGGATCTGTTATTGGTGTCCCTCGATTTTACGTCCGTCCGTAGTACGCTTCCTCAGCGGAGAAGGCAGCCAGTTGTTGTTGTTGTTGTTGTTGTTGTTGTTGTTGTTGTTGTTGTTGTTGTTGTTGTTGTTGTTGTTGTTGTTGTTGTTGTTGTTGTTGTTGTTGTTGTTGTTGTTGTTGTTGTTATTGTTGTTGTTGTTGTTGTTCTTGTTGTTGTTGTTATTGTTGCTGTTGTTGTTGTTGTTGCTGTTGTTGTTGAAAGGTCGAGAGAAAAAAAAAGTGGTAGTAGTAGTAATGGTAGTGGCAGTAATCGTCGGCTAGTGTAAGACACCGCTCCGGTGTGCCTTTCGGCGCACCATGGCGTCGCAGATAGGCCGCCAAGGCGACGCAAAGATGAAGAAGAACAAGACAACATCGAGCGCAGCAGCAGCTGGAGAACAGAGAGACGGAAGAACAGAAAATCACAACTAGAATCACAACACGAGACGAAGCGAGGTAGGGAGGGAGGCAACGAGGACGATGCATGATACTAGATACAGCAGCTGTTGCAGCCAGCTGCAACAGCAGCAGCAGCTACAGCTTCTCAGACTGCTGAAGCAGCTGTTTTCGTTGCAACGTTTATCGGTCCACCTGCGCACAATTGACGACGCTGCTTAGAACCTCGTCATGATCATTGTCGTCATTATTATCATTCTTATCATCATCATTATCATCATCATCATCATTGTTAACGTTCAATGTTGTGTTGTTGCTGTTGTTATTTTTGATGTTGTTGTTGTTGTTGCAAAAACTAAACTTTTTTTTAAAAATAAAGATGTTGTTTCTAGTCGAGTAGACTATCCCCTACAAAACTTGGAAGCGCCGTGAGGGGTTCAATGCTTCAACTGAAGGGGGGGTGTCTATAGGACACCGAGCTACCGAGATATCGGAGCTTTCCCTACAGTCCGCAGCTTATGGCAGCAGCTGTAGCATGGTTGCCACAGATTCAATCAACTCGATCAACAACAGGGATCGAATTGGCGATTCCCCGGTAGAGGAATGTGGTTGTTGTTGCTGTTGTCGTTGTTGTTGTTGCTGTTGTCGTTGTTGTTGTTGCTGTTGTCGTTTTCGCTGTTGTTGTTGTTGTTGTTGCTGCTGCTGCTGTTGTTGTTGTTCTTATCATCATCATCATTATCCTCTGCCTTGTCATCATAGAAGGGACGGTCGTCTGCATGCGGCGGTGGTGGAGGTTTAATTTGCGTTCGAAAATGCGCATTGCTTGATGTGATGATGCCATCATCGCATTGACCTTTGCCACGACTTCGCGCAACAGCGTGCCTTCGATGTGGTTTGAAGTCGAGCGAATGTATTCGACGACAGCGACGATGGCGTCTGCGCGCTCTCCGACCGCCTGATTGATCGATCATCACCATCACCTTCACCATCACCATCATGCAGCATCGACCTCGTGCGAACGACACAATTATCGTTTGAATTCGGCCGCCAACTGATCCGCCACGTACGATAGGGTGGCCGCGGCCGCGACGCCACATCTACACACAACGCCAACAAAACATCCGACCCGATGACGGGTCGGAATAGTAGGATTTTTTTACGTGTGTTATGATTACGAAATCTCGCGATCGCTCGTTTGCATTGAGCGTGTAAGCCCGAACATATCACCGTTCGGCCTGTCGAGACGACGAGTTACTCTACGTTCGCCCGCCTTAGACAGCGTCGAGTTACACTTAATAGAAAATATACATGCATAGTTAAAAAAAAATATATATATAAATATATAGACATATATATATATATAAATATATAATAAATATATAAATATATATATATATATATACATGTATTTATGATATATATTAGAGTTATCGCTAAATGTCGCATAGGCAAGTTGAGATATATGGTGCGCGTATATATATATATATATATATATGTTTATTTTTATAGAGAAACTAGCCGTATGACCTTTGCTAGCAGCGTTGCCGTGCAGCTAATATATCGTGAAAGGAAATGTGTATCGTTATGGTGGATGATGTAAATTACAAGAGCTTTTTTTTACAAAATAAGAGGATAAAACAATACGGAAAACGTAAATATGGCTTCGGGACTTTGCCTGCACAGCCACTTTTTGTGAAAGCTGGATGTAACCTCTTGGCTCTGCTGCGATGCAAAGCAAGCGCGTGTTGGCCAAGAAGTCCCCTGCATGCTATTGACAGACGCCTAACCCATAAAATTGCAAGTAAATGATTTAGACTAAGTTATCAGGATTAGTACATCTCGGAAATATATGGTAGACTTGCGGAGTGAGACGCCAACATGTATGTGTATATGTTATATATATATATATATATATATATATATATTTTTTTTTTTATTTTTTTTATTTATCATACGGAACTTTAACTAATTCAGCATTTTACAGTGTACATATTTTTAGATACTAATGGTATATTCTATAGTTTGGTAGCATATATATAAATATATAATTTGTTCAAACATATTTGTTTAATGTATTTTCTCTACATAATATGGCTCGACGCTTGCAATGGGCCTTGAAGCCTGTGGCACAGAATTGTAAACGTTTCTCTGGCCTTCGACTAAAGCAATTATTTTGTCATTGTTTGTTTTTTGTCGGGGCATACACAGTGGATCTGCATAACGTTATGTCGCTTTAGTTGAGTATTGTTACGCACATTTACTTCATATTTCCGTCGCAATAATTGTACAGACCTTGCGCAGATTCGCCTTCTTGCTTGGGGGTGATTGAGAAGAGCGATTCAAGGTGATTCTGTGTTAAAGGTCCACTTGGAATGTCATAAGCTTACGTCTCATGTCAATAGTCTCTTAAAGCTTCACGTTGTGCATTTGCAACCACTAACTACCAATCGCAATATTTTGTTTAAGATTGTGTGTGATACTAAAACACGAGCGCTTTAAATTTTACACTTTCACGTGCGAAGTGCTCAACTTAGAACTCACTCATCTAATTCTTACTACAAAATAACGTCCATCGCATTCCTGAAAGCTATTTTCCTACCCGAGTATATTGAGGTCCGTAAATCAGAGTATGAATACTAGAGTCTCGTCGTAAGGGCCCTTTGTGAATATTTTTTTGTTTAGTTTGTTTCTTGTGTTGCCATCAAGACCAACCGATGTGCAATGAGAATTTAAGATAACCTTCTTACGAGAGAGATAGAGAAAGAGAGATGGGGCGTGTGATGAGAATAGCGAAGAAATGTCACTGCTATGCTATTAGTCTGCCGGGCCAATATGGGCTGCTACGAACATCTGCCTAAGAGTCTCGTATAATGACAATTTATCCGTGGGGTATTTAGCTTTCTACTACATCATACTGAAAACTTACTTGATAGCATCGTTATCCCTTTAACACGATTAAATGTAGAATAGAAAACGCCGTTGTATACCGAACAAGGCGTGAATTGTTCACCAAGGCTGCATGCGAGGCAGCCTTGTGCGATGATCTGGCTACTAGGTAATCATGTTAAACCTTTCTTAAGCAGTGCGAAAACAGGTGATAGAAAACATTTTTACAATTGCCACGCCCTTTATTGGAATCCTTTGAAATTTCACACTTCGAATAAACTCTTTGTGTCAGATATATTAGAGTACAGGTTTGAAACATTTCTTGGCACATTTCTTAGTTCGAATGATGTGCCCTGTACAAACACTTCTAATGCAAACAAAAAATTGCCCCGCCAAAATGTTACTTGCCAGTTTTATGTCTCATGAAACTCCCCGTCCCCCGTCCGCGCTATATGAGATGATAAGAGTCATTAAATATTTCTTTAGTTCCACGCTCATATATTAAAAGCTTAGGAGTAAACCTCACCATCGTATATGACGCTAGTCGAATGACGCCGTTGGCTCCCCCTTTATAGCAACCGTGCTTAGCTGGGGGGGGGTATGCATAGATACATTTCCTGTACTATAGCTACACAAACAATAGGTGCTCTATCTTTTGTAAATACACTTGATGTTATCGCGGCAATCTACGTCAACGACAGATAGGTTCCTAGGGAGCATCTTACGCTAGGTAGTGACGTAGAACACTAGACATATGCATGCGTGTGTTTTGCTTCGACAAGAGCTTAATAATTCACAGGCGGCCAAAAGGGCTCGACATAAAGGGCCGTCCGAGCTCGCCGTGTTTATATATTTGCTTAGTGGTTTGCCTATGAGTTTCCAATTAAGGCTGGGTCAAGGGCCCGCCTTTACGGCTTCAGAAGTGTGCATATATATATATATATATATATATATATATATATATATATATATATATATGTGTGTATATAATTATAATTATATATATATATATATATATATGTGTGTGTGTATAATTATATATATATATATATATATATATATATATAGGTGATCCGTCTCCGCTTGATAATGACAGCAAAGTGCAACTATTTCTCCACAAACAGTTGTGTGAGATGGGTGCGACAATCTCTCAAGGCACGAATTCCGATGTGCTCTCGTATCGGTGCTATAGATGCAGCGATGATGGTGATGATAGGCACCGCATGCAACATGGGCTGGATGGGGCGACATTACAGCCATATGAGCAGTAGTAGTAACAACAGCGATTGCCTGAAACAATCGCGGATTGTTTGGCTTCTCCAATCGAGACTACTGTCTAAGTATACGCGTCGTAAGCGCGTCGTGTGTTTTGGCAGTTCCACGGCATCATCGACGACCGACTGCGCTTGGGCGTAGCAAACACTTGAAGTATCGGCCTAATTCATCTTGGACCAGGTAACCCTGTGTCGGCCATCTTCTCCACAACGTATACCACTACGTATTTTAGTAGACCTGTCCGGCGCGTTTTTCTGGTGCTGTTGTTGTTGCTGTTGTATTGTCGCCTCATTATCCCCCCCTCCCCTCCCCACCGTTCGCACGAAGTGGAAGCAGTCGTCTGCTTATCATAGCGGGAGGTTGTCTGCTCGCTGATGGCGAGGAGAGCAGATGGTGGTGATCCAGAAGTGAGATGACGGAAAGATGCTGCTCTGTGTGTGTCGCCCTCAACAGTCATTTCAAGTCTGGATACCTGCAACACATCCGTGTATTGATACACACATATTATATCGACGCTGTTCGGAAGCGAGAAACTTTACTCGCTTTCTCTGTCGCATCTGCTGCTGCTGTCGCTGCTGCTGCAGCCGCCAGCCTGCACAACGCCAGCTGTTGGCAAACAACCGATCTATAATCGCAAACCGGCCCGTCATTAGGAGGAGGCGGCGGAACCACAGAAGATTGGCAGCACGACTCACGAAACGGAAAATTGAGAGAAGTGAGATTTTAGGCTAATTAATGCCGGTATGTCCGGTGGCCATTTACCACCGCGGTACGTACGGCCCTGCGCTACCGACATGTCAACGTTGTGGACCATCCGGCGCATGGTGGCCGAACTACACAGGTACATACAGGTACTTTCCAAATAACGGCACCCACGTCACTGTTGCCAGCACACCAGGTACGACAACAACGACAACAGGCAACATGTTAATGCAGATTTTGTGTACAGCGGAATCATTTAGGGCAACCCTACAATCAAGTAGCAGGGACATTGATATCGCGGTGCTCAAGAACGTTCCTACCACACATATATATATATATATATATATATATATATATATATATATATATATACATACTATATATATACGTATATAAAAAAAATATATATATATGTTGTTCGTCTTTGCTGTTTATCATATTTTTGCTTTACAGCAGAAGCTTGAACGGTGGATCTACAGAAACCTGACTGGACAAATGTTTTGCTTCATCTGTATTCCTCTTTCTCTCTCCCTATATGTATTTATATACTTATATATAGAGAGAGATATGTATGTATATATAGTGTACAACGCACGTCAGATAGCGGGCCAGAAAGATAACAAAGTTGAAAATGATTATACCAACACAGCAACACAACGCAACAATAGTAGCAGCAGCAGTCACCACAACAACAACAGCAATACAAAAACAAGAAACCAAAACAACAACCGAAGCAACGTGCTCTGTCGTGCATAAAGGTCTGTCAGTATTCAACTGCTTGCTGCTTAGCTGGCAAAACACAAAAAGTTAAATTGAAACAAAACATTCGCCGGAGCACTCGATGGTGGAGACAAGCGAAGCGCTTGGTCGCACAGACAAGCGGGCAGGCAATCTACCGAGCGGTCTACCGCGATGTTAGAGCAGTCAATCGGCGGGCTCTTGGCGGACCCGGCCATAGAGGCTATCGTATTGGAGCATGGGGGACAAGAGCAGCAGCTGCAACAGGAAGAAGGACAGGCCCAAATCAGAGCCGAGCAGCGGAGCCATGGGGCAAATCGCCGACCTTAGGTCTAGACGCAGTCAGTGATGTGACTTCCACATGCTACATGCCATACCCCCGACTACTGCTACTACTAGATCCTACTGTTCGTACAATTGCATGCGACAGCGTTTGTTTCTACCACAACAGCAGCAGCAGCAGCAGCAACTGCCACGGTCTTACTACGGTCTCCACGGTACAACTAAGGTCTCCACGGTCCTACTAAGGTCTCCACGGTCCTACTGCAATCCTCAACAACCCCCCCCCGCCCCCTGCCCACATATTTACTTGCCGACGTTTATTCGGTTGGGTGTGCATCTCGTGTATTCTTGTCCCCGTGTATGAAGTCCCCGTAGGAGGAGCCCGGTAACCCGCGCTCACCCGCCCGCCTGTGAGGGTGTCGGTGTCGTTCGGATGCGTGTGCTGGGTGCTGTGGGGGGCTTGCTTGTTGTGGGGGTGCTGGTGCTGGGTGCTGTGGGCTGCTTGTTGTGGGGGTGCTGGTGGGGTTGAGTCAGTCTCTTTCTCTCTCTTTCTCTCTTAGTCTCTCTCTTTCGCTCGCTTGCTGCCCCACAGCGCGGGGAGCGGAAATGAGCTCGCGATGTGTTTGCCATAGCCACCACAGCTCACAAGTCTCGTATGTACGGAGCCACGACAGCCCGACGCGTCTCCCACCTGACCCACCCGACGTGCGCTTGCTTGCTTCTGTCACTGGGCGCTGCGGCGATGTAGTAGTAAAGGCGAGTGTAGGAGCATCATCAGAAACAGAAACAGCCGTACAGAGGTACCAGCTACGTCAGCCGTGCTAGAGGTAGTGATTAATTGTGATCGCAGCAATTAGGACATATTTAACAATAGCTAGTGGTAGTAACAGTGGTATAAACCGTTTTAGTATTATTGTTATAGGAGAAGAAGCAGTAGCCGTGGTTGTCAGCCGTGATGTAGCAGCAGCAGCAGTCGCAGTATAAACACTGGTAGAAATAGTTCCGACACTATTGATCTTTTGGATCTAACAAGCTTCGACGACGACGACGGCAACAACAACAGCGACGACGACGACGACAATAACAACAGGAACAACAACAATTGCAGCGACAACAAAAACAACAGCAGACAACCAAAACGTCGAATGGCCCCGCGTGCAACAGTTGCGGCGATGGTCGTGGTAACATGGAGTGTCAATAGTTGGTGATGACAAAAACGAATGTGACTACAAATAGGGCTAATTCCCTCCCCTCCCCCCCCTATGTACGGGGGGCATGGTCGTGTTATTAGGACGCGAAGTAGTAATTAATATACAGCAGGAACAACAAGGGTTATCATTCCTACTTAACGATGATGGTGATGATGATGATGATGACAATAACGATGATGATTGTATTGGCGGCGGGAAAGGAAGGCCGCTGCGTTTTTGTCGGAAATTTTGCTGAGCATTTTTAAAATTTGTTTCATATTTGGGTTTAGATCATCACGTACGCCTGTCTATCTACAGCTTCCTCAGATAGTCAATGGAGTTCGTTGTTGGCGTATCACCAAATGAGGTGATTTGGTGACGGGTCAACAACATGCTTGTTGAAACACTTGCTTAACAAGCAAATCGACTCTTCTATCTAGTAACAAACCTTTACGGCTGTTTGAGGCGTCTCTCCCCGCAAAGCATCCATCCACGTGCCGTGGGATCACGTCAGTGGAAACACTTCGGGCAGGCACATTACCAAGCAAGTCGCTCGATTACGAAGCTGACACAGGCACTTATGGCATTACGACGGCACCGGTGATCTTCTGTTCGCAAACGTACACATCTCAGAGTGCGCACTCATCGAGCGAGAGAACACGAGTCGCGTCTGCGAAACGAACAGCAACCAGCAAAGACTCACTAGGGTCGTAGCGGAAGCAGCACAGCAGCGTACATGTGCTCCAAAGGCGTTCGGGAGCGTTGAATTAAGCATACAAATTTAAAGAATACAATCAACACTGCCTACCGCCTAATGTTGCGCAGGGCTTAGGTGTTTTAATGTCGGCGGATTGTTGTTTACATCTATGGTCCAGTCAAATCTACATCTGTACTGTGTGAATATGCTTTTCCGGTAATGTATTATCATTGAGGATCCAAATGTGTAAACTGAAAGTTCTGTATTGAAGATTCCTGAAAAGGCTCTGTGGAAGATGTAATATTAAATCAAATGATCTAGTTCTTCCGGCGCTGTTGGCTTTATATCAGAACAAAAACAAGGCACGGGTACTGTCACAGCCTATTTGCTCAAATCCTGATTACCGTTTCTTTGTGTGTGCCAACGAAAAATAGTAGGAGTTAAATCATGCTTGTACCAAAATATACAGAAATAATTAAGATAGTCAATGTGATAAACCTACCAATTAATCTGCAAGTAATTTGTCAACTGTGCGTTTCATTTGTACAATAAGACATAACGTTTGCGTCATTCATACCTTAAGCACGCACTTAAGCATACTTATTTATGGCACCCATGTTTTCTATTTTATACACTTAGTGCACTACTTCCTATACACTGGCGCGGTGTGGAAATTAATGTCGATTATACCACAGCCTGCGATTATTTGTGTATCTGGATTCGGCAAGTCGCCGCCTGTGCCGCCGCAGTACCTAGCATTGATCGGAGAGTAGTTTTTATTGATACCCGGTTCTGATAGAGTTATCCATGATCTTATTTGGGGCTAAGAAAGCATCTATTGTACTGCCATTAAAGCGGTTCAGGTTGCATGAGTTGCAGTGGCATTTAGCACATTTTGAAACGGTTAGGTGGTTTATTATCAGTTTCATAATTATTTTTTCTATCATCATTCGTTGTGCACGGCAGTTTAGTTAAAAGTGTTTTAGCGTATGTAAGTAAGGAGGCCATTATGATAAATAAATCAATTTTGATTTATTAAAGCAATTATTGCTGTTTTAATCGTAGCTGAATTTTAGTACGAAAGTGGCATTGCAAAGTGAAAAATCCACTGCTTCCGTTCTGGTTGCCGGGTTTACGAAATTATATTCCGTTTCCGCACTCGTTTCAGGTTCTTGTGGCTTCACAGCTAGTAAGTGACACGAAGTGAATTTTGTTTTCAAAATCTGCGTATTCACGTTTCTTCCTCCTTTCAACACAATCCGTCACTTGCCCGTCAGTGTTAATAGAGCTATGACCTAGATAGGAGGGATCCACAGCGTAAGTCACTAGAGCTTTCAATGCCCATTCATCATGGCAGCTGCTTGGTATTATTTACCATGGACTACCAGGAAACTGTCGCGGCACCGCGGTTGTGTCTTGTCATTACTCAGTCCAAAAACACCAGAGCGCTAGTTTTGCACGTAGACTTGCTTTCCTTCAGCATTGTTTTTATTTTTGATTTAATTTCGTATGTTGGAAAAATCTAGCAGAGCTTCCCGAATTGCTACGCGGTTGCATTTTTCTAATAATGAGTTGATTTTTACTCGCTTTATAAATAAATTGCTTTGCATGTTGGAGCGCCTTGCCTTGTAGCAGCAGCAGCGATACAACAAAACATTCCATTGCTGGGTACATTGCTGGGTACAGCCCATTCCTAGTTTTATAGGCGAGTCTGTCCTATCCGATGTCGTGCCGTGCAGCCTATATTCAGCCCTCACATATTACTTTTTTAGCCGAGGTGTCAGATACTTTTAATTTACCCGGGTCGGCTAGTTCACTGCGTAGTCTGTAGTTTAGTCGTGGCCCCCCCAAGACTATCCCTCTCAACGCATAGTGTCGCCTATGGATACACCATATCAAAAAACGACCTTATGTCTTTTAAATGGCTTTACCAAGAGGCCGGGCAAGGATTCGTCCACCCACCAGAGCTCCGAAACAGTGCAGAGTCAAAAGGTTTTCTTTGCTAAACCACGTCTTCAGAGTGAATAAATGCCATCGTTCCTATGTAAACTAATAGTGGGGCTTCTTTGTAAAATGTGCTGCCAGCTAACTAGAGGTGACAAATCTGAAACTTTTGTTCGAATTTCCGCGAAAGGAAGTTAATTGTATTACGAAACTTCAACGTAACCACCACGCGCGTTAGTTTGTTGCGATTCACAAAGTTGCTTGACATAATGCTGAGTTATATTAGACGTAAAAGGATTAGCCTCGATGTGGGCATGGACATGGATTCAATCCGTGATGCGGGATCAAGCGTTGTTGCAAATGCTGCAGCGCATGGTTCTATCGGATTATGATCAGTATGATTATCATCGTCATCATCATCATCATCCACATTTAGGTGAGTGTATGTAAAGTATCTGCTAACGTTACGTGCAGCATACATTGTGCATCATTGCATCTAAGTGAAACTCGAAGTTAATTAACGTAGAGGCTGTAAACGAGGGTCAAGTTAGTGAGTGTGCCGGAATTGCGTGCCATATATCGACCGTTGTCGTTTTTTCGATCTTGCTGCTCTATTGTTTTCCAATCGGACAGCATCGGGCCTATCGCTTGACGTACGGTATCGATACAGTCTTCTTTAGCAGGCCAACCGATGAGGCGCGGTAAATTGAAAAGCTCCTTTTTTGCCGTGTTTTCTCTCCGCCCTCCGCTTGCAGTGGGCCCCGTCACGCTGAACGCGCACCGACGAAGAGCGGCGCGACAGTTCGAAATGGCAAACTGCTCCCTTTGGAGAAGTTGGCATTCTAGTCTACTTCTGGTTCGCGGAGGCGGGGGGGGGGGGCGAGGTGCGGATATGTCGGGGTAGAATTGTCGGCAGTGCCAGCGAAAAAGCGAGAGAACCCAGCACGTCGAGACTGGGCTGTGCGGGAATGTCGTTTCCTCATGAACGAATGTCTACGAGAGTGCGAGGGGCGAGGCAATCCGTAAAAATGTGACGATTGTCCTGTCGCGGCCCCGCTCGATTAGTGGCAACGTACGTACAGTACAGATTACGGCTTGACGGCCTCGTCGCCGTTCCGTTCTGGAGAGCAGACCACAAACTTTCTCTGTCCTCCCTCTAGGTTTCACTGCCTTTTCCTTTTCTCTGCGTATTTGTGTGCAGCACGAGACCACGATGTCTGTGCCACCTACAGCGCTTGGCCGTTAATGAAGGAAAGCGGCGCAGGCTCAGACTAATTGTAGTAGTAGTAGTAGTAGTAGCAGTAGTTGTTGTTGTAGCATGGGCCAAAACGAAGTCTATTTCAGCCCATGTTTAGACGCCTGGGAAAAGACAAACGTTAAGTATGGGAGTGTAAATTTTCTATTAGAGAAAGCAAAAACGAAATACGATAATTGGCCCGCGCAACTTAATTCTAATTTCGCATTTTGGTCATGGCAGGGTTAATGGAGAAACTACACTATTCCAGTCCATCTTTGAACGTCTGAAAAAATACAAACGTTAAGTATAGGAGCGTAGTTTCACCATTAACCCTCCCATGGCCAAAATGCAAAATTAGAATTAAGTCGCGCGGCGAATTATCTCATTTCGTTTTGCTTCCTCTAACTCGTTTTATTTTCCTCGTTGGTGATGCAAGGGCGAAAACCTCTAGCGTCTAGTCTCTACCAGTAGCCCCATCGTATTTTTTGGAAAAGACCAATTCGCGGCATTCTAGGCGATGCCCGTCAAATGGCGTGCTTTCGCAGTTGGCCAGTGTAGTGCATGGCTATATGGGTGAAGGCCTGATGCAAACCGCTGGCATCGTCGGCCAAAGCACGCAGTTATTTTGGTAAGCGCATTATATGCCTGCATATACTCATAGACGTGTTTGTAGGCTTTTTGCCGACTTGTTCTGTTCTCTGTCTGAATACTTTCACCATTTTTTACTCTGTCATCTCGCGTTGATTCGTTTCCTGAGACAAAAAAACAACTTGCGCGAGTAAGAAACATAAAAACATGTCAAGTCATTTTGTGTTTTACACATTTAGCAGTTTTTTGACTCGTAAACAAAGGACTCATTGAGACGTCCGGTCTGACTCTGTAGAGAGTTTAGTGGTGCCATAACGTGCAAGCTATTACGCGTACATCAATCAGAGTTTTATATAACATAACATAAAATCATCTTTATTGTCACATAAAGGGTGTGTGGTACCAATATCATGGCCATGTATGTATTGTTATCAGTATAAGTACTTCCGAACGAAAACGTGTAATTACTCGCCAAATGGGCGAGTGCTATTTGAATCTGCATGCACCCATTTAGCCATCCGCCAAGCAGACAATCCGTTTACGAACTTACCCCCGGGCCACGACTTTTGGATTGATTGATCGCTGACTCCTCAGGTTATTGGAGCGTACGTTCATAAAAAAAAGGTGTCCTAGCAATTCACATTTGCTCAGTTGACCCAGAGCATATATGTTGTTTTTCATGAAAAGTGAGTCAATACTAGCAACAACGTTAGCTAAAATGCTTTGAGGACATCTGATACGCAGACGTCTCAGAAACGCGTCTTGGACGCCATCCGCTAACTTTCTGTATGTATAGAGATAGGGCTCCCAGACGGGAGGGCAGTATGTAGCTTGGGAATACCAAGATATTTAAAAAGGCGAATTTATACATAAGAAGTCGTTAAAATGAAACAGCGGAAGATAGTATCTATAACGCGCAATGATACATATATATATATATATATATGATTATGTTTGGAGGTTAGCTATGAGCTTTTTCTAAAAATATGTTCTTAGTTAGGTCTCCTGATGTACGGCCCACGAGCCTACGGGCGTACTTATGTGAGAGTCTATAAATCAAGGTAGCGAGGGCACATACTATTTTCATAATGCGGATTGGGTATGCGTGAGGGGCAACGTTGTATGTGGTACTAAACAGGCATTAAACCTACAGGCTAGGATACATGACGTGCACTTTTGTTTGTTTCTATGTACTTTCGACTACTGTACAGGAGTAAATTAATAATAAAAAACGTACGCCTTATAGCATGAAACTGCGTTTTTGAACAGCGGTCATTTGAACGCTGTAGCAGCAGTGTTTTAGCCGACCTCTTTGTGTGCTATCAGTGGCAATCTATTTCCACTTATTTTAGTATCAATGTTTTATGGCGCAGATATATTTTCTTATGGCAATCGCTCATTGGCAATCTCTTTCCACTCAATTTTGTATCTATGGTTTATGACTTGGGGGTATTTTCGTAGGATCGAGAACCCGAAAGTCCTCGAAAAACAGACAGGCTCCCATTCCAAATGCAGCGTATGAGTTTACCCACCCGCTGACGCGACTGAAAGAGAGTTGGTTTTGTTCTATGCTATATTATTTAGGCACGACAACGGGGATTTCCTATCTGTTGCGTAGACCTTGTGATGCACCCTACTATTGCACTGCGGCTCTCTCTCTTTCTAAGCGTAGCATGCATAGATTTGATTGAGTTGATTCACCCGATGGAAGTCTTTACACCAACATCCGATGAAAGAAGCCTTTATAAATTCATTCGATGTCTCTGGTGATGGCACACGTCAACTCCATGACTAGGCCTGTAGAAGTTGTTGTTTGTCCAAGATGTTTGTGTAGATTATAACGCCGCCGTTAAGGACCTGGATCGATGTTGTGGCTCGATCCAGACCCTCAACGGCGACTGCAAAGTGGTCAGAGGGCCTAGACGCCTCCACACAGACACGTAACAGTTGGCACGTTGCGAATCATCTAGGGTTTCCCCGACAAGGACTGTTGGGGAAATCCTAGATATCGCGACATGTCCGGTCGCCGGTGCATTGAAAAACTGCCTTGCGGCAATTCCAAGCCCGTAGGAGACGACGAAGGATGGTCTAGATGATAACCTCCATCAAAAAAGATTTAATTCTAGAACAGGCTCTTGCAGACTGATCTGCAGCCTGCCCGGGAAGCGAACGCAACGTAGCTCGAAACGAAATGTTCTCTCCGGAGCATGTAATCCGTCCGTACGCCCAAGACGATTTGGCACAAATCAGCGGCATATTCGAAGGAGCATACGGCGCATTTTTGCTACCGACTCGGCATGCATTGCGCACCAAGCTGTCACCAAGGCCACTGCAAGCGTGCATGTTCTGGCATTCTGAAAGAAGCACGCATTCGCCGATTGAAAACAGCAACAACAGCGTGCCAGAGCAGCCGGTTGAGTATAAGCACAACTAATCTAAGTAAACGAGGTTTCGAGACAAAGTGCGCACAAGCGCCATTCCGTGAGTGTCAATCGCTATCAAGGCGGTGGGCCCGCGCGCCTGGGCTTGGAAAGTCCAAAGTTCAAGGTGCCCTGTGCAAATTATTTTGCTTCGTTCGGTAACCTGCGCGCTGGACTTATAGTGGAAGTGCTGTTCTCTCTGCCGCGCGCGTTTGGTTTCTCTTCGCCACGAGCCACTTGAATTGCTATGCCGCCCATACGAACGGGCAGCCAGGTGCTGGTAAATTTCTAATAAGGTCGTCGGCAAATTCAAGGCTCGCGTCGCTCATCATTCGCTCGCTGTAGTCATGCATATACAAGATGGGCGGATTCCTTCCTAGCTTGGCGAACGTCCCTGACTTGGTAACGGTTAGTGGTGCAAGCATGAGCGCTGGGCGGCGGGTGGTTCCAACCAAAGTGTACTTACTCTACTCTTACTATTTTGTTGTATAGCCAAGTCCATTTTAGCAGCCTGCGCCGCTCTCTGTGGTGTGGTTTACGAAAGCCTGACACAGCGTCGAGAGGCAGAAAGTGGCAGCCTTAGCACCAAGCGTCATACAAGAGAAGAACGCATAGGTTAGGGCTACCATCTGTCGCAAAAAATAAATCCGGCCATTTTTCTCTTGAACAATATAGTTTAAGATCGGTGGCTCATCGGAATGAACCTGACGAATACAGCGTTGAAATGAAAAAAAAAAGAAACAAACCTCTGACCACCATAAAACTTTGCTGATCCTGCTCTATTGTAGACCATCTTATGCCATATTTTTAATGCTTCAAGGGCCGAACGTGTTGATTTATTTTAGGATTTATTAGCAGTCTTGTGGCCGCTGGCACTTGGCGGTATATGGTTTATAATCTATTCTCAGTGAGCATCTCTCAAAAAAAATCGATCCACATCGGGAATCAAACCAGCGACGCCCGGGTTGGTTGATGACAATCATGAATAGCACACTAATCGCCTGGACCACCCCGCCACAGAACCGTAGGCTATCACCACCTTGTCGCCCCGCTGATAAGCAAGCTGCCTCTGATGTGGATTGATTCATGTAATTTGGTTATTTGTCCCATTAAAATGTGTAAATAAAAGCATTTAACGTTTGCCTTGGGTATTTTACGCCCAGGAGTCAACACGAGTTTCGCCTGGTCTGCGGGACTGGCCAGTACACGTTTCAAGCATTCGAGGATCGTGGACTAGTGAATATTCCGAACTGCAGGAATTTAAACTCTACTGTCGAATCGAGACTGCCTGTTACGAGGCGACCGATTGCGTCCTGTCGGAAATGGTCACGTTGGATTTACACCCTAAGCCATTCCTTACGATGCACGACTATATTCTTTACGCGCATCCGGTATCTTAAAGACACAACATATGAATGCGATGCAAGTAGCTTCAGCGTCGTAGAGAACGACGTTAAAGCTTGCTTTCATGCCCAAGCAATACATACCGCACATCCCTTGCTTCCTCGATTCGCCGACTTTTCGGGTGGCTGCACCGTTGTCAGTAATAATGCAACATGGACGACAGCGATGCTGCTAGCCATATAGGTAATTACGTGTTGTTAGAGTTTCCCGTTGTTGGCCGGTTGTAGGAAACGAGGGGTTTGGTGACCGGATGACGCGCAGAAATGGGTGTGCTTCGATCGAGTCCAGTCGTGCGGCAAATAATGAGCGGAGACATCGTGTAGTTCAGACCCAACGAGATAATACGCGGAACTTCATCCGAGACAGTGCTTGGTTGAGCATCATGTATTCGGACAAGTAACAGGAGGCGGCTAGTTCTCGTAGAGCTTTTCCAGTCTTGGTTCAACATAGCGGCTGCATTGCTCACCTTATCAGTACGTTGCACTAAGCCTTGCGAATAAGCAAATGAAAAGAGTAGTCTTTATGACATGTTGTTTGGCTTGTTGTTGTTGCTGTTGTTGTTGCTGTTGCTGTTATTGTTCTTGTTGTCGTTGACTTGTTGATGTAGTAACGAAAACAACAGTTTTCGTTATCCACCTCGCTCTTCCTGGTTTCCCTTCTTGTCTATAATTGCGGCTTAGGGATTACCAGTGCATGTTGGCAAAGCCGATGCCGACTTGTAGTACATGTCTATGTATTGTTAATGCCAACCTCATCTTACGAGCACCTAGAAACGCACCTAGTTAGTGTTATCTGACTCGTCCGTCGGATTTGGCGGCAATTGGAAACCGCCCGATTTTCGCCGAAACGCGTAACGTATTAGAGCACGACCAGCGTTGCGGTTAATTCGGCTGCCACTGTTGCTCCTCCTCGCTTCTCAGCTTTAGTTCACCGGCTCATGATATGCGGGACAAAATCGTATGTCATCGAGCACGTCTGCAGCTCTCTGCAGAAGATTGTGTATCGAATGTCCTGCGAGATCTAGTATACCTAGCCTGCACTCACGCACGCTCTCTCGCACACACTTGTAGACCACCTGAGCTTCGCCTGGGCAGCAACCTCAGCTCAATGGCGTGGCCGCAGGCGTTGACGATCCCGCGTTCCTCGTTTCCTCGCGTCTTCCTGCGTAACCTAATCGCCTTTTTGATCATTGCTGGCGAGACCACATGTGCTACCATAATTATAATAATAATACACCAGAAACTGAGCCAGACGTTCTAGACCCCAAATTGAAAGTCTCTAGGTGAACTCACGAGATGTAATTTCTTTGCAGCTCGCCCCTTGACCCCACTCCATCCCCCCACCTCCTCCCGTATCACTGCGGCGACCGCTAAAAGCACACGCTTTGGTATTCTTTGCCGCTGAGACGGTTTGCACTCGATCTATAATGTACGCGGAGCAGATGTTTCCTCATTCAGTTTGAGTTGCTGGCTGTAATCTCAACAGCTTGGTAGTTGCAAAACGAACATTTTAGCGTGTCCGATGTTCAATATCCTTTCGCCTTCTCTTGTCCCCCCCCACCCCCCGCTCTCAATTGGCCAATTGGACAATCGACAACTATAGGTATCGGAACAGATCACAGTCGAAGGATTGCGTAGTTTTGGATGCCCGATCCACTTAACAAAACAATGAGAGTATATAAAAGGGCATTTATCGTTGGCGTGAGACGTGACGGCCTCATGCACGGTGGCCGTATCCGACTTGCAACATAGCTCGTTCGAGCCAAGACGGGTAGTAGAACATGCGGAAGCCCACGGATTAGCTAAATTAATAAAACGAAGTCAGTTAAATGTAATTGACAGTTAAATTGATTAGAAACCTTAGTCTTCTTTCCAATTTGGCAAACAGTTGTGTGCTAGATTTGCTCGTTGCAACTGAAATAACAATCACACGTTCTGGCTTGCCAGTAGTATGATTTCTAGCAGACTTACGTTGTTGCGGTTCAGGGAACATCTCCAACAGAGCCTTTTTATAAAATTACACTGTACGCTTTTACGTAGGTTTATATATATTTTCAAATACGGGTCCCAGACTGGAGAGGAGTACAACAGATTAGAAATTAGACGATTTATGTAGACGAATATATACATCAGCATTTTTACAACAAAACAATAAATATGTTACGAAGTGCTAGAGAAGACTTGAGTAAATGTGGTACACGAAGGCTCATATCACGCTCAGCAAACATTAAAACATCAAGGTCGCGAGTTACAATGGGTGGTGTGAAACAATTAATTACATTGTAATTATATAAATATATATTCTTTAAGCCAACGCATCTATGCGTAGATGATAGCATTTTATTTTCCGCACACTGGCAGGCACTACCATTTACAGCTTGTCGAAGCCTTATGTGATCACGTTGATTTTCAATTTGGCGTTGACATTTAAGATCATCCGCGTTACCAACGTATTTTAGATCGGACGTTATATATATACTCCCGCAAAAAGACCGATTCTGTAAATAGGAGCGAAACTAGTTGACCGTGAAAACATGTAATTCAATGATTTCCGTTCTTCTAAGTAGCGAGCAATGATCAACATGATCAAAAGCACTCTTCTGTGAAAATATACCCAGTGAAACGAGGGTCGTGAATTTCTAAACATGGCTTAATCCTGTGACATTTCGAGAAGCTGAGTACATGTTGATCGATGCAGTTTTGTAAGATGCAACACGCCTTAGAGCACTATGATGGAGGTCTGTAATTTCCAATATACGTGTTACTCCTGTGAATCCGGATTACAATACTTTTCGAGGGCATATTCGGAACAATAATATTATCATTATAGAATTTCTCAAAACTCAGCTTAAGTGGCCCCGAGAGGAACAGAGCACACTTCTGTGGAAAACAAGCGGTATCTTATAGTTTGGCTTCAGTTTTGTGATTAATATGCGGATCTTTACTTGAAAAAAAATGCCACTGGTGAACCTAACTGGCCAGGCGGTGAAGGGTTGGAACGGACATCTGTAACGTGTAAGAAACCGCTGACGGGTTCACTGGTAGTCGGATCACGATACAGAGATGCGTATGTAGAGCAGAATATGATCACAGATCAATTTTAAGCTTATTTAGCATTCTGTGTCATTTTGTTGATTTTTTATACAGCGAACGTATGTGAGAGACTTAGCGGAATAAGCGGCAATAAGAGGGTTATCTCAAAAACCTCAGTAGGCTCTTCAGATAAGCTGAATTTAACATGATATTCGGACACGCCCGTAGGGGTACTGGTTTACAGCCCATAACTACATTTGATGGAGTAATCATCCTGTTACTCGGGAATGAAGAGTAGTTACTAAGGAACACGGGTTCATGCAAGAGGCCATGTTTTATCTGCAACATAACTCAACCAACCAGCCAAGTATGAAACATGCTCAAACAAAAAAGGATTTTCTGTGGTTAGTCCAGCTTGCGCACACACGTTTCCGATTGCAATGGGGACCCTGTGATCCATCAGCAAGGTAACTGACTTGTTTCTGAAAGATTTTTGTAAGGGCATAGCATCGATAGAAGGGCGCGTTTCTGAATTCTGGGTGGCATGAGGACGAACATGAAAATAATCTAGTTTTCGCGTTCTTACAACCCAGCTGTTAATATTAATAGGTAGGTATCTGATTTGCCTCTGCAGCCGGCCTTTAGTAAAGGTTTTTCGAATTCATAATTTAAATCATAAGTTACAACATGACTTAAAATCAACAAAAAGTTACTACTGCTGGTGGTTGGCGTCTGACCGGGCGAAGTAGAATTTAGCCATTGATGGTCTTTACTTTGGGCGATCAAGGAATCTAACGCTGCTTGAGGTGTAGTTCGCTGCTACATTTGCTCCCCAACCATTTGCTGCTCGCCTCGCTTGAAACTGCCTACGATTGCCAAGTTGTTCTATCCTGGCTTTTGAGCGCTCTGATCGACGGACCCCCTCGACGACGTGCCGGCCTCACATGGCAGGTGCTCGTGTACAGGACTGTAATCCGCTCCTGAGAGGAGTGCGTATGAAGACGCATGATGAAGGCTGATTGCCAGCAGAAGGCGAGGCAAAGCAGACAGCGAGAACGAAAGAGAGAGAGAGAGAGAACGAGAGAGAGATGAAGAGAAAGCGAACTCGAGAGATTCACTGTAATGACCGGGTAAGCGAGCTCCGTTCTCGTCAGAACACTGGCCGGCCGAGACTATTTCTTTTAATAGATATTTGGGCAAGTTGAAAGCTGGCGCGAAAGTAACTGTGATAGTGGCGCTGTGCCTCCGTTACTCCCTCGCGTTAGCTCTTTCTCTTTCAATGTCTTTTCCTACTTTTTCCTTGTCGATCAACCGTAGCAGTGTGCTGTACATAATCGGCAATGCTAATAATAATAATAATCATCATCATCATCATCATCACCATCATTATCCTCACCATCAACATCATCATCATCGTTCGACCGATGCTATTGCTGATGATGCTGCCAGGGCCGCTGGAGTGTGAGTTTTGGCTGCTCACAAGAGTGGTAGTTATGAATCGATTCTGAATTATCACGATTCTCCGATCTGCAAAAGCAAAAGCTCGGCGGCACCTGCATAACGTGGCCCCGTTTTTCTCTATAGTTCCGTTGTATCGATCGCATGTTCGGCCGCATAGCAGATGATACCAACCAAGGCCGCTGCTGAATAGATCGACGACACGAGCTATCATCAACAAGATAACCAGGTGTATTGCCTTCGACACACTGCGCCTCCCCGAATCGATAAGTCTCGAACCGGCAACAACGGCACTACGGTTAGCCGGCCGGATGACGCCCAAGAGCATAGATATATACGCTGTACTTAAGTAACCGCCTCGACGATCAATAAATCGCTCCACAATGTCATATCGGCAAGAAAGGAAGTGGAGGTCTGTGGCCTCCGTGTGTATGTGTGTATATGCGTGTCGGAGCGTGTGAACGTCACAGACACGCTTGTGACAGTGTAACAGGTGTCGCAAGGCGGCTATACATAAGAAGTCGGCGCCGTACTTCCTTCAACTTAATAGCCTTTTCATGCAACGTTTGGAGTTTGTCAACTATTTCCGATGTATCTGGGGCTTCGGCTTTATTAAACTGGGATGACTTTGACTTCGACTGCGCACATTGTCGAGAGAGAAGAGGCGAGGCGCACAGCTTTAGCCTCCCTGTGGAGAAATAGGCGTCATGCCGACTTTAGTAGCACTGTTCGACGACCTCAAGATTGTTCGATGTTGGCTGATGTACGGTTATGACAGGGTATGGGTAAACCTTACTCGGGGCAGGTGCTTCACAATGTACATGAAGCGAGTACAATGCTTATCGATGCGGGTAAGACGCCGTTTTGTGTGTTTCATATCAGGCTGTGCACCGGTTGTTGAGAGATTTCGATTGAGGTTGAAGACGCCGCATACAGTACCAATCGCAAGCTTTGCTTCGGAATGGAACAATTAATGTTGAATAAATGCTGTGGGATGTTAGAGATCTAGATATTTTCAGTGTCTCTCACCTCTGATCTGCATGTGACTATCGCCACACGCGCGTTCAGCTCATGACCATCATAAAAAACCTATTGGCCTAATATTTAGCATGATATTTAACCTAAGCACAATGCAGATTAGAGTTTGTCAAACATTATGACAAACTGACCTGTCAAAACTAGGCTTGCGCGTGATTTCTTTTCAAGCGTAACGCGGGATCATGTGGCAATCCTTCAATTGTCCCTGTAACCCGAAAACTTTTTAGAACTCAAGTGTGTTATATGTTCTTTGTCTAGGCAGCTGCACGGGTGGGGTATCAATTATGAAAGATGCTCATGCTGTCTACAAGAAGGCGAATTGCAGCTTGTGTACGGTCTGTAACGGGATTGTACGGTCTGCATCTGGCGGTCGCAAATGTCCCTCCTTTGTTCGCATGGTATCCTATGGCAGTCCGACATCGGTGATAAACGGCTCCGGCAATAATATTACGAATCGAACCATCATCGATATGGTCCCTGAAAAGTGTACATTCATCGTGGGGCTGTTCTATGAAAAACGGATATCCGAGAGCCTTACTTGAGCAGCCTGTGCAGTCGCAATGACGCCTTCTGTAAAGTGATGTCCGGCTACCCGCATTAGCGCAACGCATGAGAGTAATTTCACTCGCACTCTTAACCATGACATTTCCGCTTCCCATTTGATTAGGAAAAATGATTCTGCCACCCGCTAAACTGAGCGTACTTAATTTAGGTTCACCCTATAAATAAAGATATATATATAGAAAGATGGCTAACTTTAACTACAAAAACCACACGTATTTTCAAGAAAAAGCTACGCAATCAATGTTGTATTGTTAACAGCAGTGCTGCGTTAATTACGTGTGTGGTGTTGGCGTCATTGTGGACGACCGCTATGATTACGTTAGGGTTGTTACTGCGAAAATTCGCGATCAAGTTGGGCCGACGTGGATAGTGATAAAGAAAAATGCAATGTCGAATAATATATATATATATATATAGATGAGCTGATACACCAACTCACCATATCGACACTACACACACACCCCGCCCATCCGGCGATTGTTTAAAACGTAATACAGCTAAGTTTCATTCGCTCAAAGTAATTTTGCTTTCCCTGGACAAAACCGCCGTGCAATGCATAGTTTTCGTCACTGTCGTGTTTGTTTTTCATCAGACGCTGGCTGTCCTCCTTTACAAACGCCCTCTCTCTCGCATTCTCTCTAGAGAGATAGAGAGAGAGAAAAGGTGAGACTGGCGACGCGTCTCAAAACCAAACAACAACAATAACAACAACAACGCTATCGGTCGACGGCAAGTACAGCAACAATTTCTGATGATGACGTTGTCATCCTCTTTATCGCCACCATTGTATCAGTCGACGCCACCATTGCGTCTCAATTTTCCCTCTTCCCTCTCTCCATCTTTCCTTTCTGTTCCCACTTCCTTCCTTCCTGGCCCGATCGCATGTATGCAAAGAGTTTTCGCTTGCATATCGAGAGAGAGAACCTAATTACGAGGAGCGCTACGAGGGAGTAAAGTAGTGTCCATACAGACGGCGGCATAACCTTCGTCATGATCATCACAGCAGCAGCAGCAGACCTGTTGCCGGCCGTCGTGCAGCGTTGCAGCATCGAGGGTCACCAAATGTGTCCCTGGCAGACGCTAAATATCCACGCGTCTCGCGTATCGCGCACATAAATCAGCATTCGCATGGCCACCACATCGCGTCCATCGTATTACCACGCCCCATTCCTCCCGCGGCCGCTGCTGCTCGTACGAACCCCTGTACGATCGGTACGGACTCATCGGATCCGAATAGAGCCCCACTACCCCCCCCCCCCCGCCCGCGAGGCTTGTTGCCTCTGACCGTACTGGGGAGAAGTGAAATTGTTGTTGTTGTCGTTGTTGTTGTTGTCATCGTTGTGATGGTTGTCGTTGCGAGGCCTTCTTCGATACAGGGCCGTACTATCGTCTACCTGTACGTGGTGGCATACATTTAGATAGAGGACGAGGGGCGCAGTGGGTCGTCTGCGACGAACAGCGACCACCGGTAGCAAATACGGAGGGGAGAGGCCGTGGGCGTTCGTGGAGACCGAAGTCGGTGAACAGGCCACGACCGGGTCCCGCAGTCGGAGACAGAGCAGTCGGCCGTTCGGCGTGTGTGGATCGAAGATTGTGTTTGTGTGTGGGGTGCGGGGGGGGGGGGGGGGGGGTATTGAAAAGGCGTGCAGCATCGTCCACATTGCCTGTGGTTGTCCACATTGGCCGAGTGGCAACAATTTGACGTCAGCACGTCTCGTCGATTTTTATTGCACTGTGATCGTGCGAGCCGGGTTGGTTGCGCGCTCTCTCTCTCTATGTATATCTTATATATAAATTGTTTTATATATATATAATTTTGCACCTTTGTTCTGGTCCTCATATAGTGCATGGTTATACCGCGCAGAGAATTGCCAAACATTATATATATATATATATATATATATATATATATAAACAAAACTTTGATTAATAAAAAAATATTTTATTCTATATATTTACATATACTTTGCATACACACGCCGAATCCCTGACGTTCGTTTAGTTGCTCATTTACGTATTAGGTGAATTTTTATACACACATGTTTCAAATTATATGCAATTTCTAGTTGAACCTCTGCCATATGAGTTCGCGTTTGCGTCATCTCGCAACCTTGGCTATCAGCATAAACTGTCGTTATTAAGACCGTGATTTTCTTTGTGCCTTTGTGATTTTACCCTGATAATATGAGCTGCTGTAGTGAGGATCGAATTAAGGGAAGAAATAATGAGCCTCTGCTCAAGATACCTCTCTATCTATTTTCCATACCCTAAATGAGGACGAGGCACTTAACTGAAATCTTTATTAGCCGAAAGGAACACTAAACATTTTTCGTGATTTGCTTTTTAAATTAACAATTAATTTTGTGTGCATGCACCGCGAACACTCGAGAGAATATTCAACAACTTGCAGAGCAAGTAGCAGGGAAAGTTCAACGAGATAAATGACGTCAAAAGCATAAGTGGAACGTGGTAGCTTGATGAACCACCACGATTGAGCCTGCAATAGACTTCATTTCAATGTCACCCACTATAAACGGATGATCCTACGAGATTAATGGGATCACGCCAACATTCTTCCAACAGGCCGGGTTCACCAACTACTCCTATACCTAAAGCGTATCGAGGTTTCTTGTGCAGGTGACCAAAACATAAACATCTTTCCTCCGGCTCCACGTTACTCTTAAACCTGCGCGCTTTCCACAAACGTCTGCTCTTTTTTTAAGTCGAGCTATGCTAGAGGAGACTATTTAGCCTCACAAGTGCAAGAACGTCGTCTATCATGCTCATTCATGCAAGTGAAACTTTTGTCCTGTCGACGCTGAGCGATCTCCAAAGAAATCAGGGCATTAAAGGCATTGAGACCTCTGGTGGTCGAGGTAGATTTTCTCAGGTAAACCCATTACAACCGCACGCCAAAGATTCATTATAAGGTCCCAAGGCCAAAAGGCCTTATACTATTCATCAGCTGCTTCGGGGGTAAGATCAAATAAGGAAGGAAACGAACATCTACGTGCTCGTTGTAGCCAACTCGCCAACCAAGTTCCCTCTTTTACGCGTAAACTCGTGTTAGCGTTCTATGCAAGCAAAGGAAGCTCCACACGGGAACAAATACCAATGGCCAAGCTTATTGTGGCCCCAAAGCAATAACCAACGTTCGCTGCAATATTTTTCTTCATTGTAGACAACCAACGCATTCATAAACCAGGGCCGAAAACGTACCCACTACAATTACGCTCTGTCTTCACGATGGACCAGTTTCTAATGGTTAAAACCTATCTTCTTATACGTAATAACCATTGTGACCTGTCTAACGTTCAAAAACGATCAACGATATGCAAAAGTTAAAAACCGCATCTCTGGAACAGCTAATTGACTTTGCAACATCTAACTTCTCCTAGATGCCACGTTACAGGAACATTCCCAGTGCCCTTCGAATCAATCCAAGATTTGACAACGTACCCCTTATAGGACGCATCATAGCCGGAAGCCTTTAAATTGCGGCAAAAGTGTTTGGTTATGTCACTGCATGGTTGGTTACCGTACTGTTACTACTACCAAACTACATATTATGTTGGACAGAAAATAACTGCATGAATGGCGTAAAACATTGTAGGATCTTCAAGAGCTGCCGCAACGCTATCTTATTAGCTGTTTTTGGCAAAAACAGCTAATTATATGATATGAGTTCAGTAGAATTGGACAGCGGAAATGGAGGGTTACGGGCCGCAACCTTGTACGAGTTCAAAGAAGGCCTAATTGCTGCAGAAACTGTCTGAAATACTTGGAGCGTATAAGACAAGGACGGATAGCATTTCTAAAGCTTCGTGCTCCAATTGCCATTTGCCAAGTTACGTTCCGGCAGCCTAAGCCTTCTGGATAAATCCAGTTCGGGAAACATCTTACGCTCGATGGAGAGGTGGTGCGTGAAACTGTGGAACAGAATCTCCGAGTGACTCCGTGCGAATTAGCCATAAACTTCGGAGTGTGTCACACAATTTCGTCACAAGCTTTCGCGCCTATGACTTCGTGCCAAAATTAAACCAATGGATATCTCCTAAGAAAATCCATTCCAATCCAAGAATTCCCAAAAATCCTGTACTTTCTATCTATACTTTCTCTATACACTCTATCCAGCTATATATATATATATATATATTTATATATACCATATACATAATTATATGATATATATATATATATATATATATATATATATATATATATATATATATATATATACATATATACATATATATATATATATATATACCATATGCATAATTATATGAAATAATCCAAGTAATCTCTAGCAGGTTATCTTTACGAGTTATTTTGAGCGTTTTTTTTTCATATATCTTGCTTCTATCAGACGCGGGCATGAAAATAATCACCTTAACTTTTGCTAATTATTTCACTGTCCTAGAAAAACTCCCAAAACCGGCGACGGTCAACACTTATGCGACCCCTTTTGTATTTATAGATAATAGTCACAGAGTAACACGAGGGGCATGTTTTTTAAAGCATTTATTTTATAGTCACAAAGCATTTTTAAGTTAAAGTGAGAAATTCCGGTACTTGTTTACGCAAGCGGGCATGTTTCTCGTCATCTTTCTGCCTGAGAACAATGTTAAACTAGGTATAGAGTTTACCAACAAATGCCGTCTCACTTCATTCTCGATTCGAGTCAGTATCCTAGCTTTTCTTAAATTTAACGGCAGCTCATCACGTACGCATAAAGCTGTATAGCATGGCTGGCCTTGCTGTGTATCTCGCTTCTCTTTGAAGTTTTGCCCCCTACGATACTTCTTAACCTTTTCGCCTGATCCTAGAATTCTTAGCCGCTCGAAAGGCATTTGAGGGGGAGTCACCTGTAACAACACTTTATCCAAGGCAAGTTTCTGCACGTTTGGCTCGTCTAGGTTATGCTGATGCTTCTATATGTGTCATTTTGCATGCGTATGTTGCCTGCATGAAGCCAATTCTGAGCTTTTGAAGTTTAGTATGGGGAGGTGTGCACAGAACCAACATATATCGTATCCAGTTGTGCAAAATGAATCGCCATACTCGTCTCGGAACTATGACTGATGTAAGCACGCCCTGAATCGCAACGTTGTGTATTGCACTATATTCTAAGCTTATGTGTACAGCAATCTGCTACTAGCATTTGCCAATGGTCACACACACTTCACACTTCGAATGGGGGCCATATTAGACAGGTCTTTAAACACACCTGCAGTTAGAGACTAGTCGTCAGCCGGTGATGTATAAGGGCGTTATTTAACCGTTCAATATTAAATGACGGTTTTTGCCCAGCAAGGGTCTGAGCCCATTTTCGACACATGTTTCTTATTTTACCGATTTGGGAAAAATAGTACACATTGTGATTATAATATACAATTCGCATATATTTCACGTGTAACAATAGTGCTTAAACCCTGCTTACACTTGTCGGACAACGATTGTTTAGAGATAGGCATAATATGGTATTTAAAAAAATAGTATGTCTACCCATTAGAAAGCAGTGTGTGGCACGAACATGGTCGGGCACAAACAGGGCCAACTTAATGTTGACACGCCTGTTATTACCCATTGCCGGTAAAGATGGCTCCTTCTAGGTCGATATAACTGTTATTAGAGAACAGCAATATGCCGTATAGGGTACGCCTACTTTACGTCTAGTTTAAGGCTTTCAAACTTGACAAAGGCTGGAAGCCTTAGCGTGGAAAAGTACGCTGAAACTCTTGGACAATCTACCTTTGTAAAAACATGCCGTGGTTTTTCACCCAGAGGTATGACTTCAAGGATCTAGTTTGGCGAAGTACCCAACAAGCACACAGCCACCGTTTCATGGCACCGAAAGGTGGATTTCCTGTTTAGTGCTTTTCTGTGTGTCCGTGGATCGTCCTAAGTCTTTGTTTTCAAAGCCGCTAAGAGCCGCCTAGAGCGGTCGCCTTCTTTCGTGATGATTGCCTTGAGATGACCACTTAAGGCAACGACAACTATAAACTTTAGTTACGTGACCGCCGTCTTAGACGAGCACACACGTGTGCCGACATCAACATTGCCCATCAAGTAAAATAAGTATAATTAAGTGACATTTATACGACCCTTATTGCTGTATATATATATATATATATATATATATATATATATATATACGTGATGGTATTCACATATTTCAGGCGATACAGTGCAATTGCCCAAAACCTACTCAGCTTAAAACGTTACTTGAGGCATTGTTGTTTGGGCATGCCTGTGCCCCATCTCGTCTATGCAATTTTGTTATTACGAGAAGTTGCGCTTCGCGCACTTTGAAGTTAGCTCAGTCTGTCTCTGCATCTTGCGTACTCGTCACGTTCACGACCATAAAATTAAATGCGCGTTTTCCGATCTTGGTGAGGTGGCGTCATACGAAAATTCCTCCACCAACTTTTCTACATGTATACATACGACCTTGCTCCGGTTATGCCCATTATTTTGAGGATGGCCCTTATGCACAGAGGCTCGGCCACGTACCTAAAATAAGGTTTATATATATATATATATATATATATATATATATATATATATATATACGAGTGATATGCCTAATTACAGAAGCAGTCGCTACCGTAGTTACCTTGCTGTTATTGTTGTTTTAAATTAAAATACGAATTTTACGCCGACGCACCGCTTGGTTCCAGGAAAACACACTGAGGACATACTGTTCTACCACTCTTCTGGAGCATACTCCTGTTCCGATAGTAACCGCTGGCCAGAGTTCCAGATAGACAACAAGAGACAAGAAGAACGATGAACGATGGCTAATTGCCGTCGTACACACTACACGCACCTGGTTGGCATACGGTAGTGTCAGCTACTTCGGCCGGCCAGTACAGGCCAGGCGGATCAACAGCGGTTACAATAGCGTGTCGTTGTTGTAGTGGGAGTGGTATGGGGAGTACGCTGGAACGCTTCCACTCTAGGCGTGGAGTGAGTGGGGGTGACGATGGGGAAACGGGGTGGCAGTGGAAAATGAACATCCGTCGGGAAAAAAAGAGCTTTGTGGCACTCTCAGCAATGGCGGCTAGCGCCATCCTCACCGTCGGCCAACGAGTCAGCATCGTCGCCCTCGGTGCCCCAGGAACATGCATAAACATGCATATAGATGACGAACGATAACGATGATGATGTTATGCAATGCCGCTTCTCTTTTCCTCTTCTTGGGGTTCTTCTGTTGTGCGTGTTCTGCTACCGCTAAACATGACCGCTGTGTTTCCCGTTCGGTGTGTGACGGCTTTGTCACCCCCCACCCGCCCCCAGGTCACCCCACTTCTACGCCCGCAGCCCTTCTCTAACAGGGCGCCCTCCTCCGCCTTCCGCCCTACACGAGTGCAGCGACTACTTAGCTCATTAACCTTTGTCGTACAAAATAAACTCAAGGCGCAAAGGGCGTCGACCGCGTGAACGCCGACTGCAGGTGCACAGGAGCGTTCTTGCAGACGCTTTGTCGCCGTCCTTGAACAATGCATATCGACTACAATATAGCGCTAATCAGTGCACGTTTAGCCGCAAACGTACAAACTCCAACCGACTAGGACGTGTAGCAGAAAGAAGTGACAAGTACTTGGTTCGCCATTGTGGATATTGTTGTTGTTGTTGGTGGTGGTGTTGGTGCTGTTGTGGTTCTTGTTGTTGTTGTTGCTGATACTGCTGCTGCCACGGGTGCTTCGAGGAAACGGCTTAAAGGGCACGAACACCTCTAATACTAGTAGTATGACCTGTTTGGCCTTTTGACCTTGACATGGCCGTAACCGCGACACCGCCAGTACCAGCCATACGCTGAGGTCGATGATGCTGATGCTCATAATAAAGAAATGGAGGATGAAGTTGCCGTGCATTACGGTGACCGAGATGGTGATCTTAATGATCGCCGGCGCATATCAGTGAATGCTTTGCGCAACAGGTGCGTGCAGTGTTCAACCTAGAAGATGTCCCCCGGGAGCCATTTATTTATTCATAGTTGTAATACCTTAGTTCTACTGATAGCTATAGTTGTTGTTGTTGTAGTTGTTGTCGTCATCGACATTGTCAGCGTTGTTGCTACTGTTTAAAGTAATGGTGTCTTATTGTGGTACATATACGTTGTACCTTCATTTGGCATGTTAAAGATAACGACCCATATACCGCAACCGTGACAGAGAGAGAGAGAGATTTCCTTGCTGCGTGAAGGCGCTTAAAGGACACGAAGCGAGGGATTGCTTTGTTTGCCGTTATTCCTAAGTCAAGGAGAATTCGAGTAGCTTCTCCTTGGAGCATCTGGATAAATGGTGGATTTAACCATCCATTCACAGGTTTAACTTTAATTCAACGCTGTCATCAGCAAACATACAATTGTTAACCATATGCCGCCATATGTCAAAAAGGCCATATTGTTGTTGTTTATTGTAGCCGTTGTATCGTTGGGACTCTTGAGGGCGCAATCCCCAGAGGAGGGCCGACTGTCAGACCATACGCGCGAGTGCATCCGACATGGGCGCAGGACTAACGTTGGGCGAAAATAGCCTCCCTCTGGCACTGAGCGAGCGCTCGGTGCATCGGTGGAGACGGTGGCCGACGAGATTGTGATCACCGTCATTCGTTATTCGTACAGGAAAGTTTGGACATACGAGTGGGGGGAAACTAAGCAACAACACCAACAGCGGGAAGAGCGAGCTGATCGTGGCCAGCCGCGCTAATCTGCTGCGCTGATGGCAGACGCTATACGAGGACGAGACAGGGAAAGAAATAGGGAAAGAGCGAGAAAGAGAGATAAATAGAGAGGAATTGAGGCAGCTCGAGACAAAAGAGGTAGAACTCGATGGAATAGGAAAAAACAATCCTTCATAGAGAGCGAAAGAGAGAGGGAGACAGGGGGGAGAAGGGAAAGACTATAGGGTAGGAATGCGATACCACACACAGCCCCCACCACGAAGGGTACGCGCAGACGATAACAGCGGCGACTACACGCTACTACCCCCAGCCATTACGAGCTTGCTTACGTATAGACGTATTGTTGCGTAAAGACGCGATCGCTCTCGTTCTCTTTGACGACGAAGTCGGTAATGAGTGTGCTGACGACGGGCTCATGGGTCGAGAGCCAAAACTCGCAAGGTATGAACGTGGCCGCAACAGCCTATTTCGAGCCAAAGCACTGATCCATAGACTAATCGGATTTCTGTCATCAATGTTGTTGTTGTTGTGGTGGTGGCTGTTTGGTCGTTGTTGTCGCTATTGTTGTTTCCTTTTGTTCCTGCTGTTGTAACGCCCCACAAGTTTGCGCAGGTATACACACACATGAAAATGCACGTATGTATGCATCCACACTAATACAATGGAAATCTTATTCAGCTTAATCAAATAATATTGGTAAGCCGCAGCCGAAAAACACCATCACCTTTTTCGATCATCTACGTTCAACGCAACGCTTTCTTAACGTAGCGGCGTGGTCTAGGAGGCTAGTGGTTGACATCTACTTATCAGTGATGCTCATTGAGAGTACGTGATAAACCATATCGCTGAACGTCAGCGACCACGGTGCCACAAACACTGTTGGGACACCCTAGAATCTTAAAATGTCTCCTTACGTTGCTGCTCTATGCGTCCCTGATAGATAAGAGTGACATGTGCATGCAGGTATACATGTCAAGCGAATAATAAAGCTATCCATATATCATATACATTGGATTAGTTAGCAAGTTCTGTTTGCATCCAACTGCTATTGAGATGTTTTCATTTATACAGTGCCACTTAGATCAGTGATCCACAAACACACACCACTTCATTCGATGGTCTACATTTGACGCAACGTATTTTAACTGAGGAGACAACTCTCTAACTTTTAAATTGCTTTCCGATGTAACAAGTAATCACTTTAGACTCTCGAACTGCCACCTCTCTAAGAGTTCTGAAGTCAGGAGACGAGATTACAATTAGGAGAAGCATGGCCGGAACTAGTAGGTAAATGCAGCATAAAATCACAAAAAAGCAGGACCTCGCGGAAGGTCGACACAGATATATGAAGGTAAGTGTTGCCACCGATAGAGCACAAGGCAACAAAGAGTGCACAGTTCAGGGCGCTTTTTAACTATGGCGTGCTTCAATTCAACATGTCCGAATTTTCTCAACATGTCCGGCCCTCGGTGCATTGACGTTATGCCTCACGGCGGTTCCATAGAAGCCCGTAGGAGACGGAGGATAATACCCTCCTAAAAAAGAAGGCAACAGTATTTCGCAACGGTATATATTATCGGAACCCCGTGCCTTGTTTTCATCATAAATGTGTGCAATGTACGTTGTTCCAAGCGATCGCTTTTTTATCACTGGAAATGAGGTTTTCTAGAAAGAAAGGATGATAATTTTAGCATTCGGAACGTCCACGAGCGTTCACGTGCTACTTTTATTTAACTCACAAAATCACAATGCTGCCTAAATCAAGATGCAGTACAAATGAATTCTCGTTAAAGAGGACAGACTACATGAGTAACAGACGATGCCAGTTGGTCACACACCAGGATTCGTTGAACAGCGTGGAGCTCACTAAGCGACGAAACTTTTTGACTGACCCAGCACCTGAAGAGGGCTAGATAATAGTAGGACGTTGCGTAGACATAAAAATACGCGGGTATAAAGCTCCCAATATGTGCCCATATATGTATGTATATTTACAGACGTACCTATATTTGCACATGTACATATACATGCATACAATATTCGTGGTGTATATATACATGGTCTAGGGGGCGTGTGCACTAGTCATGGTTGTCATCTGATAGACAAAAAGGCTGACATGTGTATTTCTGTATACATGTCAAGCGACAATTGGACCTCCATGATCGGTCGATGCCACTCATCACGTGAGACAGAGAGTCGTGTTGAAGTCATGGATCTTTCTTTCTCTCTCTCTTTCTCTGTCGCTCGCTTTTTTCAATCTCGAGCACTTTTTTCTGTGGCACTCATGGCGTTGACGTCGTTCATTGTATGTTCGTATTTAGCAGCGGATTAGACTACAGACACCGCTACTGCGCACCTCGCTTGCAAATGGAAGTGACTGCTTCTGCTGAAGTCGGGACGTGCGTGTGTTTGTGTGTGTGTCTATTGAGGTGCTGCAAAGGGAAACATCGAGCAGAGGAAGCTCGATTGAGGTCGTCGGCGGTGGCGGCGACGACGGCCTGAGTTCGTAATCCGCCAGCGTCGCGTTGAGCTGCTGCAAGGGATCGGCCAACCAACATACAACAACGACAACAACGTTGGCTAGTCTCTCAGGTCTCTCTGTGGTGTACCAACTGTGTGGAGACTAACAGACGTGCGACCGTGGGCGTTGGGCCAGTCGGGCTTTGCTCGATGCCATTAATGACGCTCCGAGAACAGAGATCAGCCATATATATATATATATATATATATATATATATATATATATATATATATATATATATATATATATATATATATATATGTATATATATATATATATATATATATATATATATATATGTATATATACATATATACGCGTATACGTAGTTACATATATAAAATATACGAAGACAGACTAGGAAGGAAGATAGAGAAAATATATTGGAGAAACGCCAAAACATTGCCGTGTTTGGTGGGGGCGGGGTGGGGGGGGGAATCTTACATTCGATGTTCAACGGCGCCGCTACATAGGTAGATTGTTGTGGCGTTATGTGGGGTTGGCGAGCGATGTCCGACCGACCGGCCAGCCTCGGCATACGCAGCACCCACGGTAGCTACGGCCCCGATCATCTCTGAGGGCACGGCAAACTTTCACTGCAATTTGTTGGAGCGGCCGCCATCTGTTGGCAGGCGCACACCGGGAACATTATGCAGATGGCAACGAATATCACATGCACACGCCTCTCGGACACGAACCTTTCTTCGACCCGTTCTGCTGTCTGTTAGTCGGTCGGTCTGTCTGTATGTCTGTCTGTCTGCCTGCTTGTTCGTTTGTTATTTCGTTCCTCCTTGACTTCGAGGTAGCCGAAGCTGCCGAGGTGTTCTCCTGCAGTTTCTGCCATACCCCCTACTACTACTACTGCTACTCCTACAACAACAACAACAACAACAACAACGACGACAGCAACAACACTAATTACTACAACGAGTGCTACCAGCCTCAACTTTGCCTACTGCCACTGGAACTCAGTGGAACAAAGTGTTCATTCCTCCATAAGTTGGATACATCAGGTATGGTGACTGGATGTGCTGGATGGAGGTATGCGGTCATGAAGAACGGTGATGTACGTCGTGATGAAGATGTAGTTCTAGATGATGATGATGATGATGATTATGGTGGTGATGGTCGACGTGGTCATCATGAGAGGATGATGGTGGTGGTTTTTTTTACATATGTACGATATATGCATATCTTCTGCATGAAAAGCATGCTACTGATATCCGCCTGCAGCCATGCCATTATGGCTTCATGCTGCATGACCAGCACGGTCATAATGAGCATGTGTTTTCAACATATTTCATACCGGTCCTCGTTCGTATCGATGTCTTTACTTAAAGGATACCGTTGACTATCCAGTTGTACAGTTGTGTACTGTACAGCTGGATAGTACACTCTGTATGTGTGTATATACATATCTCAGAGCTTACAATAATAGAGTACAGAACTGCTTTATGTTATCCTTTAAGTGAAGAAGTGTCATACTACGAATGCAAATGTGTGCATACTTATGCAGAGCATATACAGGAGCAATCTGTATACGCAACTACGTGTGTACCCGTGACACATTTTCGTATATATGTAGACGCATTTGTGAGTAGATTCTCTCAAGTAGACTTCTACCTACAATGTCTATGCGTCTCGTACGTATGATGTACCTGCGCCGTTCAAGAACAACCGGAATGTTTTAGGAGCGAGGTCTGGCGTGATGCAGCGTTATAAGAGAGCTTGTAACAGTGGCCAAAAACGTCGATGATCGGGACATAGGTGGTGTTTGATTTTTTGTTCTGGGAGGTTTCGGGAATCCATGATGCCCATTTGCCACTAGCAGGCTGCGTGACTCCTGTGAGACTCACAAACCCACTAAACCCGGATTCCTCCCACCCCCAGGCTCGGTATTACTTTGGCATAGCTTCCAAACCGTGGGAGAGGCGTCTCTGCCGTTCTCCTCCAATCAGCTCTATCCCTAACTATCATCCTGCATGATAGTCGAGTATCTGCCTATTATTGCTAATAAAGATGCTGGTTAATGCTAGAACGAGAATAACCTCGCTACCACGACCGCTATGTGCAGTGTAAAACTTTGTAATCTTATAAACGAATAGAGCAGGTTAACTCTAGAAATGTGCATTTTTAAAAATGGCAGTCTCTTCAATATGACGGTCATCACCAATGACTGTTAGAATAATTTTTGGAAATTTATCTACCTAGTTGTATTTAGGGTTTTTTTGAGATAGGTATATGGATGGATGAATGTATTATAATTCACTCGACATGTACAATGCGACATGTACAATTGTATACCTAAATAATGTTTATAATAAGGCAGCATGAGCGGGCTGTAATGATATCTACTCTACTGATAATGACTTCCACATAGTTGTACGTTAATCCGACCTGTCGCGTCCCTAGACTACTGATGAGCGTATAGTTTTGTGTGATTTCTCACGTTTGCTCGGTGTACAGAATCACTCATTCGTTTCTGCTGTTTTTTTTTTAGTTATAGTCGTTGTTTCTTCAAGACAGCTAGAAATCAGGTAAAACAGAAGAAGAGGTAGAGGCTTCTATAAATAAAAAAATACCATTAAAACCTAGCTTGAATGGAAAAACATGTACGTCATTAATACGATCGGTAAAGTATTAATGTCAAGTACATTAAGGTGTGTTATCGCTAGGTGTTTAAGGTACCGCGGTAATAACGTTGACTTTAATCTGAGCTGAATGGATTGTTAATTTTGGTACGGAGCTAGAGGCGCAAGTTGTTTATGAAAAGCAAAAAGTTAGAAGTAGACCTTAGGATAAGCAAGGACAAATTACAACTTAACGAGTAACAATCTACATAACTTGTGTATATAAAACTTGAAAGTCGCACAAACAAAAAGGCGTTTGACTCCTCCAAAATATTGTGGTTTACTTACAGACAACAGACCTCCTTTGTGCATACACACATCTTAACTCGAATCGATTGCCTTGTTGGTCACACACGTTCTCATACGCTTGCTCAGTCTATCCACTGTTGGACAAAAGTAGGTTTCATTCAGTTAATTCCATGCCTGCTGAATATCTTGCTTGAATTGATTGCCGAATGTGGGTTGTGAAGACGTGCAATTTTGTTTTTTGAGATGCCTCACTTAAAGTAATTTATTGGGTTGAGATCTGAACTTCTTGAAGGCCAGAAAGTCTTATCAATATATTCAGGAACGCTGTTTTTTCCACAAAAAAAACAATGGAGTTTTGCCATTTGAGGTAATACTGCTACAAACGGTGACTGAAGGGCCCCTAGTCAATCGGATGAACATTCTGCCATGTTAATCCGCTTCATCCACGCCACAAGCAAGTCTTTTATCGTTTTGTCGATATACGGTTTGCTGCAGGCACAAATCTGACTCACCAGTCGATAGCAGCTCTGAACTAAAAATGATTTAGCAGATTCTTGCACAAGCGCAAAAAGAAACTATGTTCTATCTTGTTGAGAGGCGATGACGAGCTCTTGGCCCAATGAATAGCTATACGCCTCGACAACTGATGGTCGAACCTCAATTTATCCACGGCTAGCTACTGTGGCCACTGGTTAGACATCAGAATTCTGAGCGTGCTCGAAATACCAAAGAGTAACCTTAACTTAGACCTAGTACACTCTATCGCAGGTTGATTTCTAGTGTGGAATCTACTTATTGCGTTCGAATATGTCAGTGGTACATAAATAATGCATTAGAGCTGGGCGGCGCACTTGGATTATGTGCTTGATCATTCCACGCCGTCGCAGAAGGACTTGTTATTGTAAAAGGCCCACATAAAAGTGCAACATTTCCGAAGAAAACTCTTATTTTCTGTGGTGTTGCTTAGCCCAGGCCAGAAGCGATCAAGCGATATTTCCTTTAACCGGGCCACCAGACCCTAAAGTCTCAAAAGCGAATAGTATGAAGCTGTATGCGTGCCCAACATTTGAGTTTTTACGACATTTTCTCTTCTCAACCTCATCTGCTACATAACCCCCCCCCCCCCTTTAAAAATATCATACAGGGTAATCCTACGTAAGGTCGTTACGTCGAACGCCTTAAAGCCTCTATTTAATCTCCTGCCCGCGGTACGGTAATACTTCTGGCCTTGTCATAATGACCACGACTACCCTGCCCGTTCTTTTCCCCCAGGAACCGCTCTAAACATTTTCGTGTTGGAGGATGGTAGCAACGAAGCATCCACCCATTCAACTTAAACTTACGAGAGGCTTCGACCAGGGTTACATGCTCGAATTGTGGTGGTGAGTTTAGCAAATCCTAAATTGTCAGTTGGGCCAAGTGCCTTTTGTTGGCGGAGCTGACAGTAGAGCTTTTAAAAGCGCCCGCCGTCAATCTTGCTGAGACACTAGCCCGTGAACGTTCTATGCTATGGCTACGTTCCGGACCGATAGAGGTCTCTCGTCGTCAGAGCAGTTATTTGCGCTAAGGAAGGTCGAATATGTATCTACGAGACCTATTGTTAGTACAGCGTGCATTCGACGGTTGGCTTCGACAACATGCGTATTAGCGAAGGAGATTGACGAACACCAGCTTGGGTTCACGACGATCCTGGGATGTAAATTGCGACTCTCTCAAATAATTTGCTAGCCCGCGCTAGTTGCATCGAGGTCGGGGTCTGCATAGGGTCCTAGAAGAGGCCGGTCAAGAAGAGTTTAAGACCGAACTCAGGAGGAAAAGAAAGTTCTTTTTTTATCCGCGACATGTACAACTTCGGAGAAAACGTGTTCTCAGCATGAGTGGGTTACTCCCCTGTTCCGGAAACAGCTTGACGGTTTAATGCGCTCGGCTCATAGTGACACTGCAAGAATCCGCCTGAGAGCAGTGTCAGGTGGGGGCGCAGAGGCCCGAATGCATGCTCATCTGCGAGCCCCTCCGGGTATATTGCTCGATGACATTACTATGATGATGAACTGTGTCGGGCTCACTCACACCTCCGTATGGCCCGACGCAGCGCATAGCAAAATGAATACGTAGCAGAAGAGGCTGAGAAAAGGAAATGTCGTAAGTGCTCAAATGTTGGGCACGCGTACAACTTCGCACCGTTTGATTTAGATACGCCAGGGCCTTGGGAAACCCCACGACGGAAATATCGCTTAATCGCATCTAAACTATGCTGAGTAATATGACGGGAAATACAAGTTCAGACAAGTCTCTTAGGCAACGGTGGTTGAGTCGTTAGCGAAATTGGCCCGTTTTGGACGGCCTGGGAACTGGCACGTAAGTGATATACGAACAGTGTCTACAATTGTACGAGATAACACAGTGAAATACATTTCTATGTATATATATATATATATATATATATATATATGGTATAGCTATTAACTTCTGTTTTTATTATATTCATTTTCTCATTTTACCCCCAAACCCTGGTACCACTTTTCATAACGAGAACTTAAGCATGTGAATGTATGGAGCTTCGTAAACAAACCATATCTGAATTTATGTATATATATATATTTTTTTTTTTATGAAACCGTTATTTTCGGGCAGGAAATTTATTTGAATTCAGTAATTACTTATTAAGTTAGAAATTTTCATAATTATACAATTCAAATAATTGCAACCATTCAGGACATGTTGCAGAAAGGGCTATCGCCCGTGTCTGTATATATATATATATATATATATATATATATGTATATATATATATAGATAGATATATATATAACCGCGTATGAAGTAAAGTTAACATGACGAATGACTCGGGCGCGTATAACGTTGTGTGTCGCAGCTGAGTGTCGGGCGCTCTTGTTCAGCCAAGCAGATCACACCCATTAATATTACTATCGTCATCATGATTCTTCTAACAACAACTAGTACTACTCCTACTACTACTACTATTACTTTTACTAACACAACGACTATGACGATATCGCTGGGCACGCAAAGTGTCCTGCCCGTCGTTCCATCGGGCGACGATACGCCTGTCGAGCGAAACCGGTAACACCCTTAAGGCACAACCTTTGCTCGTGACTGCAATGCTTCACGACGACCCCGCTCTCTCTCTCTCTATCGCTTCCTCTTTCTCTCTGTCGCTCTCTTTGTCATGACGACTTTATGACGACTGAAGGCATCTTCACAATCGTAAGCTGCCCGATCGCCATCACCAACATGCTGCCGATGATGTACCGTCAATGCTGATCGTGGTGTGGCCGTGAACAACAACAACAACAACAACAACGACGACGACGACGACGATAACAGCAAAGTTAGCAATGAAGTCCATTGGCAATGAGCTCAATGCTAAATGAATGTTGTTTGTCTGTTAGTTAATTGTCGACAGGCAACAACGTATTAACCCAGCAACGTACTGCTCGATCACAGCTATAGACAAAAGCGGGCCTAGTAATAGTAGTACTAGTTATATACATTCACGCAAGCGAATACAGACACACAAACACAGGCGCCTACATTTAGATAAGTATACGAACCTAAGCGGTTAACGCACACCATGCTATGATTATGATTATTAATATTGTTTTATTGAGCTGCCTATGGGCCATTTTTAGCTGTCCGTGCACTAGTTATCGCTGCTAGCGCCACATGTATACAAACTGCTTTTGCTGGTCTATTACGCTCAACACTGCCTTGTGCGCTTCCAGAACCGTAGAAAGACATCAACAACAACAACAACAGGTGCAACAACAACAGCAACACGACCAACATTAACAACAAAACAGCAAAGTAATTACTACAACTGCTTCCGGCGTGCGTTTATGACTCCGTCCGTAATCGAGTCAAGTTCAACTTAATTGTGTTGTTGTTCAACAGAAAACGCAATTCGAGGAGAAACGTAACACGCTGTGCGTTCTGCAAGCTACGAGATTCGGCTGATCGACATCTCTAGTATCATGGACGATACCTGCCTTCTGGGTCTGGGTCGAGTATGAGTAACAGCGTAAACGCTGATCTCGCCAGACCGAAACGAGGACACCAGCGATTCGTCTACAATTAATACGAATGGGTTAATTAATAGTAAAGAGTTAATATGCAAAGTAAGCATAATCGGTTGCTTATAGCTGGCTCACCTAGGCGAACGAGATGTTTCCAGCAGCGTAGACATCGCTATGCGGGACATTAGTTTCATATTTATAGTAAGCATATATTTATTTAACTACGTGTAATTACGCTAAACGATAACGCCACATGTGACGCAATCCATTTTTATCGATCAGTAGCACGAAAACTGGCGTCCTTGATCTGATTTGTCTGTTGTTGCTGTTATCACTAGTATTTTAACGGTGATGCTAGTATAATTAAAGACATTATTATCACATCTGTAACACCTTAGATTCAAGTCTTTTACATCATCGTGCATAGTGTGTACAATTCTACAGTGTCATGTGGCCCTGTACAATCGTGATCACACTGTACAGTGGTATGTGGCAATATTTATGGTTGAAATATGAATGTTATTAATTAAACGATAAAAACTCCAACACGACTCTGCAAAACTTGACACGTAAGAGTATTACTTTAAACAGGCATAGTATGAACATGGCTTGTACGCTTAGTATGAACGTGGCACCCGTCTTTCCTACTTTGTCCCGTCCATAAAAATGATAATAATAATAATATTAATAGTAATAACTTTGCCGGTTAACAATCTTACACCAGTAAGGGAATTTAACTAATTTGAGAGTTCCTAAAAACAGAAAGAGCGAGAGAGAGAGAGAAGTGTGCGGAAACGAAATTGCAAGGAAAGGACTATCAGTCGGTAGTAAAAGTAATCATAAAAATAAAAGCCATGACCGCAACAACAGACTGTGTTTGAGATACCTTTTATCCAAGCTTTTGGGCTTAAGTCGCTCGGCCTGAACGAAATCGCCCTCCCCCCCTCCTACTAGTGGCTTATCTTGTTTGCACAGTTTTTGCAGTGCTTCGTTCACACACGGCCGGTTTTCACGTGTACCACCACCTGCAACAACAACAAGAGAAAAAATCATACATACTGCCATTACGAATACGGCACTAGTCATCGCTTCAGCCAGGCCACTAGCGATATGAGTCGAAATTGTAAATTATTTGTTGTTGATGATTTATTTCATTATACTTTTTTATTTCAATGAAAAATCTAACCACACCGCATATAGCCACATCATCCCTAATGTCAACTGTCCAGTTTTGAATCAGCCCGAGAGTGAGGCGCCCGTGAGGAGAAAGTGGCGAGTTACAGCGCGTTTAGGCCTCATTTCTTTCCTCGCTTGTGGTGTGCCATGTAACGCCAACGTAAAAAGCCTAAAAGGCAAAGTGCGGGAAAAGATCTACTCTGGCCCTCTGTATCTTAGAAAAGCTGGAGGGTCTTTTTCCTTGTTGTGAACGACAATCTGCATGAGCAATCGAAGGTCTGCCCCGGTGTTTAAGTCTCACACTTTAAAAAGTGCACCGATTTCGGTGGATATTACGTGGAAGTATAGAAATCTATTTCCTTACACACATATATATATATATATATAAGGGAAATAAATGTGACTTGCGTTATATATATATATATATATATATATAATGCAAGTCACATTTATTCCCTACTTATACACATTAATAACAACAACAATAGTACAGTGTCTAAATAAACAACCTGATTATGCGTATAAATTCACTTGCAACAGATGTAGCGAGGAAACTTAGCGAAGCTAAACATTATGTCACATATGCTCTAGCAGTTCATCAATAATATATATATATATATATATATATATATATATATATATATATATATAATTGATGAACTATATATATACAGAATATAGATACAGAGAGAGAGGAAGGAAAAGAAAGAGAGAAAGAAAGAAGGAAAGAACTGCGGCAGCGACTTTTTTAGTTTTGATGTCTCAATCAATAAAACATAGGGTAAGTTGTGTGTGTTTACCCAGCCAAACGAAATCATCTTACAAAACCTAGTAGCAAATAGGGTGACCGACAGGAACGCTTGTGGCCAGTCAACAGCCGGCTTTGTGTGCGAACGGAAGAGGCTTTCGTCGTATCGTGTCGTCGACGAGACTTTCGTCGTCGCCGTCGTCTTTGGTTAGTTCTTCGGCGTTTCGTTATGTACTTTTGATTACTATTTTGTGTTTTTGTCCTGGTACTCGTCGTGTTGACTGACTGAGTACAGCCCCCGCTATATCAGCGGCTGTCAGCCCGCCTACAGAGCTTGAAGAAAGGTAACGGCGACCCCGGCAGTCGCCTCGGCTAAATCAGCTGGGAGTTGACGGCATTTTACAACAACCATCACAACAACAACAACAACAAGAAAAACCACAACAACAACAGTAGGGATAGCAACGACAACAACACCAACAACAACAACGACAAAAACAACAGTAGGGATAGCAACAAAGACAACAACAACGACAACAACAGTAGGGATAACAACAACGACAACAACAGTAGGGATAACAACAACGACAACAACAGTAGGGATAACAACAAAGACAACAACAACGACAACAAAAAGAACAACCATTTCCGACAGGCAGCAAAACAGCAGGTAGAGTTCGATATCGCTTAAAAATACCAACAAAAAAAGTGTGCAATTGACGCCCGGCCTCGCCGCTAGCCCGTTCACAGCCACGGAGAACCGAGCGAAGAGAGAAACGCTAGCAGTGACAGTGTTTGCTGGGATCTATTATTGTCCACCGTGCACGCATTGTCTTGTTTTAGCTTAGCCTTAGTGGTTCGTGCTAGACTCTGCGTGTGTTCTGCTTTCTGGTGGCTTATTTGTGGCTTACCTGTTTTAGCTTTGTCGTCTGTGGATGTGTGTGTGTGTGTGGGTGTGTGTTTACTTTCGGTTGCGGTTGATTCGAACTGGGGAAAGTTTGCTGTGTTAAACAAGCGGGACGGCGCGGAGTGTATACAGATGGCGCGGATGCCTACTTATCTGGGCTAGGTGGTTCGGTTGTCGAGCCCGGTGGCGTCGTGGATTAAGTCTCCGCCTCGCAACCGGAGGATCCACACATAGGTGCGCGGGTTCGAGTCCCACCGTTGCACGTTTGTATATAAACACAATACGGGGATCCGTTTATGAGACAATGCGAAAAACAGTTCCGTGGACGTTAAATCTTGGCTGAGGGACAACAGCCCGAAAACTTTACTTTACTTAGGTGGTTCGGCTAGGCGGATGAACGGCTGACGACGGTGGATAGGTCGACATAGGTCACTCCCTCTCTCCCGCCCTCGTGGAACCGAGCACTCACCGTACGCGAGATTCGAAATACTACGACAAATCCAGACGCAGACGCAGGAAGAGTAAGTAGTACAGTGTCGACTACAGTGGCACGTGATACGTGCTATGATGAATCCGATCAGGTCGGATTGATGGATGACCCGGTCAATCAGGTAATCAACATCACTCATCATCATCATCATCACTCAACTCAATCAGCGAGAGCCACCAATAAGTGAATCCGTCCGTCGGTTGTTTGTTAATGAACGACGCTAGAGCCTTCTTGATGCTCTACACAATACATGATGTGTTTCCGCACGGATACTGTCTGAATGCCAGCGATACAGATATCGGAATTTTTCGACGGCGAGTCGGCCTAGCTTTCGTTGTGTTCTCGAAGGAACACACATATATATATATATATAGATATATATATATATATATATATATATATATATATATATATATATATATATATGTATATATATATACTATATATATACACATATATATATATGTGTATATATATTGCTGTTGTTATATGGTAGTGATAACAACGGCAATGGGTTAACTAGAGGTGTCCCGCGGGCATAAACCATTGTAAGCAATCTATCACTGTTGTCACTGTTGATGTTGTCATCGCCCACGTCATCATTGTGATCATCACCAGCAGCAGCAGCAGCACCACCACCAGAAGCAGTAACCAGCATGTCCTCGCGTGCGGCCAATGAAGTGCGACCGAATGCCGCGCCACTCCGTTCGGCCGGTCGTGCGTTCAGGTGTTTCGCCACCACAGATGCTGGTTTGCCTTGGCCGGCTCGAACAGCAACAAACCAGCAGTCGTAATTAATATTATTATTATTATTATTATTATTATTATTATTATTATTATTATTATTATTATTATTATTATTATTATTATTATTATTATTATTATTAAGCAAATAAACGTAAAATGAGTTCATACAAAAAATATATGTAACAGAATTACAACTCAACTTGCGCTGCCAAGGAGGACTGGCGGTCGTGATTCGGCTTGCTGCAAACGACCCACTGAGCGGTTGTCGCCGATGTCGCTCGATTGACAAGCTAGTTTGCGTGAAAACAGATGTCTCAGGAAAACGAAAGAATTAGGTCCTGTCGTGAGACCGTTGCCGACACACTTAAGATCAGGGACAAATCTCTTTGGGAGAGCACATGCGACAGAACACGCGTATAACATGCAGCGTCGACTGCGTCGTTCGGCCCGGAATAGGCGACAGTCTGACCACGTCATTACTTCGCTGCCGATTTCTGGGGAATATACAATACGTTCTTGCAGTGAAGCAAACCTCAAGAAAATAAAATCTCGACAGTCGTGCGAGGTTGCGCGTTCGGATTGCATCAAGTTACCGATAGCTCTGCATTTCGATCCCGTTCGTTTGTTGTTGACACGTAGAAGAAACCTGTATTTTTTACATCGTTTGCGTACTTAATATATGTGGCTGCTGATTAGCAGCAAGTTCGTACATATTGAAACCGTCTTGCGCTGTCAATCGTACAATGTTAATGTTGTTTTTTGCCATGCCACGATCTATCTTTTTCTTTTACAGGGGCCAGGAACAAAAATGCCTAACGCACACCCTTTGGTCTCCTGCGTAGTGTAGGTCTCACAAACCCACTAAAAACATGGTGATCCCCTTACCTACATGACCGGGATATTTGTGATGTTACTTTGGTGTTCTGGTCACTCTAGCAGAAGCAAGTTGATACTCTAGTGTTACGTGCTGCATGGCAGCCGAGATGTAACCAATTTGTTCCACTACAGTTGGTTTATATTATACTGTATATTGCAGATAGGAATGTCTTGTTTAGTGCTTGCGAGGTTATAAAGAAGATAGAACACTAAAGTCAGGCGAAAATCTAATAGCTATTATGTATACGTACAGTGAAAAGAAAACTATTAAATGGGCTCATCTCTGCTCATATTTCTTTTTTTCAAAAACTTTGTACGTGTAGGTCAAGATTTGTCGCTCGCTTTTTTTTGGTTCTCCACAGCCTCTTCCGTGGCTTGCAGACTCAACCCTCGAATGCGATGATATCGTCGAGGTTACTGAGAAGTCACGTCGGGCTCGGTATAATGACTAGACGTGTCAGCGGACACACACGTCAAGCGATATCTTTCCAGACAACCTAACATAGACTGTCGCGGCGCTCGGTGTCGACGCGATGTTGGCTCGACTTAGCCCGATCTGGCCAGCTTCTCCGCTTGCGATCTGGCCGCGAATTACGAGGCGACTGGCTGCTCCAGACAAGCGCGAGCCATCGAGAGTATAGAGAGAGAAAAAAGGAAATAAATAGAGAACGACGAATATATGTATGGTCGGCGGTGGAGGTGTGACTTGCCCTTGGGCCCTCAAGCCCTGGATGCTGCCGAAAACGAACAACACCTCGTATACCTCGTATGCGAATAAGGTTTAGTTGTGATACTTACATCAGCATTCGCGCGCACGAGGGCAGGAGGAAATCGAAGAAAAACCTAGACGTCTTAGACCGTGCTCAGCCTAAAGTGGCAAGCGAGACGCACAGTTCGGGTGCGCGCAGTCGACCTGCAGAGGGTATCATTGTATATCGCAGGTTTCGGAACATGCTGGTCTTCTTTTGGTTGGGTCAGAGTCCCAGAGTGCTCAGTCGTAGTCGTGCATGATTGTCGCTTCGAGGTCACTTTTCTCGTCTACGCTGCGTTCGTCGCTTCAAAGTGAGAAAGAAAGAGAGGAGAGAAAGAGAGAGAGCAGGAGAAGAGAGAACAAAAAATAAATGGCTAGATAAATCGAATCTATAGTAAGGACAACTGGGAGAACGCGAAAAGCGAACGAGGTATAGAAGAGGTCGGGCCTGTTGCGACCAACAGAGCCGAGAGAAGGCGGGACATGGATCTGGAGGGCTTTTACGGGGTTTGATTGAGAGGGGACGTGGACAACGTCCACAGCGGCTTTCAGCTGGTGCCCTCAGGCTGCGCGAGGGCCGGGGGCTCATCACATGATCGGCGGTGTCCTTCGGCCGGACAGCATCCAGCATCCATCCCGCGCTAAGGTGCGCGTCCTCGAAGAACTCGGTGTGAGTGACTAAAATATGGATGAGCTTTTCCTTTGTGGCGGTTTTCTTCTATCTCGAATTTTCTTCGCTGTATAACACTGTCGCTTCAGCTACTCCGGACGAGGCTCATACGTAGCATGTATGATGAGCATTGGCTGGGGTAGCTGTAGGCGCTGCACGATAGCGAAGCAACGTAGCCGAATAGCAACGCTTTTCAAGCTTAGACTGTCCGACTTTACGAAGGCTATTCACGTTACACTGCGCAAAAGGTGTGCACGCCCATACGCCTGGTTTGATCAATAAAATTGTTCTTTTTGTGCAGTTTTAGATTTATTCGGTGTAATTTAACAAATTGGTTATCCCTATTAGCGAGTACGAACCGTGTTGCGAAACAGTGATGAAGTACCTTGCATTGAACGAAAAACGAATAAGAGTTTTGCCGATGTACGCGCCGTTGTCCTGTATATGACAACAATTCTGAAGCTTTGCTCGAGCTACTTTAGAGCATGTTGACCTTACGAGAGCAAACACGTTTTTTTGTGGTTCTTGTCGTAGAGTGGTATTATACGTGTGTCTATATATCTAAGTATAAGTGTCTATCCTGACTTCGGTGCTACCAGCAATACCCGTTTTGGCGGTACGACGCCTCCTGGTCTAATGGAACGAGTAATTTCTGCGGATACCTCAGCGGGTTACCAAGGAAGCTTACAGACGGAAATTGTCATATAGGGAGCGTCGGCAGCAGACCCCGTCGATGGACGTGAAAGAGTATCGTCAGAAACAATTATGTCCAAAACTCATAGTAATAGGCGGCGACTGCTGAACGATTAGGTAACAATGTCTTCGTAGCAAACTCAGCTTTTATGCACCGCAGCTAACCTCTGAGCAAACGCCGTAAAAACGTAGACTATCGGCTTCACGTCGGCGTCTATGGAAAAGCTGCCAGGGCATGCGGCCTCTGTGCAAAAGCTGCTGTGGTCTGTCTAGTGGTTACCCTACGCACCTATACCACGGTAGGTCAAATGTACGCCTCTTGTACGCGTCTCTCGTCAAGCCGCCACGAATTTGAATCGGCTTGATTGACTAAGATTGGCTTAGGCTCCCGACAGTACAATGGCGTAGTGTCGTGAACCATTTTAATTGGCAAACAGCGCTTATTGGGTGGGCAGACCTGAGACGAGCGCTCTCTCATATGGAGACGGCGCTAAAATAGTTTGTAAACGTTGTTTGTGCTGGTGACGAGATGACCTGTCGAGCGTCGAGCTCTGTTCGTAAACAATGTGGCTTGTTGCCGAAATTGTTTTGCCCCAGATGCAACGACTTGGCACTACTGTTGCGGTGGCGGGCTAAAACTGAAGCGTCGGCAAAGAACTAAGATGCTAGTGGAGTCCGACATGAATGTGATGCAGATTCACTACGTGTACGTGGGGTCCGTCGAGGAGCTGCGTGCAGACGCTCGATATCTGACACACGGCATCGATACGTAAGCTGCTACACGCTATTGATCGCCATGTAGTTAAATACGAAAGCGACCGTGACTTTGTTTTAGCCCTAAGGTATGATGGCCAGCTGTGTAAAAGCATATAATGAACTGCTGCCATTTAACGTAATGGCAGACGACCTCGGGCAGATCGTACTTAACTATGTAACGTTTCGTTTCGTGCAACATATACAAATGGTCGGGATAAGACGGTCCCGAGGGTCTAGGTTGACTTTTGCGCTCCGTTTTTGCGTGTCTTTGTTTCTCTCTGTTCTGTTATGACTGATTAGAGTCCATTCTAGATTCCCCGTAATCGAATTTCGGAATCATGGAACAATCAATTTAAAAGTGGTGCGACTCCATTTTAATGCTGTGCCACAGGCCACATAACATATTGCAAACGTGATTCAATATAAATGAGTAAAATGTGAGCAAGACTGCAACTAAACAAAGACTTAATAATAATAATAGCAGAGCTCGCCGAACAGGAAAAGATATGTAAATACGCAGATCTCAAAAACAGTCTTCACTTCGTATCGGTAGCTATGGACACATCAGCAATGGGACAGCAAAATGTAATCGGGATCTGATCAGGAGAATGGAAGCAAGGACCGGGGACCAGCACAAGGGAGAATATCTGAAACAGCTTCTGGCAATGGCTTTGCCTCTTTGACAGTTTACTCTGGTAAAGTGGTTGGTTGTTCGGTCTTGTAGTCTCGTTGCCAGCGCATTAAAATGGATTGACTTGTACTTGTTTCCTGGGGGTGGCTGTGATGGACGATGCAGAACGACGCATGATATCTTCCTTTGCGGTGAGCGAGGTAATAACAAGAACAACCCCCCGCCTATAAACCGCGCCCATGGCCAGCCGTTAGTAAAGATCCATGCTATTATAGCTCTTAGCCAGTAAAGATCCACGCCTGCTGGATGCCAAGGTATTGTATCTTATTCACTGTAGTCGCTCGTTGTTGTTGTTGTTGTTTCCGTCGCTGCTACTGTTGTTGTTGTGGTTGTGGATGTTGTTGTTCTTGGTGCTGTTGTTGTTGTCGTTATGTTTTTTATATGATTTTTGTACTGGTTGTTGTGGTTGCGTTCGTACAAACAATGCCGCTTACCGTCATTAAGGCACCTCTTTTAAAGCATGAAAGAGAATTGACATAGACATATTGTTTATTTCGCAATAATTTTGCATTTCAAGATAGTACATAAATACAATAAATAGAATACAATCATCATTATATACAATTTTAACACTTTAGCGACCGTCCCACCGGGCAAGAAAGTGCAAAGACCGCCGATGCGACTGGCAGCTCGCTGCGTGGTATTGCAGATGCATGAAAGAGCATTTTGTACGTTGGACATGGACCAAGTTCCGTTTATTTTCTACTGATACATACGCAGATTTCTTGTGACAGCTTGGTGGTAGTTGATGTCGGGTAAGTGGACGGATGACTAAATGGCTCAGAGGGTGTCGTAGCGATTGCAGGCTCGGCAATAATTTCGAAGAGTTCACTTGAAGTCATAGTCTGCAACCGTTTTTACTGGAGCTAAAAGTCTCTTATACTATTATGGGCACTCGTATATAGATATTAGCCAGTCACACACATTGTGCTGCCAATGAAACCAACAGGCAGCTGGCTTGCTGGCAAAAATGGGCATTGTTGTAGTTCTTTTCACTCGTTCGTTCATTGCGCTACAGTGAGGTTGCAGAACTTACAGAACCTCAGCAGCAGCAATAGCAACAGTATATTGGAACGCGAGTCGTCTGGAACGCGATACAATTGGTATGCAATTTAGAGCTTTTACGCGAAGAAGTCGCATATACTGGACGTCGGTAAGTGTGACAGTGGTTCTGCTGCTTCTGATAGTCGTGTTAGCGGCAGCTGTTGTACGGTGGTCACAGAGACAACTTTTATATGTGGCTATTTCAAAGCGAGAAGTGTGTTTTTACCGCCCGCTTACAAGCGGAACGATGGAGGATGAAGAGGAAGACGCGGGAGGATTGGCATGTTGAGGTCGTGCCGAAGCGTGAGGAGCTTGGCCGTAGAGGAGAGGACACTCGAAGTATGTGTACGGAGCGGAGAATTGACCGAAACGAAAAAATGACCGCACAGTTTTCCTCTGCTTCCTCGACGAGGAAAAGGAACGGATCGCTCTATACATACGCACACACCTCTTTCTCCTTGCCTGTTTCTCGCACGCCGGCTTTGGCGGCGGCGGCTCGGTCGACGGGTCGGGAGGGGGAACACCCGGCTCACGCCCTCGGCACCTCGCACGGCGCCTCGGTCGACCGGGATACCGATACGGGGCGCCTTTGGCGCCCTAATACAGGCGGTGGGGTTTGGCCGGCCGAAGCGTCTAAGGCAAGGTCTTCCGCCATTACTTCGTCGTCTTCCTGTTCTTCTTCTGCTGCTGCTGCTGCTGCGGCTGCTGCTTTTTCTTCTTACTGGTCTGCGCGCCTATGTCGCCGCACAATGTCGAAACACGTCAACCGCTCTACTCCGGACTCGGGCCCGTGTCGGGTTTGAACTGCGGAATGCGGTTGCGGAATTCGGTTCCGCCGTGCGGTCGCAACAGGAAACTGCCGAGAAAGCCGAGATAACCACTAACAGCCCGCCGCAGTCGGCAAGGCGGGGACAAGTTCGGCCGCAGCCAGATTTCGAACGGCAGCAACGATAGCGGCAGCATCACCAGCACCAGCAGCTTTAGCGAGCCGTTTACCTAAGCTGTTGATGGCAAAGCGAGCGCGACTGAAAGTGTCCCGGGCCCGAGGTGCCTGAAATGCAGAGACAAGGTGGATGGCACCGCATACGAACTACGCACAGTCGAGTTGAGGGAAGACGGTCCGTCGCTCGGTCGGTCGGTGTTAGAATCAGTAGTATCAGCAAGACGTTTCCTTCGCAATAAGAAGACTTAATAGCTATATCGATAGATGAAGGTATGAGAGAGGGATCGAAAAAAAAGGGGGACAAATAGGAAAGAAAGAGAACCCAGGGCAACCTAGAGAAAAACACAGAGAGAGAGAGAGGGGGGGAGAGAGACATTGAGCGAATACGTTACCCTTTAGCAGAAAGTCGTGTCAAGGAGAGTAGCTCCGCTTCCACAGTCGTCGTTCTCGTCGTTGTCGGCCATAATATCATTGTCGGCGTCTGCGGCGCCAGAGGTATTCACATCAACATCGTTCGTATAGCGCCCTAAGCAAGCAATTTAGAAGAAGCGTATTCCGGAGAATTGGCTACAGAAAAAACGGCGCGTGTTGGCCGTTGTCATGCCGGCGGGCAATTTTATAAATATCGGTAGCAACAAAAGCTGCTGTCCGCCGTAATTAGACACAACAACAGCAACAGCAGCAACAACAACAACAACACCAACAAAAACAACAACAACAAACACACCAACAACAGCAACAGCAGCAACAACAACAACAACAACCTAATTCATTACAGGCACTGTCCTTTTGCGGACAGTGCCCGGACTCAGCAGGACGCCCAGGTGAAGAAAGAACCTGCGTTCCGTAACGGGATGATATAATCCCAGACAGCACCTCACAACAATGGAAACCTAAGAACTTATGGTTTGCTTTAAAGCAAGCATATATATATATATATATATATATATATATATATATATATATGTTTATTTTACAACCGATCGTATGTATACATATATAAGTTTGGCTGTAATGCGTTTGATATAGAGGCATGGATACACTTTTCGTAGATTGAATACCGGAATAAAAAATGGTCGTGCCAAAGATCTTAATAAATATTGCCCGTTACGTGGTCACTTTGCGTCCTCTAAGCACTGAATCGAAAAGAGCTTAGGTCAGCAGCTACTTAGCGTAATTCTTTTGTGTTCTCGTCGTAGCACGGCTGATCAAACCACCCTCGATCGTTTAACGGATGATCGTCGCTACAGCAGTGGCGGAATCTGAGTACATATTCTCTGGGTGCATATTCTCTTGCTGAAGCTAGTAAAAAGGCCCGCATTGCGACCGCCGTTATCCTACTGCATCATGAAGAAGTTATTTAAAAGGGGAAAGGGAGGTAAACGACTGCATAGTCATAGTACGTTCTATGCATGTGGATATACAGTCATATATATATATATATATATATATATATGACTCCGCTTCGTGAGATAAGAATTAATATCGTGTGTGCAAACTAGGGAACGCCGGTATGCGCGTTGGGATGCATCGCGATGATATATATAATATATATATATATATATATATATATATACGGCATACTCCATAGACTGTCTTCGGTACGCTCTTCTTTTAATAATCATAAAACTAACGAGGTATAGTAGCCTGCTTGCCTTCTCTCCACTCTTTCGGTGGACCCATCTGTCTCTACGAGGGTACTTGCGTGTCTGGCCTCTAAGCAGCACCATTTTTCTAGACATTTATCGTATAGCCTTAGTAATGGCAAGTGGATAACGAGTGGAACAGATAATGAATAGGAAAATAATGATGTTTCTCCGCGTGGAGCGCATAAACGGTCTGGTCCTTTGTCCTGGGGGCGCGTGTAACCTTACACAGACTGCCCAGTATCGACCCTTCATTCAGCCCCACATCACTAAATATTGCCGTCAAAAATGGCAATAGCAGGCTTCCATGACGTCTTCGAGGCTATGTGTTTCTCTCGTCAAGCAAAAACTGCAGAGTCAACTGCTATAGTTGCACAAAAGCTGTTGCGCAAGTAAAATTATATGTGTTTATATATATATATATATATATATATATATATATATATATATATATATATATATATATATATATATATATACGTGTTTGTTTACGAACGCCTGGATGAGCCTAAAGTGCCGAAATCGATAGCTAATAGGTTTCGCTGTCCATGGCTTCCATGTGAGGATATGCACGCGTGAGAAGTTTTATGAAACGTCCCCTGGGCGCAAAGGTAGACTTTGTGCGAAGCCGTACGACCTGTACTACCTCCAGCGAACGTTCCGCCGCTATGTAAGATACGATTATGCTGCCAATGATATTAACGTTTAACTCACGTACGAAGCAATCAATGATTACAAGAGTATAAAAAACGGTATATATATAGAAGTCGAGCACTGCCGAGTGTGCAAACGTATTGTAAATGATTAATAAATCATCACAATATTTTATATATATATATATATATATATATATATATATTGTTTATGCTAGATGTAACGATAATACCATCCAGAGAACACTTCAAAACAATGGACATCTACGAAGAGGTTGCTTCGAAGGCGTACAGGCATTCTCTTTATGTTTCCCACTTATATGTATATATATATATACACAAACTTTTTGTTGTAATGCGCCTGATATGCAGACATAAATTCTTGGTGGACGGAAAACTCGAATGAGAAATTCGATGTTCGAAAGGTCTTAGTAAATGAGAGACTTTTATACCTTTACATGGACGCTATATATATATATATATATATAACTACTCCGTCCCGTAAGGTAAGAGAAGCTCGTGTGTGCGAATACTGGAAGGCAACCCGGTATGCGTCTCGGGATGCGTATATATATGTATACACGGCATACTGAGAGCACTGCACTTGGTATTAATACTCATAAAATTAACGATTTATAGTAGCCTGCTCTGCCCATCTTCGCCCCTACTGATATCCGCTCCCTCTTCTTGGTATTTATCGTACGTACCGCCCCAGTAATGGGGAGGGAGCGAAAGAGAGGAGTAGTGGAACAGATAATGAATAAGCCATACGACGATGCTTTCCCGCGCACTGGTACGCAGTCGGTCTAGTTTTGTATCTTGGGGCCGCGCGGATAACCTCACACAAACTGCTCAACAGTGACCTTTTGTTCAACGTCACACCACTAAATGGTGTCCTCGAAAAGAACAATAGCAGATTTCCGTGACATCGTCGAGGCCACGTCCTTCATCAATTATCTCATACGATGACAGGCAAAGACTGCAGAGTTTAATACAATAGTTGCACAACGTATTGTTGTGCAACTCTTACACCATTTTTGTCTAAATAAAAGAAAACATATATTTATATATATACACACAAACGCGGATTGGAAAGTTCTCGCACTTTGAAATTTGTCGCTAGACCGATACCAGCAAGGCCTTTCGGTTTGTTTTGCTTAGAAGGGACATTTATCAGCTACAAATTAACAGGCACAATTTCACATTAAGCGGTGGCGGTGTTTATTGTTCGAGTTTGGTTTAAAGAAGTAAAGCGAACAAGGTTCGGCGATTCCTAAGACGTCCGGAACGGAGGAGTAACGAATATATCTGCATAAAGTTCTGTGTTAGAAACCAAATCATATGCTCTAAAGTGGGGAAAATGTTGCGAAGCCGAACGTTACTCCTGTTCGGGGAGGCTTTTGACGTGAATAACAGAAGAAAGCGTTGAAAAGTTCGTGATATCGTACTCCACAGTCGTCGAATTGGTATCAGGGGGATAACTGAGGTATTAAAGATACCTTGGCCGATATCTTATGCGCCAGATAACTGGCAGCGAAGTTCGAAACGTATATGACGACGGATTATGGGTATATGGTCACGATATCGAGACCAAAGCCCAGTTCTTTGAGTGGTGCTTCCAAAGAGAGAGTCGATTGAAGAAAATCAGACAGAGCATAATTAACACCATGATACTTTTTGCTGTTTGGTTTTGTAACTATAAGAAATCTTCTTCCATAAACCTCTGTCGTTTATTTGTATAGTCAATAAGGAATACTACCGCAAAAATTTAAGATTGCGCGAAAAACGTCGCAAGAGGTCTGGACTCTAGGCAAATCACTCTTGAATCTTCCATCACGACAACGCACCAGCGCACACATCTTTGATAATTTCAAATTCCGCGTACAAAAATGCTTCGAAAAGGGACGGTGGCACAAGCGCATTGCAACGGCACCCCAAAGGCGTCACTCATGGTGGTTACAAATACTGCAGATGACTATCGCCGTCTAGAGTATTTCGCGGGAGCGAAACTACTTTACTCAGTGATAGATGTTATTACTATTAGTAAGTAATTAATACAATTGTCAGATGTGAACATATGCTTGACCTTCATTGTTCAATAGATCAGCCCACAGCAATGAAAGCCGCGTTTTTCCTACAGAGCCAAAAACAGCATCTGCCTCAGTTTTTGAGGCAGATGCTGTTTCTGGCTCTGTATCTCGCATCGATCCCGTATGATATCTGAACTGCAATTAGCTAAATATTTGAAGACCAAGTCAGTTTCCTCTGGTTCTAAGGGTTCCACTGCGATAGATACGAAAATGTGCCTCCTAGTCAGCATATCAGTTTATCCACTATTTTTTTTTGCGGTTTTTTGCGGTTTTTGCATGTGTCGCTGCCCTTCCTTGCTCGCCTGAGCTATGACGTAAGTAGGATACGGTCGGCACGCATACGACCGTCACGTCCTCTGTTAGGCAGTTTCCATATTCCCAAAACGGGATAGTTAATCCATCAGATGTTGCTTCACCAGTTGCCGAGCTTTTCAATTCGGGTTTGGATGGTATACCAGCCCTTCTGAGAGCTCTTCTGAGGCTTTTGATACCACTCAGTGGGTGTAGGCCATTAGAGTCCACGGCATCCCCACATAGTTTCCATAAGAATACGGCTCGCAGACTGGGCCATCAATTATCAGCGCGCACACCATGCGAACGAAATTAGGATCTAGCCTAGTATCGAGCTAAAGGTAGAACGGAGCACAGGGTTTTGTGCCAGTCTCCGTTTAGCATACATATCCTACGCCGCTAAACATACAGCGCGGTATCTAGGTTGTTCGAAAACTTAAGGAACTTCTCTGACCGATTTTCCGCTTATGTATTTGTTGGAGACGTTTTTGGGAGACCCGGATGAATGTCACGCCTCTGATGTCATCTGCTTTAGCTGTCTCGCTCTCAATGTCTAACCACGTAGCTTCCTCAACAAGTGACTCTGCCAAATGAGCGAAACTGGACTTGTGAAGCGACGTAGCATGCGGGTGCCAGGTCAATAGCCATGTTGCTTGTAGCTGCATACTTATCAGTCGTAGACGAGTCGTTAGAAGAGCCTCTTTCTTTGCTGACAACATTTGTGGAATTCTGAATGGACCCCGATAGGAGCGTCTATTGGCGCATGGATCTGCCGGCATTATCCCGGAAAGTGTGGGCGTAATTATTCGGATTGCTTTTTCTCGATATTGGGGTTATTGTTATTGTAATGTACCGGCGAGGGTGTAGCGGCCGGGGTGTAGAATAGGATAGCACAGGCACGACAAAAAAGAATGACACGGCACACTACATGGGGACCTAGGAAGTTTTCCATTTCTCGGGACAGTAAGTTGGTAATTGAATACCCGCTGGCGGGTAGTCTAATCTTTGCTGACTTTGGTGGGAAAATTTGAGACAGTTTTTCTTCAGATAACGGTGTGAGAAAATAGCGTGCACGAAGATGTCAATACTGTATCATCCGACATATCCAAAGCTCGGGCGGCGTACAGTTTCTTTGTACAACCTATAGCGCTGATTAAGTGCAAAAGACTGTTTCGAAGAGCTTCTTAGGGATAAAGACTCATTCGTGGAGAGTGTATATGGATGGTACAGGACATTCTCAGCTGTACGACGAACCCCTTGAAGGCCGTCTAAAAATGGCAACGGACATGGCTCGGGTAAAGACGAAGACTCAAATATCGCATATGCGTCGCTAGATGTGACTTTGGGCTTAAACGCAAAGTTACTCCATAAGGCCCCCTAAGACTATCTCGGACTCACTAAAAGATGTTCTCGATGCGTTCCTAGTAACAGTTTGGTACAGGACTGTCTGTACAGGACAGTTTGGTACAGGACTGTCTGTACAGGACAGTTTGGTACAGGAAAAAGGAGGAGCGGGTATCTCTGGCTTGAAAATTTCTGATACAGTTCGACGAGGGCCGATCGTTTTTGAATCTCCTTCGAGATTCGTAACAGGTGATGAGTCTTGAGTACATTTTAATTACCCTCTACTCGAGTCCCAGAGCTCGCAGGCGCCATGAGTTGAAGCGCATTCATTCACAAAATTGAAGCGTCAACGGTCGGCTGAGAAAGTGATGGGGATCGCCGTCGTCTTCTCCGTGTGCGATACGGTGGCGCTGAACAGGTAGAACTCGAAGAAAAGGGTACAGTTACGCGCCATTAGTATCCTGCACAGGTCGACCCCGGTGGTGTGGTGCATTCGCCTGCACCTCGCGACAGGAGAAGACACATTGGTACGCGAGTTTGTTGCGGTTTGTTACCACCGTTGCGCATTTGTATTTATTGGGGTAGTCCGTCTATGAAGCAATGCGAAATGCAATTCGGTAGACGTTAAATTTTGGCTGAGTGTCAGCCCAAAAATGTATTTTAGTATACTGCACAATGTCTAAAAAACGGTTTCGCTGCGCTCACGAAGAGGAGCTCTAAAGCATCTCCTCAGCGACGTTGGCTCCTCCAACACGACTACGCGCCAGCTCACCGCGCTGAGAAAAAACCTGCCCAGCTCTGAATACTACTTCGAATACCTTCGAACACGACTTGATGGGTGTCTTCGATGGACTCGCACCATTGGCGGGCTTCGTCACACAGCGCAGTCTCGACCATGTGCCCAGCTTGAAATTCATCTAACCGGTTATGGTGTGCGACGGCATTGTGGACGTCGCTTAGCGTCTCATATTGGTCGGCCGGCGAACGTCGGTGGGGTCTCTCGGTATCGTGAACATTGTGAATTGATTGCGTCGGCTGTGTGTCATACCACAATGGTTGAAGGCAGGGCTGGGTTGCTGGGAGTACTGTGTTTCTCCGACAATGTGTTGGCGTTGTCTGAACCTGTTGTTGATGATGTCGGTATCGTAGCGTCTCCACTAAGCGTAGCGTTGCGGCGAGGCATAATAGTGTAATGGGATCGCACAAACGCGGCTGATACGGATACATATCAAATATGTTTATATATATAAGCACAAACGATGGTCTAGACTCGTCGAAAGACAAAAAAAAACATAAGGCGTGTACGTTCATCTGAAGTGTCCCCAAGAGAAGACGTTGGGACCTCTTGGTCGTTGGTTCTATTCGGAGAATTGTTGTAATCTGCCGAGAGAACCAGTGGATTCGGACGTCTCGATGGCTCCATTAAAGCAGTAGTAGTAGTAGTAGTAGTAGTAGTAATACTTGTCCTCCGGCACGTCTTCTCGACGTACGGTGTGTATTTGAGACTGGTATGCACAGTTGGATTCGCTGTAGTGTCGTGGATACACTGTGTGTGTGGGTGTCGATCTCTTCGCCACGCTATCGGCGACGTTTCCACAGCGAGGCAAAATTTGCACGACGGGTCAAGTGAGCGAGCGAGCCAGTGGTGATTCGAACGTGTCGAAGTACGAACGAAACTGCGACTAATTATGACTAATTACCAACGACGACAATTTAGTTTACTACTAATACTACTAGTATGGAATCGTTGTCGCTGGAGTCGTAGCAAAACTGGTCGTCGTGGTTTATTTGTTGTAGTAGTAATAGTAGTAGTAGTATTAGGCGTCATGGAAGCAGCTAATTCTTGTTGTTGTTGTTGTTGGGTGCCGCTGTTGTTGTTGGGTGCCGCTGTTGTTGTTGCGTGCCGTTGTTGTTTGTTGTTGTTGTTGTTGCTGGAAAGCCCTCGGGAAACCTAGCTTGAACGAATCTTTGAAGGCGCGACAAGGCGAACGACCACCAAAGGTGAGCTTTATTTGATTTACTCGAATAGCTAATGCGGTACCGGTGGTGGTGGTAGTGGCGGAGGCGGAGAGAACCGGACACGGTTGCTCCGCCACCCGGAGGTGCTGGCGCCGGCAGCTAGCTATGTTTCCCTTCAAATCTTCCGCGGCCCGCCATCACCGCACTCTGCCCTAATTCGGTTGGTATTCGTCGGCGTCACCGTTTTCGTCACCGTCGTTGTTCTCCCGTAGAGGGATCGAAACAAAATAAGAGAGCGAAAGAGGCAGAAATCGAAAAAGAATGGGGAATAGAGAGAGAGAGAGCGAGAGAGAGAGAGAGAAAGAGTGTGATGAAGAGATCGAGACAGAACGAAAGAGACTAAACTAGAGTCTACCCATTAGAGGGTAGAAAAAGACGAGAGGGCACCCCCCAATTCTCTATCGTGCCGACGGCTCCTCGTAGACGTAGACTTGAGGCTTCTCTGGCTCAATTGAACCGTAGTGCTTCGCAAGTGACTTTGTGGGTGGGTGTGCAACGGTTACCGATGCTTGGTCGGTCGGCACCCCCTGCAGCAGTTGCTGCTGATAATATTGCTTCGACTGCTGCTGCTGCTGCTGCGGGTCTTTCTCCGGGCACGTTCCTCTCTTCTTCCACGTCGGACCACCAAGGGGGACCAGTGTTGTCGAACGTTCTTGTCGTGCGGAACAGCAACGTAAAACGGGCTTTTTGCTTGATTGAATTGCCATCAGTGTTGTTTCTGTTTCTGTCGTTGTTATTGTTGTTGTTGCTATACTTGTTGTTATTTTTTGTTGTTGTTCCTTTGGTTGTGGTTATTCTTGTTTGTGTTGTTGCCATTGTTTCTTGTTGCTGTTGTTGTTGTTGTTGTTGTTGTTGCTGTAGTTATGTGCCGTAACTTTTAGCTTTTCTAAACCTAGCATGATAACAGTTGTAGTACGAGTTACGGTTTAGAAAAGGTTAAAGTATATATATATATATATATATATATATATATATATATATATATTACTTTTTAATTGAAAATTGTGTTTGTAGCTTCTGTGGAGAGTGTGATATTGGACGCTATCATATACTTGTATGTGCAGAAATTGGCGGAACGTCCTTATCATCTAAAGTTAAATACATTTTGTGAGACCTTGTGAAACGTGAATCAACTGTCTACCAAATGTATGGTGAAATAAATTCTTAATATATATATATATATATATATATATATCATGAGCACGGCACGAGCAACCGACAAACAAGTAGAGAGTAAGTAAGTACACTCCATACATCAATGTACTTCTATATCTGACGTGACTATGTGTTGTTCTGTTTTCAGGTGAGTACCGCCTGCGACAACTTCGAGGCCTGACCGCTGCCGCGCTTGGTCGATGGTGACCGATCGTCAACACTAATTGACGCCTATGCACGATGGTCCCTACGACCTGAAACTACAACAACAATAACCACTACTACTACTTCTATTACAGCCATGGAATGACTGTGCGGCGGAGGAAAATCAAAACACAATTGCCAATATCGGTGTCAATTGAAATGTCCGAATTGCCAAACTAAGAACACAAAAGCAGAAGACTTTATTAGCTTTTGCTTTTTGTTGTTCCGTTGTTCCGCACCGATGTCCATCTTCGGTGATTGGAAACGAAACGCCGAACGCAGGTGGCCGATATAAACATGGCTCTAACAACATCACGAGTCGTGGACTCAATCCTGTTAATGCGTATAGTCTTTGTAGATGAAATGTCTCGTACGGTTGAAGGCTTAACTAAAAGTTATTATAAATGACATAGAATAATTACCAATGTACATCCTACATTCGAACAAGATCGGCACAACGTAATGTCTGTACACTCGTGTCTGTCGGCGGTGTCATTCTAACACCCTAATGCCATTGGGTGCTATGCGACTGTTGACACGAATCAAGCGCAAAAATACGTGATTTTATGTTTTTATTAGCCGCTGTTTACCTTACGTACTTGTTAAGAGACAAATTCTCTTCTCTAGTAGGAGACGAAAAAGCTATAAAGGTGGGCATATGTCGCTTGCGTAGGAGGTATATCTCGCAACACAGTTCAGTTTGACTCCGGTGTACCGCACTAGGTATTCATAGGCAAAAAGGCAATATCACGCAGTACGGCATGAACGTCGTGATTGTTAGTTTGTGCCTAAAAAACAATTTTTGTTGCGTAAAATGTAAGGCATGGTAACGTTTACGAACGTTTAAAGGCTACTGCATTTGCCGAGACAGATGAAAAGATGAGATAATCAGAACAACAGAGAACGGCTGCAGCAGATACAATAATCTGTAGTGGCCAACCGCTTGAGTTTGTCAACTCCTTTCCATACCTAGATCATTGGGTCCACTCTAGCGAAACAATCTTCTCAGAACAAATAGCGGACAGGTGCCGGGCAGCAATTGCATCCATGTACCCGAAGGTGGGAAATATTCGAAAGCTGTGTCCCTACGTATTGCAGTGCAAGTCTTCGAACTTAACATTGTATTAATATTGACTCATAGTCTTGGTAGGGTCTAGGGATATCTCTCACTGGCATACTTTGCACAACTCGAGAGATGTTTTTCAGTTTTTATGAAGCGGGGTCTCTGCTTGCCGCATGGGGCTGATTCGTGTACCTGCTAGTAGCTTGCGGGCCAGCAGTGGAAACAATTAGAATCAGGCTGGAGTCAGTGAGCCTTTTCAGCAATTTTTGTGTGAATGGCAATGTAAAGTGGCGGAATCCATAGAAGAGATTGCTTATGCAAATGGGAACTTTACCGGGAGCCTCTGAAACAAAATGACATGCGCTAGCTATCATGTGTACTCAAGGCTTATTATTTATATATTTATATATATATATATATATATATATATACTTGTGCATGTATATGTTAAACATCTTGTTAGTATAAATCACTTGCGAAATAAATCGAATGAAAAGCAGTGAGAAGGGCAGATTGCGCCCACTTGTAAGTGCGAGCATCTAGCAATGTAAGCACTGCTCTCAGCTAATACTCGTAAATCAAACATGTTTGTTCATCAGAAAGTCAGCGACAAAGTCGACAGACTGTAGTTCAGCTGATCTTTTCACATGAGGCTTTTCACTTGTCGCGAAATTCAAGAGCGCTCGAAATCCTGCATCGCCGAAGAGGTTAGGCGGGGCCAGGTAGCCCTCTCCAAGGGAAAGGTAAAATCAGGGTACTTTACCTCGTACAGGTGACAATTTAGAGCCATAGCGAAGCGTACTCCCGTTGAATAGTGACGAAGTGCCAGACTTGCCTGAACGGAGTACGGAGCAGCCGGGTGAAAGAATCGTAGGTCTATGTGTACACATGGCGCTCAAATGGGCCGCTTACAGCAATGGAAGTGCTTTACGCACTGAAGTAGTCATTGCGCAGCGGTGCGTCATGATTGTGCTTTATGTCTCCGAATAATTGCATACCTAATTAAGCAATTACTTGATCGAATGATCGTTTTGTGCGCGCGTGCAAGCGTGGCAGGCACATTCGTGCTTCGTAAACAAATTTTGAATAGGATGAGCTAGCAGCACTTGTAATGCGATAAATATTAGTATTCAAAGTAGTCCAGTGAGTCCAACCGCTAGTAATTCGTGGGCCGCGCCTCGTTATAACGTAAGGCGGAGTCGACAGTGCGTCGACACGGCCGCCGGCCTTATACCATAAAATTCTACCCACATAAACCACCTGTTGCCAGTCTCAGGACCATGTTACGCTGCGTGGCGTCGTCCTCGCATTCGCAATACTCATCATCATCATCCTCTGTGTTCGGAGTGGCGAAGCCAAAGCAAACAATCCTCGAACGGATAGAACGGCAAAGAGTGTTGTCAGACCTGTACCAGAAGCTTACAGCGATAACAGCCACAACATACCGAATGGGCGAGCGACGACTTACGGACGGTTTTAGCGTAATTAGAGAGCTCTTGCAGATCAGCGAAGAAATCGGACGCAGTGTGGACTGCGCAGTGCGGACAGGCAGGAGGCGTCTTTAACGGTTAATACGCTAATAATTATAATAATCATAAACATCACCGACGGCGAGTCTACTATCTGCACATTTGCAGAGCTCTGCCGACGGCCGTAAACGAACTGTTTGCTTGTGTTACCGGTACGTATTCGTTTGAATGCTTGCTAAGTGACGCGCTCCGTCTCCGCGTGGAAGCTGCGATAAGGCGTTTGCCATGGCACCGCAGTATACACGGCTGATGGCACAGGCCAGCAAATGAATAAACTGCTGAAGACAATTGGAAAAGAAACGCAGCCATTTTTGCGCATTTTGCTACCATAGCTATGGTAATGCGAGCCTTGACTGCGGAGTAATTAAGATCGTTCGGCAGGCATGCGCGGGCATGGCGAAATTAAGTGCATGCATAAATGACTTACTCTAACTGACGAATCACTCGTCATGGCTCTAGAAGCACACAAAACTACCTATTATCTTACAGTAACTGCTCGAAGGTACCTCCGTTCTGAACTGTTCGGCAGATTTGGTTGCGCCTGCAGAGATTTCGCTAGACGTCTTGGGCCAATATACAAGGCATTGCTCGAACGACCTCAGCAGCGGAAGTAATCCTGGCGGCCAGCTTTTCACAGGGCTCTACTGGAGTCTCACAGGTGAGAGCATTTAGGTGACCCTAAAGAAGAAAATCGAGAGCTTTTGAATCAGAAGATCACGATGGCCAATCGATCTCTCTGCCAATCCACCGATTCCTGAAGGTCTCGTGTCGGTAATCGCGTACCGGTAAATCTTCCGGCCGGCGCTATATGCTCTAGGCGTCAGAAGCAGAATCAATTCAAGAAGAAGAATTTTTTCACGAACACCACGATGTGCTTAGTTTCTGTATAGGAGGACTGGTTGTCTGGCAGGTGCTCTTATGTCGGGCAGTAACGCTAGCGTCACGTCGTTTCACGTTTCAGTAATATCACTCTCACTCCGAAACTAGACCTCTCAAAAATTATATTCCATCGAAAAATATATTTGCTTTAACGAGCTCTACAATTTCCTATATCGATATTCAACAAAAAAAACGGACACCCCGTATATAATTGTATCGTTTCTAGGAAGTACTGGCCCACACATACAACAAACCTCTAACGTCTATCAATTATACGGCGTCTATTATCTTCTATAGTAAAAATAAATAAAATATATGTTTTAGTATATGGGAATACTTGTTCTAAAAATCAATATATATATATATATATACTTGGCTAGTTTGTAGTAGCTTGCTGTGCTTGACTAGACGATGGAGAACTTGAGACTTTAGGGGGATCTGCAAGTTTCTGGCCTCGTCTACAAAGCACGACGGTGCTAAAAAGATTACCTTAGCGGCGGAACATTCATGTTGCGAGCATGAGTACGAAATGCTAGTCAAGTCCGGTGGTGTGGGGTATTTGCGTGCGCCCTACGACCGGAACGGACGCTCGGGCCCGATCCCCACCGTTTTGAATTGATTGAGGGTCTGTTCTATGAACTAATGCGAGAGCGGTTCCGTGGACGTTAAATGCTAGCTGAAACGTTGATTATGAATGTACTTGTTGAAGTTGCGACGTAAGTACGTAAGTAGTAGTTGAGTACCCCAGCGAAGGCTGTTAGTGCTCAGGTACGAGAAAGAATCCGTCCAGAATCCGATATAACCAAGACTGTGCTCCCTGTCATGGCCATCTCGCTCCAACTTCTGCTGTGTATGCCTACTAAGCTTGCAGTTGTTATTGTTGTTGTGAACAGTGCATGGTCACCGAGCAGAAACGATTGTTCGTTCGACTGACTGGCAAGAAAGCTGTAGCAGAATTGACTTGGGCTATAGAGGATATGGAGGCTGAATGCGGAGGACAAAGCAGTTTTGATCCGCCATTGATGGTCTAGCCAGCGAACACATTTGGTGGCCAGCCGACTAAAAGGGCAAGGACAATAATAACGTTAACAACCACAATATATATATATATATGTATATATGTCCGGCCCTCGGTGCATTGAAGATATACCCCAGGTTAAGTTCCAAGCCCGTAGGAGACGGAGGATAGTCTAGAATTAAAAACAACCTCCGTAAAAAATGTTTTAATATATATACATATATATATATATATATATATATATATATATATATATATAAATTCTAGTAGTTTGAATTTTAACAAGTGAACTAAACCACCAAGGTCTTCCGGTTTGTTTGCTTAGAAGGACCATTCATCTACACACACAAGTAATATTTCGCATGGTTGTAGTTACTTATATGCATTTAACCAAACAAAGTTGTAAAAGATTCTTCGCTAATATTTAAAGCGACAACGGTGGATTATATTTGTAATGTATTTATTTTTGAAAAAAATACGTCATGTAGGCAATAAACTAAAAGCTTGCTATTTTAGTATTTGAATCAGTCTCTGGAGTTTGCTTACCTCTTCCCGTATTTAGGTCTAAGCCTGCACTAAACGGGAACGACTTTTACCCAATACATCGTCTACAGGCTATTCACACAGAGGTGAGAAAACTTAGAAGACTGTCTCTTATAATTCAAATTAAGCATATTAAGATAATTTACACGTTCCTGCAGCGATTGTGCGTCTATTGACGCGCATTGTGTTAAGTAGTAGCGGTTTATGTTACATTCTCCACAAAATTTGCACACACATTTGTTAATTTCATGATATATTGGAAGCATGTTCTTTGCTTGCCACGGACGGCAAGAAACCGCTCCGTGTACCTGCTACCGGCTGTGGAAACAATCATAGTCAGACTTAGGTCTCCCATTACAGAACCACTTCAGCTTCTGCCTACGCGCTGAATCAGCTTGACTGTAAGCGAGTCTGTTAAAAAGGTGTTCAAATTGTATATAATGACGATTATATTATAATTATGTGCCATCTTAAAATGTAAAGTTATTATAAAGTAAAAATTGCTCAACTAGAGTATATTTTAATATTTGTTGTCGTTAAAACATTAAGTATTCGACAATAGCCTATTATGTCTATTAACTGGTTTTCATACTGTACTTGCGCTTGAAGACTTTTTGTTAGTAGGCGGGCTGCTCTATCTCAGATCTGTTTCATTTAGCCATCTCGGCTTGACGTTTTTGGCGTTATGAGTTTCGCACTAGTGGCTGCAAGTTGCCAACGCAGGTGCATTCCCGAAATCTGCTGCATAAAAAATCAACTCAGCGACCCAACGAGCCGGTCTTATCGGTTCGTTATCTGACTGATTGTGTCTCTGTGTACAACGAAGGTAGGTTGTAATTTTGACAACAATTTTGCACAAGTGATTAATTTACACCGGGAGCGCGTTATCTGCTCAACTTATTATTTTATCTACCCGTCCACTTCGTAGGCCTTTATCCCACACTTAGTAAGCTTGCTTTATCACTCACGGTTAGTCTTTTCAAAACGAAAGACGTTGCAGGAATCGGTGCGGGCAGAAAATGTGAGCAAAGGTCAGGCGAAGCAGGCTGTGGAACTGTTCGTGGGGAAACGACAGGCAGGATTGGACGGGCCGCCGAAAGCGGCTGGAATGAAAGGAGTGCGTCATCGGCGACTAGCCCCGCTGAAATATTGGAACAAAGTCTTAGCCGCTAGCCTCAAGTGTCAGCCCACGCGAGTTGACTCTAAAGTACAGTGTGAGGCCAATGTGAGGCTGCTGTGGGGAGGGGGGTTGTCGGCGACCGGCCGAAGAGGGTAGCAATACGAGGGACGAGGTTTCTCTCTATCTATCTCTTGCTCCCTATACATTTTTCCTCTCTTTTTCTTCTCGATTTTGCTCTCAAGATCTCTCGTGCGTCCCTTCTTCTTCTTCTTCTTCTTCTTTTTTTTCACCTTTCTAGATGTGTCTCCCGAGCTGCAGTTGCCTTCTTTAAGTCTTCTTTTGTTGCTCTGACCTTGCAGCTCTAATTAATTCCAGTGGCTGGAGCTGTGCAGCGGGCTTGCGTGTCGCTCTAACCACAGGACGCGTTCGGCGCTCCACCGCACCGAACCCGAACCGCGCTGCCAAAGGAGAGGCAGAGGAACGAGACTCTTGAGTCAGCGTTCTCGCCCTTCACTGCTTTGTTTGCTCGTCATGCCGTAACTACGACTACTACTACTACTTCGATGACAGCAGCTGCTACTAAGTCGGTACTGCTACGACGAACAAATACTACAATTGGCGCTGCTTCTGCTCTGGAAAGCGTCTGTCATTATTGGTGCGGTGACAACCGCATCGGAAGCGATCGAGCCAGCCAGACCAGCGGTAGCAGCAGCAGCACGGGCATTTTCCTCAACCAGATTTCCATGCAGACTTGTATGAACTCCTCGAGCAATTTTCGACTCTGAAGAAAATGCTAAAACCAGGCACGATTTGCACGATTGCAAAGCGCTGACAACACCGACGGCGACACTGTCCACAACGTCGCCGGCCCTCAGGAAATGCTGCTCCTCGCGGGTTCCCCACGTTTTTCCGTCCGGGCTGGTTGTGCGCGCGTTCTGCCACGAGTGGCTCTGTGTCGCATAGCCGGACAAGCTCACTTGACGAGTGACTCAGGGTCTGGAGGACATAGAAACGTAGGCAACTAAGAAGGTCAACCCATACGACCAACGCCCGTATGATGCGTGTAAATTAAGCGAACGACGCCATCAAACGCGTGCGTACTTCGGTGAGCGTAGATCACAATGTCACTAAAATAAAATTTTCGAGCTGACTCCTAGCCAACATTTAGCGTTGGCCACGGAACTGTTTTTCACATTGCTTCATAGACGGATTACCCCCATAAATACAGATGTGGGGCAACGGTGGGGCTCGAACCCGCGCACCTATGTGCCTTTCCCGGTCGCGAGGCGCAGGCGGAATGCACCCACCACGCTACCGGGCTCGACAGGTTACATTGACACTACTGGCTGGATGGCTGCTGCCGTTGCCTGGCTCATTCATCTTCTGCGCACTACTACCGTTAGTAATGCTCCTGCGAGCATCTGCACGCGCACAACCTCAGCAGCAGAAGCTCTAACAGTGACAGCAGCAGCAGCAACAAGTCGGGCAAGTTATCTAATCAGCGAACGACCTCAACGGCCCAGCCGCCGTCATCACCACCACCACCACCACTCTCCAGAACTGAGGTGTCTAGCTATAGGCACTCACCTTCTAGCCAACCGTGCGTAGATACATGTTCCCCTCCCTATATATATATATATATATATATATATATATATATATGGAGGGAAAGAGAGATAGGAGCTACATGGATATTCATGTACCGTGCCTAGATGTATATATATATATATATATATATATATATATATATATATATATGCATGTATATATATATATATAGAGAGAGAGAGAGATAGAGCGGGAGAGAGAGAGGGGAGACAGAGATAGAAGCAACATCGGGCTGACTCGGCATTACGGCACTTTGAGGGCGACGGCAGCAACACCGTCGAGTCGCGCACAAGAACAACAAAGAACCGAGCAGATAAGGCAAGCGGCAGATTGGGCAAACGAATCGCGCTACGCGCGTTGCGTCGGCCGTGCGGCTGGTGAGGTCGCTTTCCAACCACCTCATGCATAGCTAATTGGTCTGGCTCCACACCTCGACAGCGCACACCTCTTCGCGTCACCTCGTTCGGGTCCCGCTGAAGCGCTGGTGGCCGAATTTGCTTTCGAGGCAGCTCTATTGCTTGCCTCGTCCTGCCGATCTTACGTTTTCTACTCGACGTAATAGTATTACAATTTGTTGTTGGTATTAGTAGTTTCATTATTATTATTATTATTATTATTATTATTATCATTTTTAATATTATTATCATTATTATTATTATTATTATTATTATTATTATTATTATTATTATTATTATTATTATTATTATTATTATTATTATTATTATTATTATCATTTTTAATATTATTATCATTATTATTATTATTATTATTAATATTATTACGTCGATTAATTTTGTATCAACTCGACTATCTCGACATCAGTACAGCTGTCTTCATGATTTCACATTTTCCCGTCCCTGGTCTCTTGTGTAGAAACCCGTCTGCCTTCCTTTTACAATCTCCGAAAGAATATTCAAGGACAGAATACGTGTCTATAAAATTGCCCTTGCTCATCAAAAGACCAACATGATGACTTCTTACGAGTTTGTCGTAGCTAGACACTTCCGTCACTTTTCTGCGTCTGTCATTAGTGTAATTGTTACTACGAGCACAAGTTATGATCATCGCACCCTCACGACAGTCGCCGCTAATGTGCTTCAATAATAATAATAATAAAAGTAATAATATGCGCGTGCAAACGGAAAACGTACTTCTCTAAATGTGAGCTAGTATCTACCTACCTATTTCTGTCTGCAATATATTGTGTATCATACTGATTGTTGGATACCTGTTTGTATTGAGAAAGCGACGTAGCCATGTATCGAGCGTCTTGCGATTGTCGGCGCTAGTCGAGGTCGTAGTCGATAAGTTTTAGCCCATGCCGATTTCTCTGCTCTAATGAGAGAGAGAGAGAGATGGAAAAAGTTCAATACAAGTTTTTCTACTTTCGAAGCCCGACAAAAGGCCATCTTTAGCTAGGTGTCCGATTGAAGCCCATCAAATTACCAGGATACATCAAGCCGGATTACGGCCTCAGTCAATGTATCGAATGTCAAGAGATCTATCAATGGAAAGTTCGTGATTTCTGAATGTCGCCAACTTGCACTTTGTCGAGCGGATTTGTGGCCGGTCTAGCAAAGCAATCACACTAACGAAGTCCGTTGCGTACGTTAAATCAAGATTTGGAAACTGTAAAAATGTCGATAACAATGCAAGATTTACCGAGCAAGATGGCTTAGTGGTAAAAACTTTTGCCTTGCATCCGGGAGGGTTGGGTTCGAGACTCAGACCGGCCACTTCTGATGTGATTTTTCATGGTTTCCAATTTAGACAAGGTGAATGCCGAAGTGGACTAAAAATTAACCGTGATCGAAAAAAAACGGAGAGCACAGATGTCGGAATAAATAAAAAGATGGTGCATTACCATCCAACTCCCAATTAAGAAAATAAAGAAGTTAGTAGTCATACCGTGAAGAGATTGCTTAAATTGATTGATTCTGCCCGAGTCCTTTGTCGAATTAGGCTGGTCAATAAAAAAATACAAACTTCTAACGCCAACAGCAAGCATGTTGTTTCGTAGCGGCTCCCAAGCAGTCTAAAGGAGTGAAGCATAGGATATGTACTGTTATCTAGCAGTCGTTTGCAAAAGAGATGATGCTTTGGATATCTTCGAAGTACACATACAAAGCGCGCATTCCTCACTAATTTCGGGTATTTTAGATATTAGGCATTTAACCAGCAAATATCTTTAGCTCCGGCATCCCACTGAGACGACGCAACGACGTTCTAACTGCGCATACTGTGCGCGCCTGCGTAGCCCACAGAAGTGAACACTTTTCTCTATGCTCACATATATATATATAAATATATAGAAAATATTGTGATGACATATTAATCATTTACAATACGCTTGCACATTCGGCAGTGCTCGCCTAATAGCTCGCCTATATATATATATATATATATATATATATATATATATATATACACCAATAACTTCATCACAGTTTTATGTGAAAAGCTCTTCGTTCATATCTATATAGGCGAATAATTCTGGTCAAGGTCACACTCAGGGCGTGCAGTAGAAGCAAAGTGCCGTCTGCTTGCCGTTGGCTCGGCTTGTCTGCTGGCAGATCAGCGGGTATATCTGCGTATACACACATGCATGATCAGCAACGGCAGATTCTTCTAGCATTCATTCGTACACACTCGGTTCTATTCGGCAGGGAGACAAGTGACAAACGGATCCGCATGACGGAGGCCGGCCGTGGAGACGTCGCCGCACGACACTGACGAAGTGTACATACCATGCGCGTGCGTGCCTCACCGTCGGCGTGATGATGGCACGTAGCGATAAAGCGTCGCCGCTCACGTGCTCACGAAGTCGACGACAAGGGATAGCGTTAAGGATGGCTTCGGGGGCAAGCGGAGAGGATGCCTAATTTTCTGCTCACTCGGCCTGCCAGCCGCATCATTCTCATGCATGCAGGCAGGAGGCAGGCTGTTGCCGAAAACAACCCCCGGCGTTGACCCGTACAGCCAGCGCCACGACGTGCGACTCTCTATGAGCCGTGACGTGACGAAGTTGTTTGTCACGCACGCACGCACGCGGTGGTTAGCTTTCGGCTGGTGGTTTATCGATGCGGCCCCGATATCGGATGATGGCGCTACGCCTGGCCGAAGTAAATAGGCGGAACACAGTAAAGAATACCATGATATTGCATGCACAGGACTGTTGAGGTGCTAGGCGGGAGATGTCCGTAGTATTTATGGTGGGCCGGCCAACCGGCAGGGCCAAAGAATAAGACTAAGCCGATCATAGGCACTCGTTCCTTGCTCCCGTTTGGCTTTTGTTTAGTTTACCTATGTCTTCTCGCAGAAAACGGCCCACCGGCTCAGTTCATAATCCGGCGATCATACGCAGCTAACGATTGTGGTTACTCTGGTTGAGGCTTGCTCAACGTTGACGTACGTCAGGCCCAATGTGCAATCATCACAACTAAATATGCGTAACCAGATAACCACCTACCAGCAAGTTTTTTTGTTTAGAGAATTAACTGGAAATTGCGGTTGCATATACGAACACCGCGGCAGGAGAACTCTTTGCAAGCGCGGGCAGGTAGTGAAGGATTTCAACCCATTAAAAATCAATCATGCTCTCATCTTCTTGTCTGAGTGGGCACTGCATGCACATAACGTCAAACTGTCCGGGGAGGGGGGGCAAGTCTATTACTTCTGGGGGTGTGTTTCCCGGGAGCCTCGGGGGGGCGCAAGCGAACTTGAAGGGCGGCCCTTGTCTTCTCTTGCAGTATGTTCTTAAAAGCTTGCGATACTTCGTTCCAGTGTGATGATGATTTCGTAAATTTCTTGATGATGTCTTGTAGGTTAAAAGCTGGCTTGTTCTTTAAAAACTCCATTAGGTTTGCGTTCTGCTCCGCCCATGATGGACAGCTCAGCACGGTGTTTCGGGGTGTCGTCGAGTCCCTCGCCGCAGTGGACGCACGTGGGACTGGGGACCTTCCCGATCCTAAACATGTACGATTGAAAGTCGCCATGACCTCTCAGGACCTGAGTTGTGTAGAAAGTAAGTTCCCCCCTGCCGGTTGAGTCAGCCTCTGATGTTTAGGATCAGGGTGCGGAGACTGGCGCCTGGAGCATCCTGTTTCAGACTTTCCCACTCCTCCTGCCAGAGGTCGATTGTGCGGTGTCTCTCCTTGTCCATTTTGAGATCTGGGTTGTCCCATAGGCGGCGGCGGTCGGCTGCCTTCAGATCCCAAGAGATCGTTCCGGCAAGGACGAGAGCCGCCGCAGCGCTAACTGTCTTGTACGCTGCGATTACCCTGAGAGCTCCGACCTTCTGGGCCCGACGCAAGCGAGTCTTGTTTGCGGCGAATTTTAGTGTGTCGGTGGGCCAGGCCGAATCTCCGTACAGGGCAACCGACTCGGCCGCGGATATAATGATTCGTCTTCTCAGCTGCCGTGGACTATTTGCATTGTATATACCTAGCAGCAAGCAGCAGGTCTAGCAGTATGAACGAGTATATACTGCTCAAAACGGATCAGCTGATGTCGTGTCTAATTGATGTAATCATACATATTATCCACACATATAATCATACATAGTAGCAAATACGTTGATGAGTTTGCTTTTGCCAAAAAAATAGCCACAAGAAAACACCACAAGAATAGCGACAGTAGTAGTAGTAGTAGTAGTAGTAGCAGCAGCTACTACTACTTTTTTAGCAGCAGCAAAAAGTAGCAATACCACCACCGCTACTACCAGCTGTCCCAAGCAGCGAGCGCAGGAGGAGAAGGACTGCGAGTTTGCGCGATGTGTGTCAACGCGACTCATATTTGCGTGCTTGGTAGCTTGGCTGCTCTTTATTTTAGGCTTGTTGCCGATGATGATGCTGCTGCTGCTGTCACTGTTGTTGCCGTCAAAGCCATTACTCAGAAGACGGACACGACTTAAATGTCTCAGAGAGACGACGGCTGGTGACGACGAACGAATAACGACGGGACAGGGGCCGCGTCAACTACGACGGCAACGAGACGCCATCCTCGCGACGCGCAGCCAACTGAACGGAGGACAACGAAATTTACGCGTGTGACATGAGGCAGAGAGAGAGAGAGAGACAGAGAGAGAAAGAGAATGCGAGACAAATAAAGAAAGGGATAGAGAGAGATAGAAGGAATCAATCAGAGAAATTGAGGGATGATTGAGAGACGCCAGTCAGCGGACGCCAGCTCGTCGGCGAGAACAAATCGTGTCGCAACCGAGACTTTCCGTGTCTCCTCTGTGTATGGCTGTTTGCCGGGCTACTGCCGCAGTTGTGCCGCCCGCCCCGGTTTGTCTGCGCCTGTCTGTCAATGGGGGGGGGGGGGGGAGTAAGGCTAGGCTATCGGTTCGTGTGAGGAAAGTCGTGTCCTCCAACGGTCGGAGGCGGCGTTATGACAAGCGACGCGAAAAGGGCCTCTTCGTGGCTCTCTGGCCCCGCCAGAAGGCCTAAGTCGAGACTAAGTGGGCGGCAAGATAGAGCCCAGAGAGCAGGCGAGCAGGAAGAGACACAGATATAGATAGAGCGCTAGCAGGAAGAGACACAGATGTAGATAGAGCGCTAGCGGGAAGGGACACAGATATATATATATATAGATGAAAGGCGAGAGAGCGAGAAACTCAAAGATATACAGACAAATAGATAGATAAGTAAATAGTGAGAATGACAGTGGCAGGACCGACCGACCCACCCATCGGCCGGCTGGCTGGCTGGCGCGAGGCTGAATGGCATACCAAATGAACGGGACACATACACGTACATGGCAGCGCAGCGCAGGACGCGACTATGAACGGCGCCACGTAGCCAGCGTAGAGAAAAACAACGCCAAAAAATATCGAAGTGCGAAGCGAAAACGGGGAAAACAGGGCTGTGAGCGGATGCCGCATTCTCGATTCTGGTCGTGAGTGTGATGGCCCTGATGACAACGGCGCTAATGATAGAACGACAATAGCAACAATGACAACAACAACAATCAGGAGGACAATCGGGCCGGATCATCGACGAATAGGCGGGAAATTCAGGCAGCAAGATATGTTTGCCACAGTAGATTACGCGCAGAGGAGGCGCGGGCAAACACAACAAAATCGACACCCAAAATTAGACAGCTCACTGATGTTGTTGTTATTGTTGTTATCGTTGTTGTTGAGGATAGCAATAACAAGCGTCACGGTGATGACCATTGGTTTATTCGTTACATTGCTGCTCTGTTGCAGTCCCACAAAGACGGCATTGTTTTCTCCTTTGGTCCAAGGAGACGTAATAGTCATAAGGAAACGGCATACGCGTTCACATGCCCCATCAGTTAGTTTTGTATGCATCTTTTCATTTATAACTTTCTTCTACCAGTTTTTGTTTGTATCTTCCATTGTGCCGCTTTATATCAATGCAGACACGCATCACGATGCAATTCACACCGTATCGATACGGGACCCCATATGACCGAATACAGACAGAGGCAATGCCACACCACGCTGGGCAGTAAAGTTCATGTAGCTGTATTTCTTTGGTAACGGCTCGGCGGGCAAACTCGGCAAGCTTTCCATGGCAGGAATCTATGAATCAATAGGCAATAAACAGCATAGTTTGCACAACAACGATAACGCTACACCTTTCATGGCCTCGTTAACAGGTTGTCACTAATGACAAATGCTTACCATAAGTGGGTACCAATAAAATGGAGACTGAGTCATGCCACGCTCACGTGACTTTAAACAGGCGCTTCGTCCTGCACGTGCGCAGGGAGTACGTACAATACAAACGTTCAGGTTAATTGGCACCCCTAATTAGCTGTCGTTCGTAACTGCTGATGCTGCTGCTTGATTCGAACGCTATCCAACGAGGAATGCGTACGGAGTGCATGCTTGTCTCTGCTGCTGGTCGTGGGTCGGGGGTGCAGGGGCGTTAGGAACTCGTTCATGTGTCGTGCTGACACAATGATGTCGCACACAAAGTACACACAGAAGAATGAAGCGAAGCGCGACACGTTTGCCGAAACGGAGCCGAGCAACGTTTTATTTCTTGGTTTTTTACATGCGCTTGCTGTTGTCATGTCATGACTCATCTTGATTACGTTAATGACCGCGCTGTGTCACCGCAGGAGCTTACGCCAATCTAGGTTTGTTTCAGAAGATCGGGTGTGGGGATGTAAATCAGTTGTAAACACTTCTTGTGGCAGCATTCCTAAGAGATGAAACTTCATGTTTATAAAAAAATAACTAGACAAAAAGAAATAGACTGGTACTATAAAGTAAATTAACAATGATCCTAAAAGTTGCTAGAAAAGGAGCGACAGTAGTTGCAACACTGGCGGCAACAACAAGATCAACGCTAGCTACAGTAGTACAAACAATAGTGACGATACCAAAGCGACAACAGCAACAATAACCGCGACCATATCGGCAATAATAACAAGCAATTATTGCTGTACTAAAAAACGATGTGATTAACATGTCCACGCCACAACAAGGAACTATATGGTTAACGTGAACAAACCACCACAAATATTGATAGCAACAACAAAAATAACAGTAGCAATCGTAGCAACGAATAGCCAGCAAGCAAAAATGCAGCATTAACAACAACAGCACCAGAAGCAGTAGCAAACGATAACAATAGCAACAAAAGCGAAAGTGAAGAAACAACGGTATACTGCAGCCCTGTGGGTGGTTAGACGTAAACCCCACATAATGTTTAGTCTGTACTGCAAGATATCTTCAATGCGGGGAGACTGTATGATGCGGGGCCTGTTGCATGTTGAGATTTCTAGGGTTTTCCCAACGCTGCCCTTCGTAGCAGCCCTAGGCCATCGCGCCGCCATATTAGCGTTTAATCTATCAAGCTGCGGCCCTCGTTGGTGGTTGGCGTCTGATAGATGCGTTTGCTTGGCGTCAGATGGCGATCGTCACAGCTGGTCAGAGCTGGTTGAGTTAATTTGTGGCCGACGCACTCTTCTCGCACTTGCTCCTCCTCGCGAAGGAGTGTATGTATCGTTAATTAGGCGCCGCCCAGCCAGCGTGCACGTTCGAGATGACGACAATGGCCAATGAATATTTTACTCTTGCCCACAGGCACGCAGAGGAAGCATAGAAAATAAGCCGTAAGCTCTGTGCGGTGCAATATCGGTGGACGCGCGCGCGACACCCGATGAAAGATGAACGGCACGCGAATGACAAATAATATACCATGTTCACTTATTCACCCCTCTGTTCTTGCGGTGGATTTGGTGAGACAACTCGGGATAGGATAAACAGGCATCTAGGGTGCGTTTCTTGCATATATATATGTATATATATATATATATATATATATATATATACGTACCGTCATGTATACACGCGCAAAATAACACAAATACCACATAACCAATTGGATCATTATTTACACCTGTGAGAACAACAAGCGGCCTCTACCTTACCGATGTCATTTTCAATTTCTTCTTTTCGTGTTTGCCATGCTAGGCTACCACCGACCGATTAGATTATTGTGAGTGTCGCAGTAGCTTGTTTCTAACGTGTATGATTCAATAGGTGTAGCATGCAGCAGATTTGCAGCTGGTCATCCAATTTGACGGTGGTCAATGTCTTCGGTGACAAGCGAAAAGTACCAAAGTCGAGTAAGGCCCATTCCTACGAGCGGTGTAAACCACTCGTGTACGACGCTTCAAGCTTCTGCACTGTGCAGATTGCAGGTGCAGGTTTGCTTTGTATGCTGCTGCCGGACCCATTTTCAAGGCGCAAACAAGCGTCGTGCCTGAGGCAATTCGGTATGTTGATAACTATGCTGCCACAATGGCCTTCCTGCATATCTTAGCCATGCTCGCAAAAATAGAGTAACCTACGTGACATGAGCCCAACAACAGTCCTAGGTACGAGAATCAGTGTTGTACGTACGCTGCGAGTATCACTAGTCATTATTGTCATTATGCACTACAGCAGTGTCGCCGGTTCGTTCTCGATGAGAACAGATGATACAACCATACCGCCAAAAGTTAGCGGCGATGCTGCCGCAAGAACGGTTGGGGAAACCCTAGATATCTCAACATGTCCGGACCTCGGTGCATTAAACCTCATGACGATTCAAAGCGTGTAGGGGACGCAGAATAGTCTAGAATTAAAAACAACATTCAATAGCAACTTGTATTCTCGATCCGCGGAAAGCGGCACTTCTGAGACAACGTAGATCCTAGCCAGAGCGTGCTAGAACTAACAATTACTGCAATGAAATATGGTAAAGGCGTCAACGTAAAAAACATTTGACCAGGGTCCTGCGCTTTCTTATTCCACCGGGGTGGTCGAAACTGCTTTCGCATTGCTTCGAGAGACGGACCCCATAAGTACAAACGTGCAACGGTGAGACTCGAAGCCGTGCATCTATGTGTCTTCTCCGGCGTTTGAGGTTCGGCTAGCGCCTGCGCGATGTCCACGATGAAAGACCTACAGGCGGACTTCGTTGACAGTTCCCTTCGAAAGCCCTGCTGTTCAAAAAGTACGACCTTAGCGGCCTTCAACAAGGTAAAAGTGATGCAATTTTCGGCACAAACATGCAAGTAGCCTATCACGGACACTCTTATTCGCTCAATCTCACGCCCTGATGGCGGAGGGGGGTAGAGTCTACTTTACCTTTGAAAGCTACCAGTGAAAAGCTAGAATGACCTGTCTCAACCTAGACAGCAGCCACACGTTTAGCCACGCCGTTCAGCACGTATTAGGGTCACCCCTAATATCCTCATCACCGTTCCGTACAGTCCAACAGACTTCTTGTTGCTTAGGCTCTCTATAGTCTGCGTTACCCCCCACATATGTACAGTACTGCCTCATTTGGTAATGCGGGGCAAAGCAACGCCGCACGGTGTATCGTGTTGGTTGGAGGATGTCACTCCTCATATTGCAAACACTCTGTCGAAGTGATCAGTCAGAGAAAAGCAGCTTAAAGGACATGCCGACAAACTGCAGTATCTTATCCATTTGTGTGCTTGTTTCTGGGCCTCGGTCGTATTATCACACACTGAGAGATACAATCTCTGTCTCAAGTAAGCAACCGGTATAAGTTCGGCTAGCGTCTAGCGGACGTTGGTGTTTTGCACATATTGTACCTTCGAATATGGTGACTAATGGATTTGCAGCCCGGTTGCACGGCCGCTATGAGCCTGCATTTGTGGCGATTTGTGAGCTCTCGCGGACCAGTAGTAGTTAAGCCATGCTATGTATTGTTTCTCAGGAGGGCTGGGCGTACAGTAGTCACTACAGAAATCACTTAGTGAAGTGATTTTAGGTGAAGGCAAAAGCCGCTAAGCGAAGACCCAGGTATCGACGGTGTCGGCAAGAGGCATCGTATGCGGAGAAAGAACGCGAAGAATACATGCTCGCCACAGGTTAGGTACGCTGACGTGTCAAGCTGCTGGAGTGGATGGACTAAATGGATCAATCTGGTCTGTCTATTTAGGCACAGGAGAGATACAGTGCAAGACTGTGCCCGAGCAGACAATGGCGACGGTGACCACAGCTTTCAATAATAAGAGAGTTCATGCATACGGGTCAGTGTGTGGCGCTTGTATGTATATTGTTTCTCTGATTGCTGGTATTTTGTAGTCGTGTTCTTTTATTATTATTATATTATTATTATTATTATTATTATTATTATTATTATTATTATTATTATTATTATTATTATTATTATTATTATTATTAGTATTATTATTATTATTATTATTATTAACAGCATCAATGCTACAGTTGGTAGCATTGATGTTGTTCTGTACATCAGCAGTTTCGCCGGCGGGCAAGATCATGGCATTTCATTGATGCAGCTCACGTGCTATGTCTGTTGACACACGAATGATGTTGATCGTGACTCTGCTGTGAGGCCGTGCGTCCCTTTTTCTCAGTTTCCTCGTTTACCTCAGGGTGTCTCTTCTCTATACGCCTGATTATTAGTAGGCCTACCGCCATATAGATGTGATCCTGGACAAGGTATGTGTATGGATGTCGCCTGCGCATCTCTCGTTGGTAGATAACGTCACGGGCGCCTTTCGATGGCAACCTGCACTGGAAAGAATCTTCTTCTCGCCAAACATAAGTGACGTTCATCATGAGCAGGTCCGTTCTAGCATTCAGATATCGCCGGAGCATGTTTGGATACCTCATATAGCAGAAAATCGCGTTCAGAAAATACAATCTATGTGGATGACGGCTTCGGCTCCATAATTTTTTTACGTACACTATCTGCCGAGGTTAAACATTGCAGCTTACATCAGTGCAAGGCTTGGATAGCTGATCTTATCTCTACCTGCAACATGCAGGAAAATGACAAATTTATTCGTCATTTTCAGAGGCTACATCTCTTAGTAGCTGATAAAACAGCTAACGAGGTAATCTGGCGGACTCAGCCATTTTTCGAAGTCTCTTTCTTCCGTAGTGGAGCACTTGGTTGGTTAGCGCTTTCTAAAGAGGACATTTGTTTGCTGCATCCTTTTTTCTGTGTTGTGTACCTGACTTGCACGTTTGGCAGCTATGGGCGAAGATGCTTAGTCACAAACTGAAAAAAATTGGTGGCTTGAACATGCCTCTGCGCCTGCCCATTGTCTATTTTTTGCTTGTCTTAGCAACCTCGTTTTCTTTACGGAGCCTCATTCTGTACCCTCGTAAATGGTGTCGGTCATTGTGCGACCACTAACGGCTCGCCTGCTGACCGAAGGTTGCTGTGTGCAAACTCATCCGATCAGTCCAATCATGCGATCAGTTCGGTCAGCCAATTCCCCGCATATCCTGGTGCACGTTCACCGCATAATTGACACACACGTCGTCGCTTATTCAGCCAAACAAATTTAAGCAACTGGTTAAAGGTAATTAGCTGTGGCGGGCCGATTAGAGCCACCCGACCGATACAGACCGGGGTGCCTCGAACCACCTTCTAGATTTCCGCGTGCCAGAAAGTCAGAGTCTCTCGGAGAAGACACACTCGTTGTCTGATCCCTTTGGCGTCAGACGCCCGATAATATCAATAAATACAAATTATAAACATTTACTGTTCGTGGCCGGTTATCTCGGTCGTGTAGGGATAGCCAACTTAGGAAACGTGGCACGCCACCATCTTCGTCAAGAAGAAGTTAAAGCCGTGATCTGAGTTTACTGGGACGTCTGCTGTATTAGAGGCCAGCCATAGCCAGCCGCACCCTCAACGTAGCATGGGCTCGACCCACTAGCGCCATCGCATTGTGCAGCATCGCTGCTCTTGCCAAGCTTGCTAGATGCCAGTTGAGTAATCCGAGCGGCGAGCTCGGCACACACAGAGAGTCCCCCCCCCCCCCCGCTCCCCCTTCCAAGAGAACCAGCCCAACTACCCCTACAGTGGGCAGTGCCTGCTTCCTGGGCCTGGGCTAGAGGTAGGCGATATGCCAGCAAACCGAACTACAACGCCATTAACCTGCCGAGCTCTAGAGTGCATTGGGGGCATCTGAGCCCGCACACACAGTCGACCACAACAAAAGCAGGCAGTTTACGACGAGCAGCAATACAACATGCGTCGCCGTACGTCGCTTGTTGATTGGTTGCCGAAGCAGGAGTGTCCCTAGTAGCCGTAACAGAAACACGGGCGGGGCTGTTGCCGCTATCCAGCAACAGCACTATACGGAAAGTAACCACTGCAACATCAAAATACAGAGATCGCTGGACGCCCATATCACTTTTACAGGCAAGCGCCAGATACGAGCTGCGTGCGGCCACGACGACGACGACTCGGCTCATGAGTCTGTCCTCTAAATCGGCTCTATACGCGCCGGCCATATATTTGATGAAATATAACTAGTAGAAAACTACTGCATATTTTTTACACCACATGTTGTCATCACCACAGCTCCAACGGCTCGGATAACCCTGGAGTTCCATTTGAGAAATTTTGATTAGACTGCGGTTGCGAAATACGATGCTGCAGGCCGTACTGGCAACGTAGTGCTGTAGTCACCGTACATGTTATCTACTTTTTTTCTAATTGTAGACGGTGATTTTAACTAACTTTAATTTTGTTGTATAAACGTTGTTAGGTTTTTCATAGACGTTTTTTTTTGTTGAATAACTGTTGTTTATCTTAAAGCTAGGAAAAAAGTCTACAGTAGTAGATTTAGTCTTTAGACTTAACATCTAGCATTATTCTGCTTCTTTTATTCTGTTTTTCTCTGCCGTGTGATGGATCTGTAGTGTCGTAAGTATACCATCTGATAATTAGGCTAGGATAATTGTATCCAACTGACTTCGAGATTCTACACCGAGTTAATGATTCTGAGAATAATGCTGCAGGGCAGCTGAATAAAGCGTTGTTGTCGAAGTTTTATATACCGAAAGTATGAGGGAAAAAGCGCTTGTTATTATTATTTCGCCCAATAGATACTGCTCTTTGGGCTAACCGAGGCTCTGCAAACAACATGCTGATTGAGGGAACATATTTTGTTAAACAACTTGCAGATGCAGCTTTGTCGGTTTCATAGGAGTCATTCGGTCTAGAGAGTTTATGATGAAACTTATGCTTAAAGAAACGGATTGCCGAAGCTTTTGTTGAGGGGTCTTCTTTCGTGCTAATGAAGGAAGCCATCCTGGCAAGATCATAGCTGGTGTACAGTAAAATTCAGATGGCATCTTACGCAGTTCGAAATTTTTCCAGCATTCTCATTGACATGAGATCAAAGCGGAGTCAAGGACTTTGATCAATCGGATAATTTCCGCCAAGGCATACATCAGATGATTCTCCAAATGTCGTGGATGCCATGCACTTTCCATGGAGAAAAGTTACCTTGATCTTGTTTAAGTCCTTCATCTGCTTTAGCATTGCTAAATCATGATTCATTAGCCCGATTAAAAAAACTACAGATGCTGTTTTAATACACAGCAAGGCCAGTGGTGTCTAAGCCGAAAGTATGTGTGTGTGTGGTACCAAGATGTCCATCATCGCGGCAATGCTTTTCACGGTATATGCTGTACAAAGCATGTTCCCCCAGAGTACAACTCCATGGCCAAGTATCGGAAACTGGGCACTTACTCCATGGGTATGCTGCCAACTTTAAGCTTATCGCATCTCAAAATATTTTGTTTCTATAACCTCAGTTTGAAGTCCGGTATTCCAGCAGTGGCGCTTCAGTGACCTCGGTGCTCCTTGCACTTGTCCCTCCTGTATCTGCAGTAAACAATGATGTGTCGGCGTATCGAATTATGTATACCAAGAAATTCAGTTTTTTATTTTCCTAACAAGCTTGCGCAGAAAAACTGAACACATTAACTAAGATCGTCGCTCTGAGGGTATTCAGTCGTTTGCTAAAAAGACGCAGAAACTCGCATACATTATTGTTCAGCGTTATAGTATTGTAATACTCCGCTTGTCCTGGGGTGTTGAGGCTAACAAAGCCAAGACCGGTTTCATAACTTCAAAGCGTTTCAAGCTAGTTTTCCGTATCTATAATTCTTAGAACGGTGGCCAATGCGACCTTACCTCTACAACGGCGGTGTGAATAGATTACTATGAGTCAAGCAATCTTCTGAATTTGCTTGCGTTCTTCTAAGAGCTCCATGCATGCGGTCATTGTATTCGCTTGGTATCGTTGAGCCGATTTGTATATCATTTAGGGTCTCTATATCTTTGTCAATTGTCACGGCACGAATTTTAGCCAACTCCTTCTCTGGGATTTCAGGATTGGCGCAAGTCTTAAAATCTCAACCCGAGAGGACCTTCCGTAAATCCTGCGTGCGGGTCCTTTGTGTAACTTTTCGTTTAACTTCAAATTCAAATGAAATAAAAAAAACTTCAAATTCAAATGAAAACGCCAGCGAGACGTATTGGACGATCGCAGAGAACGACGGAAACCTTTTCTAGTTGCCTATGAGAGCTGATATTGAGTCACGCATTCCGCTGCTATAACGTCCGACGAAGGCCATTAGCTGGACGATCATGTATAGTGTATGAGCGCCAATATTTAAAAAAGTTGCATTTTATTGACAAACATTAGTCAACAGCAAAATCTTGGTTATGCCTCTGGTTGGCTGTATTATGGGCAAGTTGCCTGTGGTTTACCTGGAACTAGCCTAGACTGCACTGATTTGCAAAGGGAATGCAAGGTTTAAGGCAAACACCAATATTAGGGACGGAATGCGCATTCGTTCGCTGAGAACCCGTCACGACACACAGTTTCTTTAACTTCTAAACAATCTCTTTCACAGCATAGACTATTGTTTTATCAACGGCTGCACATAGCTGTTTAACAACGACGTTGCATGCTAAACGAATGCTACACTTTTAGTGTAGTTTTTACACCGGGCTGAGGTCTCTTAGCGCGAGTCCCTTCAATGCGATTCTCCTCAAAACGGCCCGTAATTCTGTGTTTACATTTTTAGCCGCTCAAACGACACGTATTAGGGCTTTCCTCGGCAGACACATGTAACGGCGGTTTGCGACAAACAGCTACAAATTGTAGATATATCTATATACGAGTAGGCACACACTTGAAATTTGATGTGCAAAGAGTGCAATACAATTCGTCGAGCAGATATTTTCAGAGCTCACAGAGGCATCAGCATCAAATCTGCGTCAGCGACGGCACAGATTGCGTGCACGCTACTCTATTCTTGGGTACCATATTGCTACCAGGGTGCGTAAACCGCAATGTTCCTTCAGTCAGCACACATTGCTTATGGCTGTGAAATACAGTGAAACGCAGGGTTGCCAAGGGCACTCGTGCATAGTGGTAGAAGTGCGCTCTATAACGTATAGATTGCATTTAGATTATGCGGAAAGGGACGCGTGCATTTCCAGCAATCGCTGCCATGATGACGGCGACGACGACAACAACAACAACAATAACAACTACAACGTTAGCAACTGCAGAGAGACCACGACCTAGCTGAGCTCGCTCGTCGGGCAGGGATGCGAGTCACCAGGTTGCGCCGCGAGAACGCATTGAATCGGATATGGCGACGAGCGCGCTGCTGTATGGAAAACGCCACCGTCGATCGTATGGTCTGCGTGGAGCATGTAGCACAGCGGTGTAAGGACAGCTGTATGGGTATGACTTTGTCCGGCGGCCAAATCTCACAGGCGGTCGGCTGAGTCCAAAAAGGCTGCCGTTTGAATGACAAATCCTGGCCCCCGTACAGCCCTACCTGATAACTCGGACAGACTGTCCTGTGACGAAAATGGCCTACATCCCACGGGATCGTTGACTACATCATGTGTCATACGATAGGAGAGCGGATCGCTAGAGCCTACGAGTTAGAAGGATCCTCGAATTCTACCTTCTATGTGGTATCATGCGGTACGCGCTCACTACTGCGAAACTGTCGGAGCGGCACATGCAAGTAACTTTAACGTTCATGACACATGATTGCATCCGTACACAAAACGAGAGCTGAGGCAACAGGTGATCAAACAAATGATGATTAGAGTCAATCGGTCTGATAAACTTCTATGATGTGACCGAAGAAGTAGCGGCGATGGCTTAGGCGGCTACTGCACCGTTCGAAACGGGGCGTTGCCATGGCAACCATGGTCAGCAAAACAATCGCAAGTTCGAGCCCCGGCCTTGCTGGTTGTATTTGTTGGACGTGGTTGTCATTGCCGTGCTGCTACATACTTCTCTCTGCTAGAGAAAGCCTATATAAATTCAGTACGAGAACGCGATGACGATAGATGCATTTAGACGATATCGTGCCACAGGCAACTTAGCCCATTACGAGCGTCTAAAATGTGGTAATCAGAGTGTAAAACAAAAAATTGCAGTTCTTTTTCAACAAACGGTTCAGGACCGTTTAATGATGTTCTCCTGTGACAGCCCTTCTGTGAGTAGCCAACAAAAATGATAAGTAATAGTAATAATAATAATAATAATAATAATAATAATAATAATAATAATGATAAGTAATAGTAATAATAATAATAATAATAATAATAATAATAATAATAATAATAATAATAATAATAATAATAATAATAATAATAATAATAATAATAATAATAATAATAATAATAATAATAATAATAATAGTTATTATTATTATTATTATTATTAGTCTGTCATGATTCTGGACTCGTAGTCCAGTCCAATTGCATAATATGAAAACTCTGCGAAATCACCACTTGGCTGATGGAGCCGTAGGCTTTGCTCTTCAGCAAATTGTGTGAATACCTGAGAACCTAAATCTAGGGCTTTCAAAAACCTTTCAACTAGTGCTCCTAAAAGTTTAGTATAAGCCGTATTTAGCGTCTTGGAAAATGTTGATTTTTATTCGATTTTTACTAAGTTTTAGCCTAATCCTAATATTGTTTTGAAAGTGGCATGTGTCACGCCTATTTTTGTATGTAAAAAATATCACTTAAATTAGTGGGCCAACAAATTGGCAAAATCTCGCCAGATGGTACAATGTGTGGTAGGTATATTAGCTGTTTGATCAACAAATCCATTATTCGCGAATCGTGATGGCGACGGGTGTCTCACGTTACCTCGTTCGCTGTGCTATTCAGATGCAAAACAGATGGCGACACATGCGACTTCAGCCTTTATCAAAGGATTGCCTAGAAGCTCGAACTGGTATCCGTCGCAGATGGGGTTCGGGCGTACCGCCGCATGACCTCGCTGCCCCCACCGACGACACATTAGAGGAACTATGACTGGTATAGGGCTACATAGCAGCCCCTGCCAAACTGTCTGTATATTCCTGTTTCTCAATCGTTTTATACCTTCTCTCCGCTGTCTTAGTCATATGTATTTTTAGCCGACCTGCAGCAAACTTACTATCATCTTTTCATGCCTGTGAATGACACAATTATTTCGAGTTTTGGGGTCAGCATACGCCTTCCGGTCTCCTCGACTACGGCGGTGGTGTGTCACGCGAAAATCGTTTTCGCTTCAAAGCCCGGGCCGAGAGAGAGAAAGAGATACGGGAAGTACAGTAGCCGTGTTCTCGTTTCGCTTTGGAGCTGCAGAGTCTGCCGCAGTTTGCGGTGTGTGGATGTCTGATATGGTCAACCGGTGCGGTTCGTTTCTACAGTTACGGCGGGCTCGACTAACGGGGAAGCGGGGTGGTACACGATGCGAATACGATCCTCACCCCCAATAGATTGTATTGCCAGGAAAATACCACATCTATCTACATACAAAGTACAACGACGTAGGCGGACGATATCAGATAGACAGTCACTCTTCGTGAAACTAGAAAGGAAACTTTGGACTTTATATTTACACGTTCATGGCTGGTGAATTGAGTATGAGCGACAGCTATGATTTGCAGTGCCTTGTTGTTTCAAATGAGTTTTCAATTTTAAAGCTATTTAAACCGATTAGAGATAGCCATTCTATGATTGCTATTGTTTGCGATGTCAGGCCTTTGTCAGGCAGACGTTTTTTACATCATTATTTTATGAATTAGCTCGTTGCCGAGTTAGAGCGAAAACAATTGAATTTCCTGCGGAAGGATCAGAGCTCTCCAATGGGCCGCCGCCCATTGGGTCAGGATGAGACGTATTAAGTGCATAGCAATCACACTCAGCATATACACACGTAGGCAGCGTCAATCGGACCAGAATTTTCACGAGGTGGCACCACAATGACTTTTGCAGTATATGACGTGAAAACTGACTCGATGAAGATCGAAGATGATCTTCACTCACTAGTCTCGCATTTCACGTTTCGGGCGTGAATAGCGACGATTAGGCTTCGCGTGGCAGAGATTTGAACTAAGCGTGTTGCTTGCTATTTTGTCGACAAACACAATTCCGTACCGGGTTGTAAACATTTGTGTTCTAAAAAGTAGACGGCTGCGCAAAATTAGGCCGGATTTGGTTAAGTTTGCGGGGCTTATCGCGCCGTCGTTGTCAGACATTTATGATATTTTTTTATGAATTGAGCTGAACGTGGCCGAACATTAATCAATTAAGATAAACCCCTCTCCGAATGCCCACTTAAGTTATATATATCAAAAGCACCTAAATTTACGGGTTATTCCCAAAAAATATCTTTATTGACTACTTACAGGAGGGTCGAGCAGTCACAGGAGCATACTATTCCCCACTTCTAAAGCGTTTGCACAAAAGCTGTGAACCAAACGGTCCAGATTGGTGCGCAACAACGAATGTTTGATTGCGACAATGCTCTGATTGGCAACACCATATTCTTCTGATTTGTCCCATTGTAACTTTTCCTAATAACAAAACGTCGTGATCTAGCTCGGGAATTAGAAAAATTCGTCCTATGAAGAGATCATCGCTGCTCAGGGTGCGTATTTCGAGGACCTCGAAACTTCCTTTCTCTTTTTTTCCAAGGGAAAGAGCCCTACCATTTGTCTATAAGGGCATAACTAACTTTTCTTTATGCCCTTATAGACATGCTATATCTTTCATTTACATGTTAGCTTGTTCTAAAACTGTGAATATTTGTGCTGCCTACAATAAGCGCAAATGCTGTCCGACGGCGCCCATCTGATACCTAATGAAACCACGCAAGTATTTAGACTTCATCAGAAAAGTTAACGTAAGGTTCAGTGCATCAGCTAGCCGAAGGCGCTAATGTAGGCGATTGTAAAGCGCTTTCTTTGATCCAGGGCGTGTATTTTGACGAAGCACAGAAGATCATCTTCTGCTCATGTTTATGCCCGTGTTACGCTTTTTTTTTTCGACTCACATCTCTTTATTTAAGTGGTTCTCGTGTACACTAAAGCTGAGAACCTGAGTATGCATCTAGACAACGGCTAGAAACCCGACCCCCAATGGTAACTACATGGCGGGCTTTTAATGATGATGAAAGCAACTTGACACAGTCGAGGACGAGTTTAGGCCGCCGTGCACCCGCGGCACGCAACAACAAGCGATACAAGTTTTATGTTTAATATCCAGCATACGTAATAAATGCAATATTAATTTAATGAACTAATGCAGCACATTTGAAGATTAAACTAGATGCTATCAGTGGAACTTACCGTAGTAAAAAGTACCGATTTACTTGAGTGCGACGTTAATAAAATACAACATTTGGCCGAATCGACTTGACTTGGGGTAACTATTATACTTAGGATCCTGTACGTTTTCAAGCCTAATAACTGCCTACCTTAGGGTTAAATTTTACCCTACGGTAGATAGCCACATAATCCCGACGTGAGCGATCCCAATAGCGATTTAATTAGTTAACGGAGGGTGCGTTGGAACAAGTTGAAACAATAAAAAAACCGCATTCGCCAAAAACGTGACACGTTCTATTAGATTGTACAACTTCCAGAGTAGGTAAAAAGCAAACGCAAGCGATTGGCGTCAACATTTTCTTGTGCACAGTAACATTCTGATATCGAATATGACGTACGTCCAGAAACAACGACGAACAGGATTTTTTTGTGAAGGCAGCCATTAAGGAAACTCATGGACAGTACTCTAATTTTTGAAGCAACGTATCTCACCACTTGTATATTAGCGAAAATCGAAATGAGATGTAGCGGTGCTGGCGCTATAAGCCGTCATATTTCCCGACTATCGGCGACTATTTTATCGGATATAAACATAATTGCCATTATTTTTTGGGATTGCAGGTCAGGTTGAAAGATCGAATTTGAATTCTGAAACAATCTCGGATGCCGGCCTTCCTTGCTGCTTACATAATTATACCCATAGTGGTAGTGTAGCTAGGCATTGCAATGCGTGTAACCTGAAGTGAGTGTTTATACCTACTGTTCAAAGGCGACGTGATTGAATTGGCTATCGGTACCTAACAGGAGGACCCTGTTTGTGTGCTGCAAAAGGGCACTGTTTAGCCTGAAGGTAAGCTGCCTGGTTACGTCTGCATTTAACATTTGAACGCTTGAACGATCGTCTGCTGGCCGATGACTCAAATACAGTTATACTTGACACCCGTCGGACCCAGGACTCTAAGGTAGGCGGTCTATCCCGAAATCACCAAAGAAGCGAGATCCTCATCCCTGGCCCACTGGGGCACACAGAGACTCCCTTCACGGCGATATTCGCGCCCCCTGCCTAGTTCCTCCTACACCACCGACGAAGAACCAAACCCATTAAGAGGTCCTTCTGCATAAAAACGGCTCTAAAAATACACACATGCTGACCTTGGCCTACGTAAAACACTGTCATTCGTTAGAAGGACAGCGTTTATCCACTGAGAGGCAAGGGAACGTGTTAAATAGGACACTTTTTAAATAAAGGGCTCCAACATGGTGACAGATTGAGTGCCCTGTTACGTTGCAGCTTTCGATGGACTAGAAGTACGCCCTGCATGGAGGAATCGACTTTCAGACTGCGTCCTTTCTTGTCTCTTGCAGTTGTGATTAGGAAAATGCTCATAGACAAGATAACACTTGCGGGAAACTTACCAGCGAAGTTGTTTAGGGCCGGCGAGCTGAGCTGGCATGGCGTTTTTTATAGAGAAAAGTTAAATACTATTACGTACTACTACTGCGAGTAGGCAAAGGGAAGGGTCCTACATTCCATCTCGCAGTAGAGGACTCGAGCCCAGTGGATGGATGCTAGCCCGCTAAGACCCATACACACCATACGCACCTTCCCCCTTAAGCCTCACTCTCTGATGGGCCAGACCTTCATAGAACAGAGCTATGAGCCATCAGGAGAAGTGGCGAGTGCCACTCGGATCATTTGGCCGGGGTCACTCACGAGTTTTCCCAACGTTTGGCGTGCCTTGTGCCAACTCCTGTGTCATTTAGAGTCAGCTAATCTTCTGGAACAGTAGGCGGAAATCTTGCTCTTCTGAGTCTTCTCAAGGCTCCTTTCTCCTTTAGTACCTCCGTAGCCATAGCTACTCCTAGCTTTCACCCCGAATTCGTGCCGCATTTGTCGTCTACGAACTCCTTAAGAGTTCCTTATGTCTAATTTATTATATTTCTCTGTTATACATACACACTGCTCCCTCCCCCCTAGCGCCCCCCCCCCCCCAGGATGACAAGAGGATGTATGCGTTTGACGTTCGTGTCACAGGCCATAAGGCCCATTGCGAGCGTCAATACATGGTTTGCACTGAATATATGTTAAATACATATGTATGTTATATCAAATTTTTTTTAGATGGGGGATATTTGCTCCTCTTCCGTCTCCCTCATTAGTCCATTTGTTCTTGAGTTTTGCAATTGCTGTGGCTCTAGCCTGTTTCAGTACCTAACACTTCAGAAAAGTGTGGGTCAAGTCATCTTTCGTTTCTTCCTGGCAGCAAAGACAGCTCGCTGAGGAGGCTTCCCCAATTCGAAAGAGGCAGGGTTAAAAGTACCCATGTCCCGTGAGGGTCTGCGTGAGGTAATGGTTTAGTTCTCCCCCCGGCCGTTCAATAATTTTTTGGGGATAACATTGATGCCTGGAGAGTGAGCCTTATATGCGGCTGACATTTTACCACCAGGAGGATGAATGTTGCGACAGGTTGTCTTAAGATACTTTGTTACGACGGCTAACAATCTGCCTAAGCTTCGGGCTCTATGCGCTGACCGACAAAGCTCATTTAGGTATGACTTGTTTCGGGTATTCGGATCCACATCCTAGCAACGAAAGCCTTCGATATTCACAAGCCGAACGCGGAATGCCGGTGCACGAGATGCGGGAATAAGTGCGAAAGATGCGATGAGTCAAGATGTCAAGCCGTGCATTTCATTGTAGATTTATCAAGGAGTAACAAGATGAACCAATTTTTAAAAAAAATGTTTGTTTCTTTGCATACCTTTACCAGAACAAATTATGTCATCAATGATATGTACAATTATTCTAAATTTGATTTATTTAATTAGTAATAAACAGCGATGGCTAAACATATTAACTTTCAGACTTACGAATATCATCGCGACATCATCGAAATTAATTATTAAACTTGATATATGTAATATTCATTCAAGTTATCAGCTATCCTATACAAAAGAAAACATAACGATTTAAGTCTGTCGGGTACGCAAATAGCGAGTTCTTTTCTGTCCTGCGGGGTGATTTTCTCATAATTAACGACTTGAACGCGCAGAAATTTCTTATCTAATAAATTGCCTGAGGCTCAAATTGCGATTCCGCTTTTCGGTTGCCAGTTTTAGGTCGGGAAAGCTAGCAAGTTGTACTAGAAGAGATGCTACTTCCAGGAATAATATAATTATTGTATTTAAATTATCTGACTTTTTACCAGGCGTATTTTAGGTACAGGTTGGATACACCACATAGAGCTATTCAAATCGGCCCTTAAGGAAAAAGCGCAGGAGAGCTTTTGCTGAAATAAGTAGGGGTACTGGTATGTTTGCAGTTGCGTACACAAGTACATTGCCGTGCAGGTGTGGCGCTGTATTCACCAAGAATGCAGAAATAATATGAACAGGTACAATAAATCTTTGTGACGGAGGTTGCTCTAACGTAAGATAATAGACATAGTTCGGCGTAATAACGACGTAGTGGATTACATCCTTCAACGATCACAACTGTGGAAACTGCATTCATTAAATTTACATGAATTCTGTCATGCAGAAGAAGCAAACATGTCAGTAAGAACCGCATACGGTTCTAAAGCAGAGCGCAGTTTTGTTCTTTCTTCGCTCTCGCTTTGAGTCTTATGTTTCTGTTCTGTTTTGGGGATGGAAAATTGGCGCACACCCGCCGAAGCTGTTGGCGGGTCGTGTGGGACTCGACACCGGCGCGAGAGTACTAGACTCCATCCTATCCGCGTGTTAAACCCACTCAAAACCAACTCTCCGTCCCGTCCTAGTCTGGAATTGTCAAGCAGTACAAGAGGGCAAATTCTTGTATTCAGCCTTGCCTTGGGCTTCCGTGCACTAAACCGGAGAGGGCGGGGTCGCGCTTGTCGGACCTTCTCCAGGAGCGCCTATTCCCGCATCAGGGTTTCTAAGTACTTGCGTGTCTCTCTCTCCAGTTAGACCCCTGAACAGGGCCTTTGTACCAGATGTTGAGATTAGTCTACCGGGTCTACCGACCACGGTTGTCTACGGATGGGGGTGGGCCTAGGCTATAGCCCAGTCAGGTAGAGTCTTCTTTCTCGCCTGTCCGCCTCCGGGCGACGTCCTTGTCGAAGCGTCGTTTGCTGCGCTTAGCGGCTAGCAGATCTCATAGCAACTTATGTGCGAGCACCAATAGAACGTCTGTACTAACCTTTCTGCATCCCCTGCAAACACGCATAGCCTTGGTCCTCTGGGCGATTGCGATTTGTACGCAACGCCATGCCCGCCCACACCGATGCTGAATACAGTGCTGTAGAATCGGCGACTGACGCCAGAAAGAGGTGCCAAAATTCGCTTGATGTACATGGGGATATGTCGTTTGTCCAATGTTCCTTTATTATGACCCCAATTAGCCGTATTAAAGGCATTATTTACATCCAAATGAATGAGAGGTGCGAATATACGAGATGCAAGTGAAGCTCTAGGCTCACGGCCTACGAAGCAAAGGGTCCGTTCGATTGCGTCAAGTGTGGACCGGCCCCATATTGGGTGCCCGCGAGGCCGCGACTGCCCTCCACGGATGCATTGAGCCTCTCCAGCAGAATATATTTGAAAAAATTTGCCGCTGCGTCTGGATGGCATATCGGCTATAAGGGAAAAAATGATCCTCCGAGAATTTTGGTGGCTCGGGAACCAGCGAAAGTCAAGTGACTTTCCATTGGTGAGGGAATTGATATTGAATTGAGTGCGTGTGGCAAAACTTGCTAGTCAGGGGGCACACTGTCTGGGCCAGGTAACTTTCCGGGGCCAGTCTTGAATTAAAAACATTTTTTAAGGAGGTTGTTTTTAATTCTAGACTGTCCTCCGTCCCCTACGTGCTTGAAACTTAACCGGAGGTATATCTTCAATCCACAAGAGCAGGAACCGCCATCAGTATCTATTTAACGGTTGCTGCGGGAATCTGTTCTGGACCAACCTCATCACCTGTCATCGTGGGACGAGAATAGTTTTCTCCACCAGAGTCATTATGTCCTGTAGGGTTATATTTGCTCTTGTCTGTATTTTGTTGCCTGTGTGTACGTACTAGTCAAAAACCATAAGGACAAAAGCAAAAAGACGAAGTAGACGAGATAGTCGGCTCTAGCACTAGAAGGTACGGGTTCGATTACGACGGCGAGGCGACATATACCTTTTTGAAGAGGTCATTTCTAAGCGTCTTACAGATTGAGGTAAAAGTTACAACAAACAAACAAATAAGTCTACGTTTTGGCGCCTTATGGTTGTTTTTTCAGGGTACGGTTCGCTATATGGCAGCGTAAGGCAGGCACAGTGCGTATATACGAGTACATATATATATATATATATATATATATATATATATATATATATATATATATATATATATATATATACATAGATAGAGACAGTCTCTGTAGTTAAGTTTGCATACACGAAACCTACGATTGCAAACAAATATAGCAATCACTCGTTCGCCAACAGCAGTGATCGTAAATCAATACATCGCCAAACAGAATAAAACGGATAAATGTGAACGGCGTGCTGCACTACAAACGACCTTGACGATACCAAACAGATGCGTTTCGATTTTTTTTTTAAAGTGCTTATCATTCTATCGTCGACATTTTATATGGTTCATACCTGGTGTAGTGTGACGAATTCCACTATAACCGGATTTGTGGATATATATATATATATATATGTTATATATATATATATATATATATATATATATATATATATATATATATATATATATATATGTTTTTTTAATAGAGATTAACTGGAGAAATGCGTAATACACACAAGAGAGGACACAAGCGAGTCTTCTTATCATAAACCAGGCTTCTTTGAGAAGCGCTTTGCAAGAGCCCTTGTAGAAGGCAAAAAAGGCTTGTGTGAAGTGAAAAAGGACTTGTGTGGCTGCTGTAGAAGCCGTGCGACTTACCCATGCTATGCTGAGCGCCATAAATTATTAGGTCATGTTGAGGAGGCGGTGTGTTGTAAAATAGGAATTCCTTGGCCGAAGAAAACTTGTGAGCAGCGTGATGTCCAGGTCGAGAAAGCTGTGTTATAGGGATATCGGAGAGTAGAAGGATTTCTATTGTTATTTTTGTCCGCAAATTTAGACGCCAGACCGTATGGTTTTGGGGCTCTGCAAAAGTTTCTTTGCAGGATTTTAAATGGGACTAGCCATTCTGTTTGCGATTTTCTCGAAGATTTGTGACGTGTTGTCTGTACGCTGGGCACTGCGCCGTTGTGGCATTACGTCGCAAAGGAATGTACGGCCATAACTAGGTGCTCCGCCTTTAAAGCAGAGATATTGGGTTGGTCGAGCTGCGGTACAATCCGTGGACGTATGGTAAAAATTTAGACACAGTGAACAGTGCGGTATCACCGAGACCATTTCAAGCTCTATATGTCTTTCCCGTAGCAGCGTTTGAGCTTCCTCGTGGGGCAATTCAGCAATGCATCGTAGTGGCCTGCCCGGGTTTTCTGTAAGGGCCCCTACCTTAGGAGCCGCCTTTGAAAAGTAAGCCTTCTCCTTTATTTGCTGGTGAAATTTGCCAGTAGTTTCGGAAGAAGTTTCTCGCGCAATCAGGCTGGTTTAACAACAACTGCAAAGGTACAGTCAGGCTTCTTTATATTTTTTTGTCGTGAATCTCTTCTGTTTTCCGGCCTTTGGCTCAGCTTTCCGGGGTCATGTCTGGGTAGTGCAAGGTGGTTTGCTGTAAGGCTTTCCTTATGAGGTTGCCCGGATGGGCACTGCCGCTGCCTGAATGCCTCGTGTTCTAAGAGAGCTGCAGAGACTGGTCGCTACGTCTCTTAGGATCTGAGCGGAGAACTCGTTCCCATTTTCTTCAACGTGAGGGACCGCATTTGCACAGAGTGTCCGTGTTTCTAACCCGAACTCTCGAATGTCACGATGTCCCGATTTTACAGGAAAACTGCTTTCCTTTTCTTGAGGTGCGGCAGTGTATCTTGCAGTCTGGGTCATTGTGGTGATAGTCGGCCAATTAGGCGATCGTCCTTGTCCGAACGCTGTGACAACAATAAAGCCCCTCTTGGAGCCTTGCAAGTATCCTAGGTGCCAAGTATAAGTACCCCCTTGTTGGTGGCAGTATAGGTGCACGCAGGTTATCCCTTTGCAGTTTTGATACATGTTTATGAAACAACTAATATATATATATATATATATATATATATATATATGTGATCTTCCAACGTGTTGTTGTTCTCATTCAAGTAGGCCCCGCGCGTTGCAATGTACTTGTGTCGTCTTTTTTCCCATTCTTCAAAACACTATTTTAACACCTTTTGGAATCGAGTTGAGTTGCTCCTGCAATTTTTCTTTATCTCCGCTATGGTCTCGAAACGTTTTCTCTTCAGATTTTTCATCCGCGGGAACGGGACAAGGTTGCACTGGGCCAGGCGCGCCGACGGAAGATTGCAGAAACATAGAGAGCGAATTTTTATCAAACAACATTCGAAATCACTAAACATGTGCGCGCCGGTGCGTTTTCGTAATGGGAGATCAAAGCTGTCTGGCCAGAGTTCATGCCTCTTGCGTGAAACGTCCCGCGCAATCTTCTTAACATTTCGCGATAGTAATTTTTATTGACCGTAAAATTTGGTGGCAAAATTGTGTATGTAAGATTGTCTCCTTGTAGTAGAAAAACGGTGAAAAACGCCCTGGTGTTGGATCTTCTCTGTTTGAATTTCTTTATTTCATTATATACAATTGGAGCTGAAGTGCTCTTGTATATACTAACAACTGTACTGTAATTATGTACAATAATATTGCATTTCAAGATGGCCTTAATGTCGTAACTCTATACCAATGACTCATCTCCTGAGATCAATACTGTTACTGCTAATTCATAAGATATCTCCAATTCGGCGATTATTGAGTACGATACCACAGGGTTTTATTTTGTTATTGACGCCGGAGGTGTTCCCCAACGGGCGTCATCTTGGGTATCTTCATCTGCGTCGCAAAATCGACAGTATCACGTACACACAGTGTTTCGGGACCCTGCTACAGGACATTGCCACATGCCGAACTGCCTGTGGTAACATTTTCACACTTGGAACAAATGATCAGCATTTTCGACACAGAACTCGATGCAAATTAGTTGTTCGTCAATTTTAGGCTCTTTAAAAATCGTTTTCTTCGCTTCTTTGAATTAAACTCCAACAAAAAATGCCGTCTCCGCCGATTGCCACGAAATGTAGCTGTGTGTAACTGATGGTACTTATGAGTTTTCTCGCTAAAGCTGAGAAAGCGACACGGATTCCGTACAATCGAGTAGGTGACACAAGGGACGTGGACCGCCACAACGACGGCATTTGCAGTCCTCTTTGGGTTCATGAAACCCAGCAGACCGGCATAGTAGATGATAAATAGTACTCCTACGTAAACCAAACTGGCGCACCTTTGTTGTTCTAGCTCCACGTTTTTAATTCAAAGTGCTAGAACTTGCTGATCCGACCCCGTTTATTTATATATTTGTATATATATATATATATATATATATATATATATGCATACGTATACATACGTATGTATATATTCTTTATTTTACGTATGCTAATCATACAAATTCTGCTTAGACTATAAGCGCTTTTGCGCGCGCCCCAACGAAGTATCGTCACGGTTGCCACATTACCATATGCAGTGTATGCAACGGGCCCGCAAAAGAGAGAGAGAGAGCTGCCACCGGCGCCACCACCGCTCTCAGCCGTTCTGCCTGTGTCCGGGCCCAGTCGCCCCCCTCAAGGGGTCGCCTAAGCCGCCGTTCTAGGCGCTATCGCTACTCATGAAGCCAATAGTCTGTCAAGCAGTAATAACCGTCTACAGCTTCTTGTCGTCTGCAACGGCGACCCTGTACAGACACGCATGCATAGACACGTCCGACCGGCGACATACACAAACACCTGTAAGTACAAGCGGGATATATATATATATATATATATACAGATGCAGACACGGGCGCCTTTTCTGCAAATTTACCCGAATAGGGGTGAGGCAATTGTAATTAGTTTACTATAAGACTGACTACTGCAGCGAAACAAAGATACCACGAAAGCAAATGTACTTAAGGCACGATGCCATCGAGATATTGTTATCTCGACTCATGCTGCACTATATATCCCGTACCCACCTATACACGCTAAATAATATTTACAATAAAAGCACATGAACATTATAAAATACTCAAGATTCATGCATAGGTTCAGGTCGCTCTTCATGAAACAGAAACATCACTATTCATCACTAAGTATCTAGTAAAAGTAACGTTTTCTACTCTTACGAGAATAGGTGGAAACAGTACCGACAGTGGGGAACTTTATCCTTGCCTATATATATATATATAATATATATGGGAACTCTTACCCTCCTACATATATATATATATATATATATATATATAGGAACTCTACCCTCCTATATATTAATAATACCCCTAATGATATTTACAATTAAAGGGCAAATGAACATTACAAAATTAGCACAAGATTCATGCATAGGTCTGGGTTGCTCGTCATGGAAACAAGGATATCACTGTTTCCTTTTTCGCTATGCATTTCTGTCGTAGTTACTGTGTTTACATGATCTCAGATTCGCGAAATTAAACACTGAATTACAGAATTCTTGTTCTTATCATGTTTTATTAGCATTTTTGGTCCAGTTGTTTAAAAAACATCAACTTTGATCTATGCGTGTATGCCTTTTCGTGGCACATCACAACGAAATGAAACTCTATAAACGATTTAAAGAAAATATTCTGCAATAATTGTCTACCTTTCTCGTTGCTTGGAAACCATGCAGGAGATATATACGTCAGTTATCATGGTAAGACATGAATATCAAAAATACTTGCACGTATAATTCAGCATCACGTAGAATAAATAATCTAATAATCTAATTACACCTTCTCGTCGCTTTCAGTGCCACCTCTCTACTTTGTTTCGAGAATTTTAAATCATAAGTCAAAACAATTCTTAGAAATTTCATAGCGTTCACATTTTAAGGAGGCTATTATTTATAAATATTAATAATTACAAAATTCATTGTTTTGCATTGCGAGATTGGAAGTGTCAGATCAGTCAGTCAGAGAAATCGTTTATACACCTATGTAGCAATTCACAGTCTGTTGTTACTTAGTTTGAACGGCCATATATGTATTGACATAATCGGAATAGACTTTAAGAGACTTTATTTGGAATTAGAGACAATAACAAGTGTGTGTACATAATGTGACATAGACAGCCTTGTATTGTGTATTGTGGACAACCAGACGTAACCTCAGCAGGTAATGATAAAGTATTGTGCACCTTTACTGTGAAACTTCAGTCCACCTTAGACTTCTCGGTGCAACACTTTACATTGAGATGCATTTGATTAGCTTAGAGTAAGTCGTTCACACACATCAAACAATCTTCAAAATTCAACATTTTTCCAAAATCCTCCTTGCACATCAGTAGTTGTAAAACAGTTAACTCCCCGGACGGTAGGCAAACTGTTCTTTGCAGAATTAATTTTGACTATTAGCATTTAGAGATGTAGCAACTGCAATGATGTTTTTAAAAGTTCCTATAGTGCACAGGCTAGTGATACATTACGTTTATTTCCAACCCGAGACTTGTCGCCTTTTATATGTACAGGGCAAACGATTCACGTAGCACTAATCCCTACGTGCTTCTCGGATAAGCTCGGGGTTTCATTGGCTGGGGTCCACCCGCCACGGCTGTGGCGCTTCTTAAGTCTTTAATTTCCATATTCTAATAAGCTGCTTTTAATACCTGGTGATGGCAGCGATAAATTATAGTACGAAAAGTTGTGGTCATCATGGCGGTTTTCGTGTGGTAGGGTAGAACCTTTATGACCGATCTTCTTTATTCTCGACGCTCGTCACAGGTGATGAGATTTGATTACATGCTTATGACCCTCTACTCAAGTCGCAAAGCTCACAGTAGTCAAAAATGTGAGTGCCTCTGATCACAAAAGTAACGCGACAACAGTCGGCTGGCAAGATAATGATCACCATATTCTTTTTCAAAAATGAAATTGTGATGACGATTCCTCCACCACGACAGCGTGTCTACCAAAAGGGCTGAAAACACTAAAGCTTTTATCGCTGCGTTTAAAGTAAAGCCGGTAAAGTGTGCAGCTTATTCATCTGAGTTAGCACCGTGTGATTTGCTCTCTTTCTGAAAATTTAAAATACCAAAAGAGAGGTAGGCGACTGATCACGCGGTCACAACCAACTTAAAGCCGTCGAGGTGAAGCTCACAAAATTCGAAACGCGCCATTTGGAAGTGTGCATTGGTACATAGATTCATCGCTATATGAAACGTATATAAATTAGCCGAAATCTAAATAATAATTTATTTACAAAGAAAATAGATTATTTATACTTGTAAAAGCATATTAAGATCCCTAAATGTCAACTTGTGTACAACATAGTCATCAAATTTTAGATTTGAATTGTATTAGGAGAAAAACAAATGCCATATAACCACTTTGAACACTTATGAATATGCGTAGCGTTAAGTAAAATGTAAGTAAATCTCAGTATCTCTGTGTTCTCTCTGAGAGGCATTGGAAAGGAGGCGTTACACCCACATGGAGGCGGGGCAAGTTGAGAATGGCCTGTTGCTAGCACCGAAATTTAATTCGGCTGGACGACAAATAGAAGCAGGCTAAATTAAGGACGTGCCTTATTGGAGGCAGAGCGAGTAGGTAAATTGCATAAAACGAGACAGGTTGGCAAACCCGTAGGAGCATTAGAGGACAGGCAAGGACGAACGAGCTTCAGATCGTATATCTGCCTCCGGTGAACATCAGTTTGAAAACCCCTCTTCGAATCAGGGGACCACCTAATTTGAGCGTCCTTAGTCCTCACATGTCGACTCCAGGCACGATAAACGAAAATAGCAGCAGCTTTATATATATATATATATATATATATATATATATATATTTTTTTTTTTTTTATATATATGGACAGATAATGCGGCAAAGATTACGACGTGCCGATCCGACTTAGAGTAGCAATGAAGCGAAGTCAATGGGCCCGGCAGCGTTCTTGCATTGCGCTTTCTAATGCTTCGTAACGATGGTAAACGTCGGGCAGCTTGTTTTAGGGCTTCAATTAGACGCTGGGCAGGTTAACTAAACGGGGCGACTTCGATTGGGCGCTGGACAGGTTTAGTAAATGAAGGACTCAATCGGCCCCAGGGCAAATTAAGCCAGGCGACGAGGGCTAGTGTGTCCGGCCGGACTGAGTGCGCGTGAAGTTGAGGCAGGCAGCGAGGAAGGCAGCCATTTACTGACGAGGCCACTAGAGATGGTTTGACGGAATAGGCGCGCTAGCTCGACTGTTGTCATGGTGAGCGGATAGTGATAAATGAAGTGCAAAGTTCTGACGGAAGGCTTACGAGGAAAAACAAAACAAAACCGTTTGCAAAGGAAGAAGGTTTAACTAACAAGGCTAAGGGGCTCGATCGTTAGGTACGACAATAATTGATAGAGGATAAGTACTGTCTAATGTATAGCAGTCCACGGATTGTGGTAGTGTGGTTGTACTGGTTTAGCTTAAATGCAGAATAGAAAGGTGTTGGTGTTACGACTAAGAAGCGCCTATGTGTGCGTTGTTCAGCTAATCCGTTTTAGTAAAAAAAACTTGGCCAAAAAAAGTTTAGGACATGTATTGCTGCGTGAGTATGCGTCAAGCCGGGTGCAGGTTGGACTGGAAATGGAGTGGCTCAATGCATGCAGGAAGAGGTGGGGAGAAGAGGACTTTATGAATCAGATCTGTGTGTAGTGTTTGAGTTGACGCTGTAGAATGTGATTTTCGTTTTAAACGGAAAATTTCTAAGGTAGACGATTGTTATAGAGATAAGGATGTCTGGAATTGATTGGTCGCACACCCGTTTCAATCGCGGAAGCTCATAGTAGGACAGATCCAGCTGAGCAGCACACCAACGAACGCTTATGTATAAGATGCCCTCAAAGCGTGTTAGGTGATGTTGTTCCTAGTATTGACTCACTTTTCATACAAGGTAACACATCTGCTCTGCGTCAATTACGCAAATGAGAATTGCTAGGACACTTTTTTGATGTACGAAAAGTCAGCAATCAATTACTCCAAAAGCCGTGGCCTTTGGTGAGTTCGTAGTAGTAGGGTAGAACCTTTCTAGTTCTACATTAACAACTATCAACGGATTGTCTGCTTGGCGGATAGCCAAATACGTGCATGCAAATCAAATAGCAACCGTCTATTTGGCGATTAGTTACGACTTTTCTTTCAGAAAAAAACGTATATTGAAAACAATACACATACGATCATGATAAATGTACCACACGCCCTTTTATGTGACAACAAAGCTGATTTTAAGGTTACGTTATAATAGATAACTTGCATTTTTTCATTTTATGCTTCTGTGGGCGTGTATGTATCTTATGCACAATACAACAGTATCAGTGGGCTAAAACGCACTGGTTATGTATGCCCGTTCAATTGCTGTCATTAAATTGTTTCACTTTAACTCATTCCTATTTGCTCCGAATTATCCACAGAAACAGAAACGGTACTGTGTGCGTCTTGGGCGTCGTTCGACGACTACAGATAGTTTTTGGGTAAATACGACTTAAACCAAATTGAACAGTGACGGGCACTCGTACCAAATCTCCAAATCTCGTACCAAATCAAAGAGGTCTGCCAAATGGTACACGTCTTTAATCAGTTCCTAACATGGAGGTGGTCACTCGGTGCTGTTGTCCGATTTTCGGGCTAACTAGTTGGAAGCTGTTACGCTCACACGATGCGTTCTAATGAAAACAACCACGAGGAGACCCAAAGATAGAGAATAAAAAACGAATACCGACTGCTGTTTGGCTGTTTTAGTTTGTAATACGGTCATATTTATTTCTAACCCCCAGGCCACGCGCGCCATTTGTTTTGCTATGTGTTGTTGCTATGTGCCGCCTAGGCACGTTTCGAGTCGTCTCTCTCTCTCTCTCTCTCTCCTTTCTCTCCGTCTTTATCTCTCTATCTCGTGAATGCGCCTCTTCACCGTTTCAGTTTTATTGTCCATTTAGCAGATAGAGGCAGACGGCTACGACGTTTTAACACGTTCAACAAAAAACGGACAGCCCAGCATCAGCAACAGCAACAGCAGCGAACTCACGCCGCATAGCGAAGCCTACATTGAATTCATTCTATTACCAGTTCTTGTTGCGTTCGTAGGCTGCAAAACTATAAACCACCAGCGAACGGCAAAAGACGATAGCGCGCTCGTGCGTGTTTTTGGAAACGGGGCATCCATCTTGTCATATACATGTATATGTATGTATATATATATATTTATGTATATATATATATATATATATATATATAGGACGCTCTGTTAGGCCGATGAGACGCCATAACAACGGTAAAATGGCACAACTAGCCACCGAGCAGCGCCACTCTCAGCCAGCCACAGTGTCACATTGCGGGCGCATCTTCGTGACGCGGCTAGAGCATGACGTGCATTATCACGCTAGTTGAACAAGTGGTTAGTAGCGTATATTAGAGGTAATAGGTTAATCTGTTCAACTCACTCCTTCACGATTAGCTAGTGAGAAATTGCACACGATTTACGAAGTAAGAACAAGCACGCGAAACGAAGGGATGCCGAGTCCTCGAGGGACGTCGAGTAGAGAGGTCGCGTCCTTCAGAGCGACACAGAGCTGTCCCGGCTGCTCGGCGGGAGACAGACGCAGCGAGGACGAAGCTCCGTTGTCGGTCGTTATTTACCCAGTGTTACCCAACGACAACAATTGTTGTTTTTATCTTGAACATCATCATCATCATCATCATTATTACCGTTATGCAGACAGAGGATCAAACGAGCAGACAGACAGTCCTTATGTGGTAATCTGCCGACAGTTTAGAAACGTTTTGTAAGGAAGTTACTTCTGAACTCTATACTATATCACTCCCCTACGAGCTTGAAATCTCCGCGAGGCGTATCTTCAATGCACGGAGGGCCGGACATCTAGGTGAGGTATCTAAGGCTTGTTCAACAACTTTCATGTGGCGGCAGCTTAGCGGTCGCTGTCTTTCAGCAGTATGGTGTACTATCTATTTGTTTTCGATAATCCTCGCTCCACAAAAATCGAATTATCAACAACAGGCATCATCTATTCCGGCGAAGCTCCGGTAGATGAGAATCATGATCTCCGTACTAGCGTCTGCCCCTACACCACGACGCTACCGTGTTAACCTGTGACCATGTACCATGTTCTGGCTCCCGGAGGCATACCAAAAGAGTTTCGCTAAGACGATATCTAGAACGCTAGGACGATGAAAGGACTGGTCGATAAAAGCATTTTCACCGAGTTACTAACTGTATGTGGGTGCAAGTTGAATATATAATAGTACGAATTTAGTACCAATACGAGACCGTCGCGTACAGTCTGCTACAAGCGTAGTATAAGCTCGTACGGCGAACTATATCGCATGCTAACTATAATGACGACTTGATTAATTAACTATCAAGTTAATTAATCAAGTCGTCATTGACTGATGCTGAGGCGGCAATGGGTAGTCTCGTTTCGTGGAGACGCGCATGTCCTATAGATCTGTACATCAATTTTCATTTGTTTCGCTTCGAATCGAATTGAACTTAGGCTTACCCTGTATCGCAGTCACGTATATCTCCGGGTGTCTATCAGCAACCAAATAGTAACATATAAAGCCGAGCGGATATTTGACGCCGCTGAAACTCTTGCGACATTATGCAAACGCAGCTGATAACAAGGTTATAGGAATTTGGCGAGATGACACGTTGGCTTGACCAAAAACACTTACTCTCATCTCACATTTGTCATTTCAATCTGCAATGTGTGTGGGTGTGCATGGGGTGTTGTTGCCACAAGGACATCTCAAAAAACGTTCTCCATTGAGTAGAATGTCAGTTTAATTAGTTGTCAGTCAGTCTATTCACTGACTACGTAAGGCCAATTATATATCACGACGAAGAATAATTAACCTATCTTTATTAGAAATGACAAGACCACAAAAGGAACAGCCTTCTGGCCTTATGATGTTAGAGTGATATGTCTGTGTGTGTGCGTGTATATATATATATATATATATATATATATATATATATATATATGCATATATAGTAGTGCATAAAGAGGGCACAACGATTCCCAGCAAGTTTGTAAGATGTGTATGTGAAATAACAGAGGAAATGGCACGATCTAAGTGGAAACGAATATGCAGAAATAGCAGACATATAAAGTAATTGCGTAGTGTACGGTCCGTGGGTTCCATCAAACGCTCTGTGCGTGTATCTGCAAATATTGCGACTTGTTATGTGTAACGTACCACGATATGAATTATCGCGCAACAGCCTTATTAACCCTACTGAAACCAACATGGCAAATGCCTATATTATGCTAGTTCATAGTATCTCTACTTTACTCAACATGGAGTGAAAATACAGTTTGTGATGGCAATATACGTCTGACGATCTGAGTTTCGTCCAGTTCTTCTGAGGCTATCCGTCCTCTAGCTAGAACTCACTAGTATATGCGTATGTGGCCCGCGCAACTGTGCCATAAGTCGGCAAGTAGTCTAGCTACATAGCGAAAGCTACTGCCAATGTTTAGAGGTGAATCTACCGCACAATGTTTTACAGTGGAGAAACAATCATATATGTGTAACATAGTGTTCTAGTAGTGTAACTACAGTATTCTGTATTACACTGTAAGTTACAATATACGCATTTCTGTTACAATGTGTAACATGGTCGGTTGTACTGCATACACGTACAATGACAATTCAGCGTATCTGTCGTGCCCGCGGCAATTTCTGGACAACATCATCCGAGATCGCCATGATGACATTGTGACAAAACGCGCACGTTTCCTCACAGACTGAATACCTGCGCCCCCGAGAGCCGTCCTTTCGTCGGTGAAAACTGCAGAACAATGCGTAGTCGCAGTTATCATAAGAGGCGCGAGCAATTTTTCTGTGCCCCAGCCCATTGTTATTGTGTGACGGTCGGGCGCATTCAAACGTGACCATCATTGGGGATCCGTAGCGCTATGACTTCACTGCCGTAAATATGCTACTATATATATATATATATACATATACATACAGTCGTGTTTTTAAGTATTATATGTATATATATATATATATATATATATATATATATATATATATATATATATATATATATATACAGTCGTGTTTTTAAGTATTATATGGGCTCAAAATGTCTCCCCTCATTCGAATTTGTGTAAAATATTAGCATTCATTCTATATTAAGCCAGTCATTTCGCCACCATAGATGTGTAGGCGTGTAGAATAGGTATCATTTTTCAAAATTACAACACAAACACTGAGCAATGTGTGAATTCGCCATTGTCTGTTCTTACCAGAAGAAAGCAGATGCCTACTAACCGCAAATCTATCACGCAATTCCTACGGAAGTGCGTGATAGACATTGGTAACACGTGGGAGTTTTTAATGCTGCCAGAAGCGTTCGCGGCATGGCCAAGCACATCTTCGGTGAAGTCCAGCGCTAACAAAGTCCACCAGTTACTCTCGCTAAAGGTACTCCTGGGCTTTCACAGGGAAACTCGCTGGACCGGTGACAAGTGTTTCTTCCGCAAACGGATATGTAGATCGATTTTAGACTTGCTCAATGCACCGCCACTTGTTGTCAAATTTGTATTGTTCAGCACCAAATGCCAACACGGTTTTCACATTTAAAAATGCGTACGTTGGACACATTTTTTGTTTGTTCAACTTGTAAATGTTCTTGCATGTTTGATCTTCGTTTGGGGTGCTGTAGAACATTCGTTGCGTCCAATTCGGGTACACCTGGCTATACATTTACATATATATATATATATATATATATATATATATATATGGGGTGGTGGCGGGGAGATTATATATATATATATATAGACCTGTGTATCTGTAAGTTCATTGTGTATATAGCGACGGTGGCTCTAGTGACTAACGCAATATTCGAAATGGGCCGTTGCCATGACGATTACAAACAAAAGACGAGCTTTGGCTGGTTCGAGGTCTGGCCTTGCCAGGGTTGACTCTGTTCAGGATCTGGGTAGCCAACTGTTGCTGTTGCTGCTGCTGCCGGCATTGTCCTGCTGTTACATGCCTCTGCTGGAGAAGGCCTATATAAGTCCAGTAACGAGGGCGACGCGACGCGACTATATAAGTGTGTGTGTGTGTGTGGGTGTATGTATGTGCGGGTCTATGTGTGTGACAGCTGTTGCCACGAATGAAGCTGGTCTATAATAAAAGGGATGGCAAAGAAGTGACACTTGGCACTCTCGGACAGTTGCCATGAACATCGTTGCCAAGTCGCTGAGCCGGAAGGTTTGATGTCCCTTTTGAGTGCGGTTGTTTTTGGTCGTCGTCATCATCGTCGTTGCACTACATGACTCTTACGCACGACTCACACGAAGTGATTGCTGCTCGATTTGATGCTCGCTCTCGTCCTTGACAATAGTACCGTTGTCCTGGTTGCTTCTGTTGTTGTCGTCGTCGTCATGTTGAGCCGTCATTTTCCCTGCCATAGTTGCTTTTTTTTGTTGTTGATGGTGTCGCTGTTTTGTGCACCACCGGATTCTACTCATCTACTCTTCTTGCCTCTATTGTCGTCGTCGTTGTTGTTGTTGTTGTTATTGTTGCTGTTGTTGGTGGTGGTGGTGTCGTTGTTTTTGTTGGTGTTGTTTCGATTGTGATATTCCTCAAATATTTTGCACCGTCGACATTTTGGGACCCAGTGTCGCAAAAGCATTAAGCATGAAGTGCTAGCTTTTTGATAGCTTAAGATACTTTACTCACTGTTCCGAACCACCGTGTTCTGCGACCTATCCGCACTCGACAGAGCTGTGCCGAAGGCATCATAACGCCGCCGTGCGTGAGACAGTTACATCTCAGACAGAGCTTTTGTCGTAGGGCCATAGAGGTACGTTAATCCTATCATGTCGTAACACATTGCTTCTGCTTAGGCCTTTGGACTTGAGTGTGGATGTTAGTTCTGCTCCTCTCAGTGCCCTTCTCACTACACCATTGAGAGCCGCATGTCTTGTGAGCCTGCCTGAACTTTTTGCCAGCTTAACAGTTATTGTTATAATTGGTGCCAATGTGCTCCTTAAAATATTTTTTCGCTTGATGTGTCAGATGCAGTTTGCTGTTGTTCTGATCCCGCCCCACAATAATGTTTACACCTCACGCATACATACATATGCCATGGCCTGTCTTCATCAAGATACCGCATATCCTATCTAACACACGGTACGCGCGAGGCTAACACTTTTATGCGTTTCTTGAGTACACCTCCCCCGTTTCTCTTTACTAGACAAGAGATGCACCGCCGCCGGGTGGGTGTGACGGGCAGACATCAATATGGCGGTGCAGTGTTGCTTCCCATTGCTACCGCGACGATCATTTGTAAAATATCTACTCACAAATGGTGTAAGCATTCTGATCTCGCAGGCGTCTACTTTTCTCTCGTATTCCAAACGCGCCCATTCAGAGCCGGCGCCCCCCGCAAAGTTGTCAGAACACTTCGACAGCGAGGTGATGTACATACAAAGGTGGAATAGAATTAAAACATTTTTTGAAGATGGTAGTTTTTAATTCTAGACAATCCTTCGTCCCCTACGGGCTTGGAACTTAACCTGAGGTATATCTTCAATGCACCAAGGGCCGGACATGTTAAGATATCTAGGGTTTCCTCAACAGTCCTTGTGGCAGCAGCATGGCCGCTGACTCTCAGCGGTATGGCTTATCATCTATTCTCTAGCATCGCTCAAAGAACATTCGATTAACAACAGGGACCGAACCGGCGACACCTCGGTAGATGACAGCCATGACTAACGCACTAGTCCCCTAGACCACGCCGCCACAAAGGTGGACTACAGGAAGATTTGAGTGGGTTAGTCGCCAACAAGCGTAAACCATCGGTAGTGAGTTGCCAGCCCTGAAAAATCGTCTACTGGGCGAATTATCCGCCGGACGATTTGATTAGCGTCGATAGCTTAGATCGGAATCACATCATCTTCGTTTGTCAATGCCGTGCCAAAGCGGGCAAGAAGCGGGTTACATTAAACTTGAACCACACGGCGTGTCGCTTAAAAGGACTCGCATAGTAATTGCCTGACCTAGCACTTTGAGATGACAGCTCGTTTAGGTAACGTCTAGATAGTATAGTAACTACAACAGTAACATTGACAACAACAATGAAAACAACACAACGACGGTTCAGCCTTCAGTCGGGTCCGCGGCAGTTTTAGTCAGTGACTTATATCGTTTGCGTCTGTGCCAGTGACACGGGGCTTTGGTTCTCCGACAACAAGGCGTCTGGCGAACACTGGCTGGACGAAATCGTCACGAACGATATTAGCACGTAAATCAAATTGTGTGACCTGCATATTGTTGTTGTCATTTTGCCTAGCGTCCTTACCTGCGCGTCCATCTATGCACATCTTCACTCAGTGGCGTTTGGAGCACTAGGTCGCGCGGACGGCTTGACGATCTACGGTTCGGCGCTGTACCACTTCCGCGCCTACGATGCATGAAGTTACCGACAGCTGCCAGCCCGTTGAGTGCGTAAAACCACGCATGTATGTGAGTGAGTCTCCAGAGGCATCGACCGCTGCAAAGCATGCGTTCTGTAGCCGACGACTGTTGTCAATGCGGCCTGGCCCAATTGAGCTCGTTGTTGTTGTTGTTGTTGTTGTTGCCGCCGCCGTCCCCATTTTGTTGTTGCCACTGCTGCGTAGTATCCTTGTTGGCGCCGTAGCCTTATTTGTTATCGTCAGCGTCCAGCGAGTGTTTCGTAGGACCTGCCCTGTTCTGGGGGGGAAGACTGACATTATTAATCCGTGAAGCCTTACGGGCGAAGCCCTGGAGGTGCACAATATAGATTTATATATACACAAACAAGTTTATATACACATACATACATAAAGGCGCACATGCATACATAATATATCAGAGCAGAGTGAAGATATACCCTGCGCCCGTCGGCGATTTTCAATCTGTGTGTAGAGCCGAGGGGTTAGAATTGAAAGGTCCCGCTACTGCCGTTGCTGCTTTAGCAGAGAAAGCAAAATTTGTTTGTCGTAAATTGTGTCAACCATGACGGCCTTCGTGAGTAGACATCGACAACTGTACGCGTAACTCCAATAGCTACTCGGCGTCTCCAACTTCTACTGTTGCTGTTGGCACCCAGACGGAAAACGGGGCCGATTTACGTATCGGCAGTAACCTGCAAGGAACGAAGAGCGGGACACGGTTAATTGGAGGGGAGAGAAAGCTAATTACGTTTCCGACTATATGTGTTTTCCACTGATGAGCGAACGAGCAAACGTTAGCCTTGCGAGAGGCTATATCTAGCGCCATACGAAATACTATAGTTCTCACCCACCTATATATATATATATATATATATATATATATATTGCGTACATACACATACATACAGTCAGCAAGTTCGACAAGAGAAGATTTGGCAGTCTCTGCTGAAATGGCAAATACGATGGCGCACTTCAACAGTCGGAGCTCGCACAGCTGCCCAATAGCCAGTTGCGATCCAAGATAACAAGCACAGATATGGGCCACGCCACCGTACAAGAGATTGCCGCACCCCGTCGGAGCTACGCATAAGTGGGAACACGATGCTATCGCCTCTTTTGCGTTTTGGCGCATTCTTTATCTCTCTCTCCTCCCTTGCCTTATCGATATTTTTTTATCTAGGCAAGTGCCACTAAATCTATGGGTGCACCCCACCGAATCGCAGGATCGTCGTAACGCCAAAGATGGAGGCAGCAGCCTGCATACTGCCTACGATCAACGGCGAGAAGGACCATCGACCGGCCCGTGACGTCAATCTTCGAGCTGCAGATGCCGCAATATCGTCGTCGCCTTCGTTATCATGTCTATCTAGTCTCTAAAAAGAGGCATCCAATAGAGTTGGGGGGTCTACGCGCAGGGGGAGTTGAGGGGTCTGTCCTACATCCCTCCACCTTTCACCCGGCCGTCAGATATATATATTATATATAGTATATAGTATATTATCCCCTCATCCAGAAGTCTCTGTTGTGACCTATTGCGGAAAAGTGCGAGAAGGCGAGAAAACAAGAGAAAGGAACACAGAGTCAAGCAGTAGGTGGGCGGCAAAAGTGAAAGAAATGTGGGGAGACGGGGAGAGGAAAGAGATAACGAGACAGGAGGAAACAGAAGATGAATTTAAAGAACGTGGAAAGAGAAGGGAGGAGAGAGAGAGGGGTGGGGGGGAGGTAGACGAGGAGGGAACACAAAGTTTAAGATAAACTTCCAGAGCAGGGCCGCTTAGGGTGTTGCCCTCTGGCCCTGCAGCGATCTGGCCGAGAGGAGGATGACCGTCACAACAACAGCGAAGACTTCAACGGCAACTACGGCAGTCACTCACGTCCGCCCGCTATGGCGATCTCGACCCCATTTGACGGTCGGACAATCGACAATAGAGGCACGTGCCGCACATCTCAGGGCTGTGTTGCCGCCAGTTGACTCAAGGCCCGGAGGCCGTGAACCAAGGTAGTAACAACAGTGTCAGCCGTGCCAGCAACAGGGACAGCTTTAAACTTCTGACTCTCTGGTCAACGACCTGTTAGGCCACGTATTTTCACCTTATTTATTTGACAAATTTCATAAACGAATGAATTCATAGGATAGGCAGAAATAGATGGGTCGATAACTGCACATTGGAAGCAATCTTCTTCTAGTGCGCAACAGATTTGCTCGTCGTCGAGAGCATGGCTAGTCAAATGAGAAAGGCAGGACTATGACAAAGCGTTCCACCATTTGCGAATACATGAAATGTTGTCGAAATTAAGGCAGTAACACTATTATTGCTTGCACTAGTAAGTTACTGACTGGCAGTAAGGTCGAGTATGATTTGTTTGGTTGATATTAGTTGGGGTTGTGTCGAATCTATATGTCATAACTGTGTGTTGTTGGTTCTCTTATTTTTTTGTGTAACACAATATGGGAATATATTAGTTAGTTCATTTCGAAATTCTTGTATTTTTCGTTTTATCAATCTTAATGTTATAAGGTATGTGTGGTAATCTGGCTTTCTTACTCTTTGCAGCCAATATGGCTTTCATTGGGCAGCTTCTCGTCAGCAAGAGCATCAAATGAAACGAATCACCTCAGCGGTATCCTAGCACATAGTATTGGCAACGCGATTGTAATTATGGTTTGTCATTATTACTGTTGTCGGAAAGTAAGAAACATCTCTCGAGGCGCTTGTTTACAGATAGGTATGCATCTGTCTATGTGCGCCGCCATAGGCGACGCGTATGCGTATTCCAGGCCACAATAGGAAGTAAGCAGCCTCGATAATAAGCCTCTTGCGGATCTCTGAATCTGAGGGATCTGTCTGAATTACTTAGTTCTGAAACGCACCTAACCTCGGCTTGTGACTTTAATCGCTTCATGCAGCCAAGGGACCGTTTGTAACCGTAAAGTTTAGCATTTGGCTCTAGGTCGTTCTAGATTAGTGTTTTTTGTTATCATCGTCTTGAACGCGCCATCACGTTACAAAACCCAGGTCCCAGATGAACGCAGATGATGAAGATATGTATAATCTGAAGAAAAGCAAGCTTACGAAGTATGCGAGCCCATTTATAAGGTCGATAATCAAAGTCTGTCGTAAGGGGCTAGAAGAAAGGATCATGCACAAAGCCACAATAAACACTATGCACCAATCTCTGTGGCGCCACGAGAACGAACGCGGATGAAGGGCGTGAATTATTTATGGCATTTGTAACGCTACAAATAGAGATAGCGGGAAAAAGATTGAATATCTTCAGCATCGCTTCAGCAGCTTGTGAGCAGCTGTACGCAGATCGTTGGCCATCATTAGCGTTCGAAGCTCATCGCTCCGGGGGTCGCACGCTTAGCCTTAACCATCAGTTAGCAGAAGAAACACCATCACCCGCCACTCACGTTACTGCGTGTACGCCACATATGCCATCTTCTTCTGTTTTTCTTGTTCGTTCTACTTTGCCCTTCACTTCTTGTTTGGAGTCTTTTGTCTCTTATTTGCTTGCCACAATAACAACAACCACAACAACGACGGAAGGGGCTATGGTGACAAAACGGAAGTTAGCAAACAAGCCATACACATATGGTACACAAAGACATCATCTATAAAAACTTAGGCAAGCAAACACCCACATACACACATCTATACAAACACGAGCACACACACACACACCCAAACAGAGTCACACAATAATAGACGCAAACATGCGAGCCCCGTTGGGACAACTTGCGTGGACGTAGACCCTTACATTGCTCCTCTCTCGCGTATTGTACGCATAGGATACTCAAAACATTCTGTTTGCCAGGACTGCTTGCCTCGCCTTCGTTGCCAATTGTCATCGTAGCGATTTACCGTCGCCACTAATGTCGCCGGTATACAGTTCACAATCCGGTGACGAATGGCCCCACTCAACGGCCGGTGATCTGGCTAAGCCATTGCCGCTCTGGCTTGGCCGATCAGCAAACCAAGACGAGACCAGCCGTCGCTTCGGTGGCTACTGTCTCAGCTGGGCAGCTCAGTCAGCTACCTAACTTATCATTAGCCCAGATCACAATCATCATTGCCATTCGGGCGCCTAGCGCGTACCGAATTGAGCGGGTTTCCCCCTTCTCCCAAATCGGCGCTGGCATTTTATATATATATATATATATATTACAAAAAAGGGGTGTTTAACTGAAAATGTACGGACGTTGTAACAGCCAAATCTATTTATCATGTAAATATGCTGTTTTAGGATTACGTAGTGAAACATATAGAGAGCAAAGTGAGTGTCCGGCGTGATTGGACGACAGAGGAGGGAAGCAGTCAGCTGTGCGTCCCATTTAATTCACGCAGTAGTGCGTCTGGGGTCATCATGGCGTTCCCATTGCAGAAGTTGACAGTTGGGAAGGTGTTATTAGGTTTCTAGGCAGAGTATATAGAACCCGCCGATAGTCATCCCCGGATGCTCATCTTGGTGTACGCCGGGAGTGCTTAAATGATGACCCAAACCAGGCAAACACTGTACGGCCGAACTCATTGATAAGGTAAACGGCGTGTCACAATGCAAATGTTGGCAGTGATAGTAGCGGTTAGCGTTTGAATATAGCAGCTTCCAACATTTTTGAAGGCTCTTTGACTTAGATTGCGAATTGAGTTTTGGCTATTATCACAGCCACGTAAATTCTAGGATTAGAGAATCGTTCAGATCATGAACTAGTAAGACAGTTGTGCTCAGGTCTCTAGTGATTAATGTTGAATAAAGACTTTAATTATACTCACAGTGTCGCACCTTTTCATTTGAACCCAATTACACAGACATAATCGTGCACACGTTCATATGCAACGTATGACTGTATATACCGCTATACGTTACATGCTGGCACCAATCTAAGTCTTTACAGTGAGTTTAGATGGAACATGATATATAAATAATATAGATTGATCGTAGGCTCTGATAGATTCTAAGCTTAGATGGCAGTTGACGTAACATAACAAATCTTAGGCAACCCCTTTTATGTTTTGACATAATTAGTTTCGCTATCCTCTATAAAGCTATATTCTAGCCACATCAAAAATCGACAATTTGCTTAAAGATGCTTGTATGCCGTTCTGGATGAAGAAGACTATTTTTTGTTCCCTGCGGGCCTGGAATCGCCATGAGGCATACCTCCAATGCACAAAAGACCGGACATGTTGAGATACCTTGGGTTTTCTCAACAGTCTTTGTAGCAGTATCGCCGTTGACTGTCAGCGGTGTATAGTTTATTATCTATTCTCTGTGACTATCGCTCAAAGAGAATTCGCTCAACAAGAGAGATCGACACCCTTGTTTGTGATATGACAACCGTGACTAGAGCACTAGTCCACTAGACCACGCCGCCACATATGTGCGTAACTAATATGCATACATTGTTTATTTCACAATAGGTTTACATGTCATATAGGCACATAATTATAATATAATCGCCATTATGTACAAATTGAACACTTCAGCGACCGTCACACCAGACAAAAATGTGCAGAGACCGCCGATGCATATGGTAGCTCGCTACGTGGTGTTTAGCGCACGTCTGCGAGCAGAACCGGCAAGGACATTGACTGCTAATTTGGTGGAATCCTTGTGTCGAACATATTAAGTGACGGTAGCCATGCACGATGTACCTTGCGTACACGTGCCGACTAACGCATGCCATTCCATCCCAAAGCCCCCCAAGCGAGGTACGCATCTAACTGCGCTACCTCTGCCGAGGCCTCGGGCACTTTTCCAGTCACTTAAACAAAATTCACTGAATTGGTCTCGTAGTGGGTGACCTAAGTTTGACTCTGATTGTATCCACTGCCGGAAAAAAATCCGATCAAAAATGGCTCCAGGCTCTGAGCACATCTTAGGCTCAAAAAGACGCACAGCCGTACTTAGAGACAGACTTCACGGGCCTCTCACCTCTGAGTGAATGGAGAGGCAATAGCCGTCCGACACGTGTCGCTGATGTGCTGAGTAAAGGTCGTTTCCATTAAATAAAGACTCATACCCAAATGCGGAAAGGAGTTGGCAAACTCCAGCGGTTGTCCACAGCAGTGTATTACGTCTACTGCACCCAACCAAGCCCCACGGCAAAACTTAATGGCTTTCGTCGTCCGTTAATTTGTTCGACAGCCCTTAAAACGAAGGTGAGTTTTTACGTTGCCGACAATTCGACGAATGGCACCGCGGTCCCGATGGGCCACTACTATGTCACCCGCACACGACGACGGCGTTTCTAAACTCCTCCCGCACATGGCGGGCTAGATCTACGATAACTAAGGAAAAAGACCAGGCAACTGAGGGAGTAGTGTTAAGGGGTTCTTACGTTTTGACTTAGTTGTGAAACAAAGCAATGCAAATACATGCCAAAAAGACCAGTCCAACAGGACTCCTATATATATATATATATATGCTCCTCAACATATGCCTCAGCCCAGCAACATACAGTATGAATTACATACAGAACAACATACAGAAGGAATATGATAGGTTGCTGTGTCTCGTTGAGCTACGCCCCCCGCCTCCGAACTGCTGGGTTCTTTTGTTAATTAGATGTCCACGAAAATGCAGTTGCACGATAGAATGCTTCCAAAGAGATTAAAATGTTTGCCTTTATATATATATATATATATATATATATATTATACTTCCTTACGCGCGTATACCCAGCCTAGAAACCGATCGACAAAATACATTTTTTTAAAAACTAAATAACGGAGGGCAGTTCCGAGTTCTTAACGGTTGCGCCAGAGACGTTCTCTCGACAAGACTGAGACGGTTTTTTCGCCTATACTCCTAGATTTTGAATAACGTCTCTTGACTGTTCTACGGGACCCTACTTAAGGGAACTTATTAGAGTATTTTTAATTATTAAACAAAATAAACTAAGTATTTACACATTTCGCAAATGCTATACCTGTGGCTCCTTTAGAGCTTACCAATCTCTCTGTTTACAGAGCGAATGGCCAGGTTAGCACACAGATAGATGTGCTATGCATATCGGCTTTTCCGGTGATCAACGCCGGCTCTCGTGAGAGAATGATGTGAATATTATGAATTCGTTATCTCATATCAGGATATCTGTGTGCCTACACGCCTGTACGTGATAATCAAGATGCTCTTATGCCATGTTATATTTTACTGCCCTGCAGCCAGCCAACAGATGTTGAAGTGAGTTCAATGCTCGCACGTTTAAACACAACAATTCTTGTTGGTGGCGAGAGTTGAGCCCTATAATAATACTAATAATAATAATAATAATAATAATTATTATTATTATTATTATTATTAGCCTTAATGGTAGTACACGTTTCTGCTAGTAATTTAGCTAGTGACTTTGTCCGAAGACTTTAACACGTAGATACCTTGTACATGACATATATCCCCGCATCGAAATGCAACTGCGTCACAAACGAACACAATGACGACGCGTGTTGTTTTCTTGACTAAGTCATGAAGCAAGAAGGTTCATTATTACCGCCGCACAGGCGCTTAGTTTGTTATGCCACCTCTATCGGCCTAAGGCTAGAAGGCGTAGGTGGAGAAAGTAATTTGTCAAGGATGCCAAGGACGCGTCCTAATCCATATAGTTTAGGCATGTTGTATTGCACCTTCTCGCCATGTATACATGTAACGTCAATCAAGGCACTTTTTCAGATGTAAAACTCAATCGGCCCAAGTAAATCGTCCAAATCCTTAAATCGCGTTTTACTCGTTTTTCTATTCGTTCTCAACAACACTAGGGGCATCGCCACGTGTTGCAAAGTGTCTCTCAGGCAGACTTTTTTTGCAGTAGAAACTTTGCAAGGAGAATTCGTACAAAGCTAGATGAATAGTCTGAGTTTTTCCAGTAACGCCTCGTGTTTGCACTGTTAAGGTTGCATTGATTGCTGCCTCATTTTAAGGACCCCATTTTCCTATATTTGCCTATTTTTGGACGTCCCTCGTGACATCTTCATCGTCTAGATAAAATTTTCTTTAACAAAAGTTTTATACCAGCGATACATAATAACCTGGGATAGGGCTTCACTGCCTTCATCGTTAAACACAATGACACGCATCCCGTTTTTCGTAAACACTGCGTTTGGTTTTCTCGACTCGATACCCACGCCATGTTATCACAGTATTCTCCACCAGATAACGGCAGTAAAAATTGTGGCTATATTTAGTTAGGTTGCATTTTCGCACCGCTGCCATCTCGCTGTATTTCATACATGTTGCTGATTTTTAGATTGCGGGATTTTATGTAAATTAATGCATACGGATGTTTTTGAATAGAAACGTGCACGGCAGAAGTCTCATGTCTAACGCGGTGGTGAATATAGAAATTATCGGTAAACATATAAGTTAGGGGAGAATTACAGTACCTATTTGTATTGGGGCCTATTGAAACGACAACTTTAGTCAAAATTACATAGATTAAATGATCAGAATCCAATCAAGACGCTGTTTTTGCAAACTTAAGATATGTGTCGGGGGCTGGTTCTGTGTATACGCAGGTTGATTCCTGTTTTAATTTATTACGATTTATTTATTATTTTGATGTGCCTTGACGGCTCAAACGGAGCGTACACGTATAAAAGCATATACTCACTAACTTTATATGATACCGTTGCGCGTAAAAGCGTAAGAGCGGCCACCAAATAGACGACCCTTCGAATGTGGCACAGCAGTTAGGGCTCTCGCGGTTTGCAAACCGTGTTTTCACCGGTGGCAAGCACAGCCCCGCCCCAGGTAAACAAGGCAGTTTTGTTTCATTTTTATTGGTTTGTCCGCTAGACGCAGCGAGTCAATCGCATGCGCAAATAAGTCATAGATTGTTATTGTTTCTTCGCCTTTTTCCCACTAGGAAAAAATGTCTTGCTGCTAGAAAAGTAAATAATCACTGCAAGGCGTAAACGTGCGTATCAGCTTTTTCAACACCTCATGACGTCTTGGGCAGTTAGTTGTACGACGCTATTGATGACGTTGCATTGACGATGACGTGGGTGTGTTTTTGTTACTGGCCTCGTTGTTTTCATTGTCAGTGTTGTTGTCAATGTTGTCGTTGTTGTTGTTGTTGTTGTTGTAATTTTTTTGTTGTTGTTGCCGTTGTTGTTGCCGTTGTCGTTGTTGTCGGTGTTGTTGTTGTTATTGTTGTTGTCGGTGTTGTTGTTGTTGCCGTTCTTGTTGTCGGTGTTGTTGTTGTCGTTCTTGTTGATGCCGACATGTTCTTCTCATAACGTATTCGAGTGCTACGGAATTAAGGCTTTGTCGCGGCTTGAAGATGCTGACAGAGGTAAGCTTCTTACGTCATTCCGTTCGTTCTGCTCTGAACAAATCGCTCACGACACCGTCGTTCTACTCTGACTCTGGTTGCAGAAAATGTCTTCACCTAAAGCTGACCGGCATCTGCACCCGCACCGCCGTTCGACCTACTGCTGTCCACCGCTATTGCCGCCTCCCCTGTTTCAGGTGGGCGGGACAGCCGGCAGTCGACGCACCTCGCTACCGGTTATCACACTCGGCGGCCAGCCCGGATTCATGGTACGTATTCAAGGCACATCCTCACACTTACTACAACCACACACGCACACACACACGCTCTCATTTGAGTACATGCAACACCCTCACTTTCAGCAGGCTCATCGCAATATTGTACAGGTTGGTACATAGGCATACACGAATATATATATATATATATATATATAGATATATGTATATGAACATCTCTTTTCACGTCCTCCATCTTCTGCTTACTGTCACCCGGCTTCACCTGATTTTTGCACTGTCTCTTAGAAAAAAGAGTGAAAAAAGCGTAAAGGTCTAACCAGGCAGACTAAGTACCAGAAGTGCGAAATACATTTGGCACTTTTGGCGTTTATTCTGTCTGGTCACCCGGGAACTGGAACGGTTGTGCCTGTCATTTTCAACGGCTTTTTGTTAACATTGCTTGACTTAGGTGTATTAAAGTGTATCTCCGGTATAGAATATAGTAGTACTTTGTACGCTGTTTCTACGCACGCGTTTCGGGATCGCTTTCCTGTTTGGCTGTATTGCTGCTGATTCTTTTCCGGCCAGTGCGTAATATCTTGGTCGCTTTGGTTGTTGTTCGCTTTTAAACTGTAACTTATGAATCGTATCATGCTTGCATTTTTTTCGGAACACATGTGCTACGGCTCACCAATCTAGTTTCCATCTCATTCAACATGTCTAGCGTCCTTCATTCATTGTTTCTGGATAGTCTATATTTAATATCCAAACTATCTTCATAGTTGGTCTTCCTTGCATGTTTCCTCTTATCTTGGTGTTTTCTGTTGGCTTTTCTTTAATTGTTGTTGTTGATAGCATCTCCTTGATGGCTCGATCGTTGTCTCCTATTCACATCTCACAATATATCCAAGCGTTGCAGTCCTTTCTACAGTCTAAGTGGTTTCTCAAGTGTCGTCTCAATAACTGGAAAACTGCAAACAATACAAACACCGGTTTTACCAAGATTTAAATTGTTGTTTATATCAGAAAGGATGTCGGTGCTTAAGGTCTCAACAAATGAAAATTTGACACCTCAGTATACGTATCACATATTGAGACTACTCACATAGCATTTAGTCATACATACATTCAATCCTAAATTATCTGACTCACGGTGGATTAGAGACTAAAGCTTTAAACACTTTGACGACCATTTACGACATAAGGAGTGCGGAGTAGCCGGAGTGTCGTAAAGTGTCGACTGAACCGACACGGATCAATAGTGTCTTCGGCGTAGACGGCTGTTCTATCGAAGGTACCACGAGGAATCTTTAATGAAATTAATGAGTGTTCATTTTTAAGGAGTAGTACACATATATACATATATGGTTCTAAGTCTTGCGACGTTCCAATGTCGACGGTTCCAGGTGCGATTTGATACGACCACGTTTCAATATAAAAGAGGTTTCTGTAGTGCGCAGAGACTTCTGTTCAGGCAAAATGCCCTCTTGAACATGGAGTAAAAGCACCGTATAAGGGCGTAGAAAACGAGAGTACGGATTGAACTCACTGGTCATGGACTCAGGATTTTCCAATTGATGAGCATCGTTCTCAATTAAGTGAAATTCTGTATGAGCTCTGCCTCCACCTCACGTTTGTCCAATGAAACTTCAAAGTCGCGCGACATTGCCATTTTTTGTGATTTTTTTGCGATAAAGTTTATAGAAACCATTACGCTTCGCTGATGCCGAATACCTCTAAGACCCGCTGTGAAGCGAAGTACTGTGTTAGGCCAAATAGGGCATCTGTAAAGCGAAGTACTGTCTTAGGCCAGGTAGGGCCGTATCTACGGCAAAACAATAATTGAAACTTTTGATGACAGACTATTTCAATGTTCCATAGATAGATTTAACGTATTCCGAACCATGCACGCTGAGCTAGCTTGCCTGCTCTAATTGTTTATTAAAGCTTCTGATACTGTTGTCAAGTGTAGTTTTACTTGAAACAAGCACATCACGTTAGGAAGAAGAAGAAGAAGAAGAAGGTTCTACGTGGCCTACCTGCATGATGCCAGAGCATGTAGCTAACCCATAGACACCCCGTGTATCAAACCGCTCTTTCACTTAGGTCTCCGTCAAAATGAAAACGTCTGTCTCTGCATCTACTACGCCCCCAAACTCAATATGATCTTGCGGGATCTGCTGGTTCTCGAACGCGAGCGGCCAATTCGTTATCGTCTTCAGATGTCAGGTCAAATTGGAATGTGATAAAGATATCGTTGCACGATCTCTTCATCACATCCCAATATCTTCACTTCTGCCCCCCGTGTGGGTCTGGTACTTTCAGCGTCATTGGTCGTTGGTGGCAGCATAAATAAGGTTTCCTTAGTTATTACCCTGAGTGCCCAAATTGTAGCCTCCGACATTTAGAGATGCACACCAGAGATTTTTTTTTAAAAATCCGGATCGTTCTCCGCTGATTCTCGCGGACGCCTTTATGTTGTGGCCAACTCTTGAAGCGAAAGTAGTGTGGCTATGTCGTTTCTTAGCTTCAGCCCCAGGAAGGAGTTATTTACATTTTGTAAAACTGGGGTTTTCCATCGTCCTTTTGATGCATTTGAAGCTTGTGTCTAGCGATAAAGTCGCATACATAATTGAATGGAGCTCCAGGGAATTGTCGTATGTTGAGAGTATAACTGCTTGTTGCGTTGCTGCAACAATCTTCGGCGCACCTGGCTCGCCTAGACCGGGTCACCGTGGTAAATTCCGACTCGTCCAGTATCTTTTTGCCGTCACGAGCGTTCCTGGTTACCTCGCCAGTGACCCTTATGCTCGCCGAGTGGGCGACTGCCTGTCACACACGCATACCTTTACTGCGAGTGTCTTCCACAGGGCTCGATGCGGCGCACTTCCCACATTCCGTCTTCGGACAGTGAGCCGGACCGCCCGTATCGCTGATTAATCTCCACCCACAGGCACGACCGCAGGTACGTCAAGCTGCTCTATCTGCTTAGTTGCATTGGTTTTCATTCTACTCTCGACTCAGAGCTTGGTCTCTGTTTTTGAGAGACTGAGGTGATTTCGGGTAGATTTGCTTTAGCTTTCTGTGCATCCAAAGTCTCTACATCGATAGATCCTGTAAAAGTACTAACGGACATCGCGGAGCAATCAGTTGGCGGGATAGCGCCAGCGGAAGTTTCAACTGAGGCTGCACTCTGAAGGGCAGAAAGATGACAAAGATATGTGTGGGTTTTTGCAGCTCTTTATTTATTTTTTATGAGATTTGCGACAAAATGACTGAATCGACAACCTGTTCCTGTGTGGCAGGAGACAGCTATTAGGGCCGAGCCTTTGACATCAAAAACACGAGATGGATCTATCAGAGCATATTTAGCGAGGCTCGAAGTCCAAAGCATTTCATGTTGACGAAGCACTAGAAAACTGTATTGGTCATAACAGGCGTGTCGAAAAATGTATCAACGTTTGTGACTTTCCTGATGCTTTCTTTCGGCAAAAAGGTATTCTTAGTTCAGTGGGAACAGCGCACGATTTGATTAAATTTACGATTAAATTTCATTGTGTCATATTTTTATCGTTTTTTCTTGACCACTTAGGGCTAGCCGCCGTTGGCTTCGTCAACGTTAGTCTCTGTACGTACTTTGGTTTCGCTTTACTGCCTCTGGTTACCACTGAACCTTTTCTTTCCATTACGGGACTTCATTCTTTTGGAACACGTAGCAGAAAATTATTTTCATCAAACAATACAAACTACCAAATGACAAGCGGCTGGAAGGAAATTTGAGTGCGTCACGAATCCCACAAGAAATGGGTTGGACGGGAAAGAAGTTTAGCTACCAGCTCTATAGATTACCTTTTCTAAGAACGACGCCAGCTTCAAGGTGCACGTGTCTGAGTGTGTGACGCACAAAATTAAAGAGTCAGTTTTCGGTCAGCAGGAAATGTACACTTTTGCTCACCAAGCGTCTTATGTGCACGACGTTGCCAAGAAGGAGTGGCAGAGTTGCAGCGTCAAGTGTGCCACTGACTGATTTTATATTCGAAGAGAACAGAGAACGGCGTCGTTCAAATTGGCTAGCAACGACTAAAAGTATCGTCATAATTGGCTTATAGCACACGCTGGGCGTGCAAATTTAGGCAAACGCGACAGCCATAATGCCGAGATCGGCACCAGATTGAAGAGGGCTCAAACGTCTGTTGGGATGATCCGCCGCACCAAAGCCAGAAGCCTTTATCGGACGACCGTTTTAACCCCGTTTAGTTTTTTAAATTATTATTTTACCCATACATTTACCCAGTTTGGGTGTTAATAAGACAAATTAAATTATTATTTCAAGTACCTTCTTTTTAATTAGAAGAAAGAGCGTATTTGACGGCTTTCCATACCGGTTGTTCGATAGTCGAACGTCTGGCTCTGTACAGTTCAGTATCGGGAACTGGTACAGAAATGAGAGACCAGCTGTTTGAGCTGTCTGACGGTTGGCCCGCAGCCATTTGTTTGCTTCGGTCGCGGACGGTACGCCAAAATGGCCCTAGCCAGCCTACCATACTGGCTACGCACACGCCAAACGGATCTTGAACAGGAAAGGAAAAAAAAAAAGATATATATATATATATATAATGGTAAAAATAAACATGATTTCCAATGAAAATTGGAGTGACAGCGAAAATACCAATTTTGATTATAACAACGTGGCTGGCCGGTCATAACTTCCCAAAATGTGCAATTGCAGAAAAACGAGTCCTTCGATTGAGAAACTAAGCCTAGCAGCGTACAGTGAATCTTGAATCTTGTCATGCCATCACGCTCATAAAACATACAGATTCAGGACAATGCACATTATATATAGATCACCTTGGTGCTAAATCCATAGTGATCCGATTTCTGATATGATTACCGTAAGCCGCTTTCTCAAATCCCCGATGACGTCTGATTCCCATTAAATCCCATGTTAACAGAAGGGGTTAGCGGTAGCCATAAACAGACCGTACACCAGCAAAGGAATGGCACATTGACTTGCGGTAACACAGCTTACAGTTATTATATTACGAATCAAACCTCCATAGGTTTCGTACCAAAATTATTCCCATATAATACACATTTTCGGAAGGAGTGTTTTATCAGCGTCGAGGAAAATATCAAGATATTACCAACATGCTGATTTCAGCGACCTCCTTAAGTACAGCCCATTCATCCATGAACAACCTATATGCATTGTGAATATTTATCAAAAGCTATAAAGTGGGTTTTATACTTGTGCCCTACCGAATCTACGTATAAGAACCTAGGCAACACAGAAATGCGCCTGCACGGTTGAACCTCAGAATATAAAACCGCTGTAAGATAAGGTTTTAGAGTGGAGAACTTATTTTGCACTGCATTCGCTATAACAGAGCGTCTGGGATAGAAAACCCTTGACAACATGTTCACGCGGAGACAACTGTTTACTCCAAAGTGCTACCATAACAACGTTGTATTAATTAAAAATAAAGTGCATCGGCCTGAACCGTTCCGAAACTAGCTTTGAGATAAAGCGTTTCGAAAACATTTATTGCGAGGTTAATTATCAGTTAATTTTCTTATTTATTCGACTTCTCTGCACGCGCCTATTGGAACGTGCTATTGCCACCGCTACAATGGTGATGGTTCGTTAAAATCGGTTTGCGTCGTTCATATTTTAGAAGTGTGATTTCATTAAATTTTTTGTTTGTTTTACAACTTAACTATATTTGCCAGATATATTGATTGCAATACAAATGAGTGGCGCCTTATGCGACGCTAGCGTAAAATGTGCTCCCGCAGGCAGGGAGGGAGAAGCGTTGTTCGCAATGACCATAATTATGAAATCTTCCCGCGGTCGTTGGCTTCTTCGTCTACTTAATTGCGTGTTTTCATTTGTAGCGGAGAGTAAGCCTCCTCAGTGTCGCTACAGCGTAACCACATGTAGCCATCTGCGTGCACGAGCTGCGCGTCAGCTGAGCCTAAACACAAAAATAACACCGAATTTCTAGATAGACTCTCGTCCGGGAACTCTATGGGTGAAGAATTTCGATGACAGCCAAAGCACTGTAAGCGACTTACCACATCGAATGAACAGAAAGTGTATTGGCAGCAGCGTGTCTTATACAGCTACAGCAAGCTAATAAGCGTATTCGAGGGCACGCGGCGCTCTCTAGCGTATGAAGGAGGATCTATCAGTGACTAGGAGCTTGAGGAAGCAATTTCCATATATATATATATATATATATATATATATATATATATATCTACATATATATATATATATATATATATATATATATATATATATAATGTATCATCATTCTGATGCAAACGAGCGTGATATACAACTCAAGATACTGGTTTGTGTATGCCGACCTGAACGATATAGAAAGCAAACGAAAAGATGATGACGCAACATTTGAGGTAATGAATCTATGCCACGGACGATGATCGTACCATCACTCGCTCATTATCGTCTTAACGTCGGGGTGTCGGCATAAGCTGCACAGCTGATGATGTCTAGAATGGTGCCTACCTAGATAGGAGTGAGCATAATTGCATAATTGCGGAAGCAACAGCAGCAGCGGCAGCAGCAGCCGCTCGAAAAGGTCCCCGTGTATGGAGGTAGCCCTGAGGTAGCCGCCGGCTCTGCTTGTGGCCGCCAGCACGTAATCTGAGTGTTCAATTTAGCTCAACGGTGCGGTCAGAAGCTCGCTGTTATGGAGTGCTCTGAAGGCGCGCAGGGGCGGAGACGCCCGTGGGGTTGGGGTTTGAGGAAATTGGAGAGCAGCCGGCATATCGGCGGTGGCGAGAGCGACGGCGGAAACGCTTCGGCTCAAACCGATGGCTCAAATTGCCGGCTATACTAAAATCGATCACGGCCACTTCATCGCGGTCATGATCCTCGCTGCTGCTGCTGCTGTTGTCGCCGTCGTCGTCGTCGTCGTCGAAATCGAGGCACTTGACCGCTTTTGTTGAAAACCTTATATTACATCACCTTACCTCAATCTACCATGAGATCTATTTTCTGCCTTCACCATAAGCCCAATTTTGTGCCTTGCCCATAGGCCCTATTTTGTGCCTTCACCATAAGCCCTATTTTGTGCCTTCACCATGAGCTCTACTTTGTGCTTTCACCATTAGCCTATTTCGTGCCTTCAGTATAAGTCCTATGTTCTTCTTCATCTCTGCGACAGCGCGGTCATAGTCTACTATTTACAGCAGATCGACGGTGGGTACACTAATGGACTGCAATAAGACTGACCTGCAGGCTCAAAAAACAAGCCACGCCGACTCTTGGAACCGTCACTTGCGTGTTATGAGTAATTAGTTACAAAGCGGGGATGCATGTGCTAAAAACAAGACAACTTGCGTCGATGACAATCCAATTAGCAAAGAGGAGAATGAGGTATAACGAGAGGTATTAAGTATGACGAGTAAACCAGCAGCAACAGCAGCTGCAAGTTATGCAGCACGCATATACATACATATGTAGACATATGCCAGATAGATATACGGTGTTTTCACGCATGATTTGTAAGTGATGATAGTAAAGGTATTGTGGTTTAGTAGTGTACTTGTATGTACTTGTATTTGCTAAAAAAAATCTATGCGCTATCGAGTGTGCACGACGAAACAGTTCACTCCTAGTTGCGAAATGATCTATCATCAAACGTGTAGTGCAACCTCGTAATCATAATGTAGGCGCACGCTGCCTATTGATGCGTGATTCGTTCAGTTCGTTCGACGGTGAACTTTGATCGCCGTCGTCACGTCATGTGTGGGCATCGTCGGGCACGTTGGACGACACCGATCGGCAGGCATTGGCAGGTAACCCATGGCAAGCAACAGGCGAGCTGAGCATCAGGCCGAAGGCGAACCTCGCCGCCACAACCGGTCACACCCACAAGTAATGAAGGATGCCCTTTGGAACGTTTTGCGGGGAAACTCACTCGGCGATACTGGGCAGTCTTGATCAGGATCTCCTTTGCCCGGGGACCGACTGGCCACTCTATGTGCATATATATATATATATATATATATATATATATATTGTGATGATTTATTAATAATTTACAATACGTTTGCACACTCGGCAGTGCTCGTCTTGATATATATATATATATATATATACATATATGGTTCAACTGCTGTTTTGAAGGCATCAGTAGCAATTAATACCAACGCAGGCCAAACGGAACCACACTGCTTATATGGTGGTCTGAACTTGTCATGACTACGCGAGAGAAGCTAATGGCTGCCAGTCAAACGAAGGGCATTGTGGCAGCGAAGCACGTTACAACTTGAACTTGTATATGACTATGCCCAGACCAGATACACAAACTGTTCACGACGTTTACGTCAACGTAGCAAGAAAAGAGTTGTGTGTTAGAGACGTAGCGTGAGAGAGGCACGCAAGAATTATGTCCAAAAAACGGCTAAAGCTAGAGAAACGGTTATAGAAAAAGACGTTTATGCTTTGCGACCATGATTAACCGCAGTTTATCGCCGCCACGAGGCCTGTATCGAGCCGATTACTCTTATCATTTGTGATGAGTTTCGGGAAACATAGAAGTTCTGCCGTTCATCGTCGAATTTTCGTCAGACATTTTCGAGCCAGAAAGACGCTAATTTTCGTCCTGTAAGCGAACGGATGTTTTGGTGTGACCGAGGTGGTCGTGCAGGATCGCTTCACATCCAAACACCAAGTCTTTTCTAGCGATGTAAACGAGTTTTCGTTAATCGCAGGCCATATTTTCGTCTTTCGTTTCTGTTTTTGAGCGTCCTTCAGGGGGTTCGTCATACAGAAGAGTGAAACGTGCACTGCAAAATTGTCTGTACTATATCTTCTACTTCTACTACAAAATAATAATAATAATAATAATAATAATACGTAGCTCGACTGTTGGGTATAGATGCTAGGCCACCGTCATGATTGCGCTCGCAATTTTCTCACACCATGTTGTGTAGGATAATCGATTCAAATGTTCAACCCATACATCAACAAGAAAAGACGCTAGTTGCCAGCAGATTCGATTCCAAATCAATAGTTCGATCAACTTTCCTCTGTGTATCTACATACAGCAGATGAGGAAATATATATATATATATATATATATATATATATATATATATATATATATCTGCATTTCAAGATGGCATATAACTATAAATAAAATATTGTCAATGCAAACAGTTTGAACAGGTTCGCAACCGTTCGACCATGCGAACAGTTACACATCAGCTGCATCAAAAATCATCAATCAGGACGCGTTACAAAGCCAATCTAGAAAAACTTCGGTGCTAGCCTTGTCCTGCACCCGAATTAGTTATGGAGATTTTTCAAGCGCCGTCGTGACCGATTCCTGTGCTATCTGAATCTGAGACGATAGCAATAAAATGGTCTGATTATAGCACCGTTCCAAAAAGAGCAGATTGGATAGAGGAAAACTTGGAACAATTTCCAGTACATGAGCTTGATAGTGGTCGGGTAACACGATCATTTTGCTGTTCTCGACGAGTAATACCTGGCAGGTTAGTTCGCACATCAACGTCTGATGACGTCTTAACGACCACTGACCAAAGTCCAGGTGCGTACGTTGGTGATGACACGCGGAGGCCGGGTCATTTCTGAATATCTACCTCTTCGAATGAAGGGGAAAGAGATGGACTCGACGACGTCAACGACTTTCAGAGATCTAGCCATTGGAAACTTTGTGATAGCCTGCTGCGTATGCTGGAATTCCAGAAGGGCTTCGCTCTTTCCAACTTCACCACATGCATGAAATGGGCTCCAGGCAGAAAACGTTGTGTGTCAGCCCTTACAATTCACTCATTTGGCAGTTGGCAGCAAGGTGGCCGGAATTACCGAACTTTAAACACTTGTAGCATGCAGTAGACGCTTTCGTATGCTTAGTCACCTTATGTCACTCCTACAGCTTTTTGCTCAACTGGGGAAGTACACTTGATAAGCACGGCGAAAATAGGATTGATATCCTCATGGCCTTAGTTATCTCCTCCGAAGTGTTAAGCCAAATATAAATGAGACCAAACTTAGAATTTGGCTTCAAAAGCGGGCACAGATGGTAAGGCTCGCTAGTATATATATATATATATATATATGTGTGTGTGAAAGAGATTAATAAAGCACTGTTAGTCTTACTATATGGATAAAACACGAGCACTTTTACTACACGAAGGATATCATCTAAGTGATATCCCCTAGCATGAAGGTGCCCTAGCGTAGGGATCTCCTCACAGCTGCTAAAGCCTGTAACAATGTCTGATCGGCAGAGGCCTGCTGTGCACAGTTAAGTTATTGCAGTCCGAATCATTTGAGCACGATAAATTAAAGCAAACCCATGTATTTATACCAGAATCTGTTTTTAAAATATAGAATAGAACAAAACCCACCTTCGTTGGCATGGCAAATGGCATAGGGTAGTACAAACGACGTAGGACCTTATTTTAAGACCACGGTCCTTTATGTGGGTATCATACAACAGAATACAAAAATATATGCCGCATTGTAAAAGTCAATTTCAGCAAGCTCAGGCAATGTAGTCGATTTTGCTCAGGTTGACCCTTAGTCTTAAATCAGAGGCTAAAGATGGCACATAATTATTTTAGAATTGTCAACACATACAATTTCAACACTTTACCTTCCCACCGGGCAAAAAAGTACCAAGACCGTCTGGTCGATACGACTGGCATACGTCGATACGTGCATGGTATTAAAGGCACATTTGCGAGCAGAACCGGCAACGACATTGATTGCCATTTTGGTGAAATTCTTGGGTCGAGCATACCAAGCGATGGTAGCCGTGCACAACAAACCTTGTGTACACGTGCCGACTAATGCATGCTATTCGATCCCAAAGCTCCCTGACGAGGTACACATTTCACTGCGCTAATCTGCATCTGCCGAGGCCTCGGTGACTTTTCCCTGCCACTCTAATAGAAAATGCTGAAGTGGTCCTGTAATAGATGACCTAAGCCTGATTCTGATTGTTTTATACTACCGGTCCGCAACTTGCTAGCAGAACCACTAAGCGGTTTTTGCAGAGGACAAGCTTCATAAATATTGTGAAGCATCTTTTAGCTGCGCAAAATTTGCCGTCGAAAGACAACCCCACAGTCTGCTAAGGCTGTAGCTCAACACTGGCTTAATCTTAAGCTCAAAAGGACGCATTGCCGCACTCAGAGACAGTCTTCGAGTGTCTCTCACCTTTGTGTGAATAGAGGCAATAGCCGCCCAACACCTGCTGCCGAAGTGCTGGGAAAAGGTCGTTCCCGTATAGTGTAGTGTCAGACCCAAGCACGACAAGGAGTCGACAAACTCCAGCGGTTGGCCATAGCAGGGTATTACGTTTGCTGCAGCCAATCGGCCCAATGGCGACTTAATGGCTTTCGCCTTCCGCAATTTTTTTGCAGGCGCTTACAATCTACGTCGCCGTAAGTTTCTACGTCGCCGGCAATATCGACGAATGGTACCGCGGTCCCGGTGGGCCACTACGATGTCATCGAACGCAATACAGCCTTAATATTTACAAGGACAATTATATGTATCGCTTCCCTTTCTCGCTTTCAAAAGCTTTTATCCTGTTGGTTGTTGGCGTGACGAGTGTGCTGACCTTCTGTGCGATTGAGCGAGTAGTTGAGCAGTCCTGTCCGGCACGGTGTCAGGAACTGGGCATTCTCTCGTGCTCCTTGTTCAATCTGTTACGCCGAGGAGCTTTCTTTGATGGTAGTCGCTTGAGCGCTTGTAAACTGTCTTGGGTTGTGAGCTATTGGTTGAGACCGCTCTTACTCAACGACTTTCAGTTTTTTTCGTAGGCTGGAAAGAACAATCTGGTTGTCATAGAAGTCTTGTATTGTTTTGTCTTTATAACTTTGTTATTTTAACATCTTGAAGTGAACAAAAGTCTTCGCGTGAACTGTCTCTGTATTCACGTATTGGTAAAATTGTCGGCCAGGACTGCGAGCTCACCAAGATTACCGAACAAGATGACTTAGTGACAAAGCCTTTGCCTTGCATTCGGGAGGCCTGGGTTCGAGACCCGGACCGGCCACTCTCAAATTGGTTTTTATGGTTCCCAATTTAGACAAGGTGCCGGAGTGGACTTAAGATCGACCATTACATGAAAAAAACCGTACATGGGCATTGGCCTTACGAAACAACAAAAAAAAGGAGTATAGTACCTATTAGGTAAAAAGCCAATTTGTAACAAGAGGGCCGCTTGTGTGACTAGCGTTGGGTCATCTTCAAGGGCCAGGTCTGCGTCTAGTGGTGGGCTGCGACCTGTTCAGTGTCGCAAATGCTTGTTTCAAGTAGACCTCAGTCGTCCCAATGCTCTTGAGGGCACTCCGGTTTGCTTGCGTTTGATTAGTGAAAGATACGTGAGCCACTCTGTTTGCAGCAGTATCGTTCACAGTCCTAGCCGGCAACCGGCTCGAGCCGGAGGCCAGTAATACAGCTTAGATACTGGGTAGAGAAAATTCAGCTTAGTAGCAAAGGTTTCGGCAACCGGAACAAGCGTATCGGACCGCATACGTACACTCGTAGAAACGCGCCTGTAAGATGAAAGGTAGGGGATAATCATTATTTACTTGTGAAAAAGTGCAGGTTAGACGAGAAGAACTCAAATATATATAGTATGATACGAGGCTGTTTAATTAGTCCCACATACCGTAAGGTAACGTTTAGTTAACGAACGCATAATGGAACTTTACTAATACGGTATTTTACCATTAACTCACTGCCAATGTTAGAATAATATTGGCGAAACATAGAAATCACACATAAGAGTTTTCTTCCGCGTTGCAAAGGCGCGCTATACTCTGAAGTGCCTGCCCTCAGCCGTAAAGGAGGAAAAGAAGAGATACTGGAAATCTTCCGCTCTATTGCGAGTTGAATGTGAAGTATTTATGCTAGTAATACCTATTCGAATGAGCCCTTCAGGTGTTCTCTAACCCTAAAAATGACTACTGACACGAGTCACCTAAGGTTACAAGTGCTCATTTTTTTAAAATTATAGTTAAATTAAGAGCTTATTGAATCATGCAACCTGAGGCGTCCTTTATTTCATTATTGGTAAGTGCGGCAGAAATATCAAGCTTCTGATCATTGCTAATTTGCTCTGTTTTTCATACTAGCGTGTGTAGATGTACCTATTAGAACTGCAATTATGTGTCTTTACTCGTGTAACACACGTAAATTCCGTCCGTTAGATCTCACCAGTCAATACGATATAGCTTAAGTCATTTACGATGTCCACTAGCTCGCTCTCGGCTGATGTGCTTTAACGCTTTAGAGGAAGCGGTGATATAATGGTCATCGTTGCATGGTTCTACTCAATTACAATTAATTAGATTTCAGTTAAACATGGATTTCAATAACGACGATTTGTAAACCATGCGATGTAATAAAAGCACAAGGCATATGGTGCTTTCATTTGTTTCTAGATGGCATAGAGTGAAGCCGATCTCTATACATGTAATAGTTTAAAATTGCGACAAAGCTAGCGTGTGCAAGTACACACACACACACATATATATATATATATATATATATATATATTGATTGATTGATTTATTCGCTTGATAAGTGTGTGTACACATATCACCCTTTTATATCAGGGCCGCATTGTGCTGCAGCTATTAATGGTCTTTTCATTAACAGTACAGAAGCGTTTTTAGTTAGTGCTGCCTAATACGGCGGTTTCTATTAAACTTCGTAGTACAGACGTTGTTAGCTACATTTATTTAGGAGGCAAACTGGCTTTTGTGGCAATTGCCTTGCTATTTTCTTAGTTAAGAAGTAGGGAACGCCCATTACGTTGTGAGGCTGTCGCTTAAGTGTTTAAAAAAGAGAAAGTAGACAAGGTACAGTCAAAACTCAAGTTTTATTTGGACGTATTATATATTGATGTGTCTGAAAGATGGCCAACTGAGACTTTTCAGGATTGTTTATACACGATGATCTGATGACTATTTGGCACAACTTGAGCGCCGTTGCTCAATTGTATATGGATATATGGTTAGATGGACAAGATGAGGCTTAATTAAACTGGCAAGAAACAGTACCAGTTAATAGGTAGTGGATTGGAGGTAGTAGACGTTATTCGAGTAATGGGTAATGTAGTACGGTTCGTAAATAAGTGTATTTATCTGGGGTTACTACAACCTCGAATGGTAGCCGTTTCCAGCGTCATGTAGAAAGCCGAGTAAGAAAAGCATTTTGAGCGGCATCAGCAATTAACAACTATTAAGTGCTGTCGCTACATACCCCGTAAATATAAATAAATATATATATATATATATATATATATATATATATTATATATATGTATATATATATATATATATATATATATATATATATATATATATATATATATATATATATATATATATATTATATATATATAGAGAGAGAGAGAGAGAGGGCCGGAGAGAGAGAGGTACACCACATAAGCTGAAAAACGGAAGCTGATTCTTGAAAGCAATTTCTTTTGAGCCGGCCGGTCGAGGAGAGCAACCCAACAACTGGTATCAGCAAGCCGGAATTGTCCCTGCAAGCCGCAGCGGCTTTAGCTCTCCCCCACGCGAGCGAGCGAGCCACGGTGGTGTCCTGCGATGCGGCAAATAGCGACTCGTGTGCGCAAGCAAACAGCTTGAGCCGGCGACTGGTTGATGGCGTCGCAAAATCACGTTGAAGTGATCCACAATCCGTGGACGATACATTCCACTGTCCACAGACACGCCTGCACGCAAACATCAACATTCTTACCCAGCCGCCCGACCGACCGACCCACCGACCGGCACGGAACGTTGGCATTCAAATACGCGGCTATACGCGCGCGACGCCACGCTCTCTCTCTCTCTCTCTCTCTCGAACTCGGGGTGAAAAAGGGGAACGTAATCTCTTCCTCGGAGGCTTCGCTTCCCTGAAGCCTCAGGGTTCTACTGCAAGACGACTCGAGGTTGTTTCCCGATTGAGTAACATCGGCACACACATCGTCGCCAATGTGAGAATCGTCGTCGTCGTCGTTCGGGCCGTTGTTGTTGTTGTATTGAAACTGCACGTATCAAAATGGATGCCTGCGTCGGGGCTATGCCGGCCACAAGACATAACAGGTGTTCACAGGACAAGTCAACAGGACGCATACACGTACTGCGAAACAGCAAACCGACGACGACGAAACGAGCGTACAGGAGGATCTAAATGTTGTAATAAATAATACCGTATTAGCGCCCGTCGCCAACAATTGATCCCCGAAATGCCATTGGGGAGAGAAACAAATTTCTGCCAAAGTGTTTTTCGTGTGGGTGTGGGTGTGTGTGTGTGTGTTTGCTCTGCTGCTCTATACTCCTAGACCTGGTAAGCAAACTCACGTACTTTGTTCGCGTACAGTACGAACAGTACGTATGGGGCGCTGGTCCTGCAAATACTACATTAGGAACGATTACAACTTGAGAGCAAATACGCGGTAATGACGCGGGAGACGGGCTGAACCTAACCAGATTTTGACAATGTAGGCAATGTAAGCCGTTGATGGCCAATGAGCATGTCTGCGTACGTGGCTGGTTGAGTTTGCCTAGGTCTATAAACGAGTCGGTGGTCGGGCACAGTACTCTTTGTTGGAACTGCTGTTGGAGTCTTCTATCCGTTGTGTCTGATTGCAGATGTAATAGTCGGGATTCCTTTTTTTTTTTTAATTGGACCCTAATGCATACATGCATACTAGGCTGCCAGCGTGGAATCAAGTATAGAGATGACGTTAGCATTAGCAGCAGTTGTTTCCTCGTCCGCTAGATAGTCTGCGAAAGTCTGCGAAGGATCGCCTACTGGTTTGGTCAGGAAAGATTCGATATCAGTCATCCTGAGATCTGGCGTACAAAGTGAACTGAGTAAACGTGCACTAAATCGTATTAGTGCATGCCGTTTAAAGTGGTGTTCATCATAGTATCACTTAGTACTATTTTCAATTATATTTACGCTCAAATTCAGACCCGCGACACAATTGATAAAAACGCGACTTGCTCTTACTCTCAATTCAGGTTATAAAGAAACTCTTCTGTGATATTTTCTGTGTTATGAACGTGATACACAAAACAGACGCATGCCAAAACTGAAGGTTACGAATAATTTTGGCGAATTGTGCACTAATATAATAATGGGGAGCATATGGTAATGCGCCACCTCTTTTACTGAAGCATCTATGCACCCCGTTTTCCTTGTCCGACCATGACCGATTATAGTCCAGTCCCGCATTCTACGTGTCAAAATTGGAAAGCATGAGACCAACTAAAAGGGGACCGGTCCAGGTTTTGATTCTACGATCTTCCGAGTCTAAGGCAAACCTCACAGAAAAATCTATTGGCGTTAGAATTTAAAGGCCACTGAGAGTTCTGAACACTTTATACACGCAACCTCAATTGTATTGCCGGTCCATCTTGTAGGAGCCAGAGTTCATTCGAATTGACTCCGTTCAAATTCAGCCGAAAAACATGCTGCGAAAACGCTCGCCATACACTGTAAAGTGAGCAAAATAGGGTCCAACGATTCGTTTGGACCACACTTCCATTTTATACCTTTTTACGTTCATTTCATTCCATTCAGATAGAAATGGGCTTCGTTGGATAAGATAATTGTATTCACTAAATCGGCATCACGCTGCATCATGTCGAAAGTCCAATTGGCAAAGTTTGGCTGTTCCTGATGGCCCGTAGGTTTGAGGGCTTGCGTTAGCTGAACCTTCTATAGACACAAAGCCAGATCCGACCTAAAAATACACCGTGGCGTGCGCAAAAGTTGCCCAGCAGTTGGGCACGTCGCCGAGCCGATGTTTTCGGACATTGTTTCACACTGTCGGCCACAGCGGCGATATTTTAAGTCGAACAAATGCTCAGTGGTTCTGTCGTATGAACTTTGTTTGCATAAGTTTGTCGTATGAATTTTGTTTGCACAAGTTTATGGTATTCTATTCACAAAGCCGGTCATTTCAACCGTAAATTGGTGTACCTTCAGCGCCGAGGGCCGAACATGTTGAATTACTTAGGGTTTTTCCAACCGTGCTTGTAGCAGCATGGTTGCTAAGCGCTTCATCCTGGATTTAGCAGCCCTACCCTGTTCTGTGCACGGCCGCGTTTTTGAACGATGCCAAATGATCCTGATCGGATATATATATATATATATATATATATATATATTGATATATATATATATATATATATATACATGTGTGTGAGCGTGCATAACTTTCATAGTGGGCAACGTGCTAATAGTTTTCATAATCGTTCAGCGCAATTCTGAAACGTTCTGTAGTTGCATGCAGTAGCATGCGCGAATTAATTCCGCGTTGTTTGCCATAAGTAGCGCCGTTGTGCAGCCGCCTGCCGCAGCTGTCATGGTGTTCGAAAGTGACCGTACAGTCATGAAGAGACGGTGGCGGTGGCGGCCGTCGCCGCTATATAAGGACACGCTGATCGAACATAGCCAGGCCATGCACGGTTACGCGTCTATGCTTCACGTCGCGTCGCGTTCGCGTGCTTCGAAGGCACACTAATAGGTCTGGAACGTGACGGCGTTACGTGTTACGTTGTCACGTGCACCGATCGTGTGTTGGCCGCATATGCAGCAGAGCTATGCTACGCTTTGTGCTGGCTCTACGATGCCGCGACACCGGCCGGATCGTCATTACTGGCAGACGGCACGTTGCTGCATGTTGCCATGTTATGAACAACGCTTTGCGTGCGAGTGATAGAGAGAGAGTGGGAGAGAGAGAGAGGGCTAAATGATAAAATAAACATAAAACGACTTGCACACGCTGAACCTCTTGCGTAAGTAGTGATCCTCTAGCTCTAGCGAACTTAGCTAGAGTTCTAAGCTACCACACAATAACGAACTATGGCTAGGGTACGGCTTTATTATACTACCGCCGACTGCTCTGTCGCTGGTTGGCTTAGTACGACTCATAAATGACTGACTCGATGAACGAGGCGGTTAAATAGTTTTATGTAGCTCTGTCTTTGACCAATGCTCTATGCGTTGTCTCTATGCATATATGTGTGTGTGTGTTACCTATTAAAGCATCACGCCCCGTAGAACGCCCAGCAGGCATTACTGCATAACCACAAGTTTGTTGTTTTTTAACAAGAAGACTTATCTGCAGTTAAGCTATCTAAAATGCTTCAATTATAGCTTGATGCCTAAACACGTCCAACATTTGTTGTGCAAGGCAGTCAACATGCAAGCGCAAAGAGTTGTCCATCATTAGGCATTCTGCACTGTTGATCTGCTTATAAAAAACTGTTTACTGCATACGTGAAGACCGTTTTAGGTCAGTTCGGAATCAACATCGGCCGGCAACGTTTTTCAACGCTCAACGCTTCATTGCTCAAACGAGGGGTTGCGAAAGTTTGATATCTCGAGCGTAAAATTTCAACATGTAGGCTGACGTGTCGACAAAGGCCAAGCCTTTTTGCTGCTCGTTTACCAAAAGGCTGGATGAACGGGCAGGCCAGTTTCGCTGGTAAAGCGATATGGCCATTACCGCTGCTCGCTCTGATTCGTCTGCGCGGACATTATGCGTCAAATAACTACGACAAAAAAACGAGAGAAAGAAAGATAGAGAGGCAAAATTGACCAAGAGGAAAGAAACCTCTAAGCATAGAAGTTGTACTTGAATTGTTTTTATTGTCTTCCCGCCCGTCTTATGTTTGAATTGCGCACTGCATCAGCCGTTATAGGGCGCCTCCATGTATGTATAAGTGAGTGGACGCGCTATAAGAAGCACACACAGGGTTACAGCGCCAGCGGTAGTAATAGTTGACACCTTGTACATGATACTAGATTATTAGACTCTTATGTAAGAAGAAGCTTGCAGGTGGTTTACTATTTACTGTCACCATTTTAACTCAATCTACGCACCTTTAGAAATATTGTCGCATCGAAAGGCCGGGCATGCTGAGATATCTAAAGCAATTGCCCCAACGACGGTCTTTATGGCAGTTGCATAGCCGCAGCATCTATTGCTAATAGACATTGCCCAAAGAAAGTTTGATTAACAACAACAGAGATCGAATCGGCGACGCCCCGGCAGATCACAGTGTTTTCCGTTATATATAAATATGTATATATATATAGTACCAAGTTCAGCTGGACTATTACTCCTTTACGAGAAGCTAAAGAAGGGAAATGCTCGCTTGCAAATGGTAAACTAGCAATTATAATTTGTCATCCTTCAAAGCGAAATATTAAATAATCTAGGTGCTTTAGGCACCAACCGAGAATGCTTCCTTGTTGCCGACGGATTAAGCTAACACGCCCACGAAAAGCAAACTATCCGCTTAAGTTCAATGCAACTTTTCTTATATTTCAGAGGTAAATTATTTAATTCGTAGATTGTATGCGCGTTTGACATTTGACGGTTGACGACCAGGTCTCGCGCATAGTAAACGCTTCGGACGAGTTCACTCGCACTTAACAGCCACCGTTACGTAAAACGTAAGGATTTATAGGTGCTGCATAGGCTATCGAAAACATGGTACAATGACCTTCTGAACATACGCGCAAATGATAAACCACATCTGCGCTGTGCATTAAGCAGACATTGCATGTGCAAATATATAAATATATATATTTATATACATAGAAAGGGATTGGAGAGGCGTATTTCTGCAGTCTGCAGAGCACCTTGGATTGCTCTGCCGAATGTGGATTATTCAAGTTTTTTTCGCGATACTGGATCATTCGCCATTCGCCACTACCAAACGCGCCCCGAATTGTGGACTGGTATACGCGTCGTATTTTAAGACGAGGACGTCTGCCCCCATACATGTGCGGCGAGCTAACGGCAGGTTGTTGCATTTCTCGTGGGGTATTCTGCTGCACTTACTATGGTCATCGAATATTCTACAACATTATCCGACTATGCTTTTCCAGATTGTCCCCTGTTTCGCTTACTTCGAACTTATTTCATAATAAACATTGAATCACTTGAAATAAGACGATCATTGGTTTGATAAAAAACAAGAAATTTGGATAAATTATATAATTTCTTTTATGAAGTAGTGTTGGATTAAAGTTATAGAAATAAGCAATATGTATAAAATGTATTCAAGTGATATAGGAGAGCTACATCCAGTTGCTGGAGATACCATACAATATGGGTTTTAGCGTAGCATAATAACGGCGTGACCTAATAAGCCTGTTTTCTCATAGCGCTAGTGCTGACCGGATAGATTAGAAATGGTTGCATAATAAAAAATAAGAGCAATGACACAGAATGTTCGTAAACAAATTATCGTCAGGAGTGTAAGTCGCATTTTTGACGACGGCAAATACTCACTACAGAAAATAACTGCCCGGTACTCTCGTCAGAGGCGCATGACCTTAAGAAAGATGTAGATTCATCTATCGTGGTGCCATGGGTACAGGAAGCTGCCGTGGTGTTATGCAGGAAACGAGATGGCTTTATGTTGCATTTGATCTTGCAAAAGATCCGATGCTCCAAGTAGTATAATGCCACTTATACAGGAAACGGGGGATCAACTCAACAGCTTCCGCGCTCCATCGCTGCTACTTTGCATCGCACTCTCCCCTTTCTTACCCTCTAGCGATGATCCAATGGTTAGTCGACGTAACAACTACTAAATCGTCTCTCATCCGTATTCACCTGTAACAGTATTGTGTATTTCCGTTCTTAACTAGTTTTCAAAACAATAATACTTACAACTACCCTCATGGATCGATCCACATGTTTGTTCTTCAAAACGAGTTATTTCATTCAAATTCAAAATCTGTTTTTCTTTTTCTTCTTCTTCTTTTTCGCCATCCTCGTTTTCCTCTAAAATATAGTACGTTCGTTGAGTTTCGTCTAGCCTTACGATTCGTTCTGGCTTGAAGGCAAAACGACACAGGCACTCGGTGTCATCTGAATTGACCGGTTTTCCTTGCTTTCTTTTCATTGCGTCCACCATTGAATGGGCGACACAAGTGCGTCAGCAAACCAACGTCGAAGATCGGCCTTCTTGTCGTCTTAGACCAATTTGACTGGCACGTTAGCATATGCTCTCGGGCTCAACTAGCTACTTCGGAGGTAGGAGAGCCTATCGAAGCCTATCGACGCTCTCGATAGGCTTCGAAGGTTCAGGCGGTGATGGTGATGTCCGGGCAGGAACTTAGTGTGTGCATGAAGGGTGCTCCAATAGGCAGACCTACGAGAGCTCTACAAGCTGGGCGGACAAGCTCATCGAACTCTTCGCCTTCTCGTCTTTCTCCCCGTTTGATCCTCTGTCCGATGCCTACAGCAGCTACCAACTATAATTACCGTTACTCTCTCTCTCTCTTTTTCTCTCGCTATCTCTCTCCTATCTCTCTCTCTATATATATATATATATATATATATACAAATAGTTGTCAACAGTCGCAAACTAGCAACAGTAGCAGCAGGAGGAGTCACAATGCTCACTACGGACAGGTTCTACAGGCAGGCGACAGGCAATCAATGACTTGCACGTGAGCCCGAAGGCTGTTGGCCTAATTGTTGTTGTTGTTGTTGCTTGCTGTCTTTAGATCTTGTTGCTGCTGTTTCATGTTGTTGCTGCTGTTGGTGCTGTAAGCAGTGTTAGAGTTACAGGTGCTATAGATGTTAAGCCATATCTCGAACAGTCAGCGGCCATGCTGCGACAAGAACTGCTGGAGAAACCTTGATTTTTTAACATGTCCGCTGAGCACATCCATCCATAGTGCCAGGAATACTATATTCGTAAACCCGTTAAAGAGCACATACATCAATGCTTTTGCCCTTCTTCACTCCTTTCTCTATTCAACAGGAATCTTTTGCTACGGTGGCTTATGGAAACGGGTGAACGTAGTTTTAGTTGTACTTATTGTTATGGCTGCTATGTACAGAAATAGAGGTTTTACTGTAATCCTGCTCGTCCTGATGACCAACTAGAACAACAATGACCACCACAACAACAACAACAACAACAATACCCACAGCCTCCGCAATAACAAGAACAACAACTAATCCTTTTCAACCAACCACGGTCGGACTCTTTCCGGGGTGGGCGTCTGTGTGTGTGTGTGATTGTGACCCCCGCAACTGCATAATAGGCAAGTACTTCAGAGGGTGGTCAGAGAAGAGATTCGTTGCCGGATTGTGCCTATATAGGCAGAGTCCGACGAAAAAAGGCTGTTCTCTGGCCTCCACACTCTGAAGTACTTGCATAAGGTGCAGGCTCGGATGGTCACACACATACACACACTGGGGAGAGGTCGGCCGTAGTTGAATGGCCGTAATGGAAAGGATTTCGTTGTTGGTATTGTTCTTGAGGCTGTGTGGTGGGTGTTGTTCTCGTTGTTGCGGTGGTCATTTTTGCTGCTCTAGTTGGGTCGGAGGGCACACAGGTACAGAGTAAAACCTCTATTTCTAACCATGGCAGCAGCAGTCTAATGTCAGCAGCAGTGGTAGTAATATTAGTAGTAGTAGTAGTAGTAGTTTGTTGTAGGAGTAGTACCAGCTTCTGTAATAAAACACGATGATAACTAATTCACAATGGGTCACGACAACAGCGAGCGTATTTGTGTTCTCTTTTGCTGGCCACTCAGCAAAGCAAGTTCGTGGCTCAAACTAGTTATGGCGGCATGTGCCGTTGGCTGTCTGCGCGCATGGTTTCGGCTTGCTGTCCGCTTTTGAACACGCCGAACGCAAACCAAGCAGTATCTATCTCTCCAGAGAGGAGACAGCATTCTTAGCAGGCAGAGTTAGATGGCGACAATGCATTGCTAATACTTGGCCGATGACCTGAAGGGTACGCTAGTGGCCTACCTATTCAGTGTTGTTGTTATGCCGTCCAGCTTTCCGTCGTCGGACATCTCTCACGTTTGGTATTAATTGTATCTCTTCATCTCATACAGACTAGAATATTTAGATAGAAAATGCACGAGCACAATGTGCCTCCTCTCGCAAGACGCTCTAACAACAACTACTGATACTCACACAAAAGAGTTAGCAAAGACCGACATCGTCATTGCAGTACTGCGAGAAGCCAATACTCATTACCCAAAACGCTATTCTGTAAAAGAACATAAATGCGATTCTTATATGACGGTGAAGCAGACCGAAATTGGGATGATACGCAAGCAAAGCCAGACGCGAGATGTGTCTCGACCGACTACATTTGACTGCATACGGACACGCAGTCGTGTCATCGTTTACGTGGCGTCGTAATCGCGCGTATCGATATTGTCGGAAAAGAGAATCGCCAACCTGTGCGACCTCAATCTTAGACGAAGGAACATACGCGATGGAAGGAAGTGTAATGGCAGCCACCAATTGGATCCGTCCGCGCATGATTTGATAAACGTGATCACGTCAGAAAGCGAAACGCACCTCGTGCTGGAATATTGAATCAGATTGCTCGACTCTTTAATCGGTAAGACTAAAACCTGTTATTCGATTTTTCAGTCAGCCCAGATGAAGATCGGGGGCGTCGGTAGTGGTCGAGCGTCAGTGGTAGATGAACATCCGCAAGTGAACACGACCTTGTTGTGTGCTGTGTTTCCCTGTTGCCCTTTTGTGGCGCCCCTCTTTGCGACCTTATTTGAACGAACGCGCTTAGCGAGACACGTACAGCGGTTCTATAGCGTTATTTCCCTACACGCAGCGTTGTTTCGTCCTAACGACGCTGAAGACGAGTTCTAGCTGTGCGTGCCGGGAATTTCCCGTTTGGCCAATTCGGCAGTGGCAGTCTGGCCAGTGGCATTTAGCAGCACTTAGCAGGCTCGTAGCAAGCAAAACCAACCATCGGGCTCGAAGGCCAGACTTCGGAGGAAACATCGAAAATGACGACAGTCTATAATCGCCTTAAACCGGCGCCAAAGGCGGCGGTGGCGGCGCTCGGAATCGGTGTTTGCCTCAGGATCTATTGGCGTTTCCGTTCCGTTCGTCTTGATAGGGTAATGTGCTGTGTTCTTTTTTTCGAGTTTCTCTCTCGATCTCCATCGGTCGAGATCCAGCATAGCCAGCGAACGGACGGCGAACCATCCATCCCCCACGGGCCCGATCCCAGATGATTGCCGTTTCCCGTAGACCTGTAAGCCGATTGACGTGCATAGCAACGTTTGCGGCTGGCGCTCTGTCAACATTGTGGATACATGTCGGAGAAAACTAACAAGCATAGCGTACGTATCCCGTTGGTTTGAGGTGGTTTCGTTCCCCGGACAACTCACCAATCTAAACCGAGCACGTTTAGGCTTTTTTTCTTTTAAAGACCGTGCAATAAGAATAAGACAAGCCAACGTATTTAACCAGGTTGGAACTGCAACGGAGTTAAATAGTATAAATTAAAACTAAACTCAAATTAGTAACTTTTTTTAGTTTGTGCGTGTGACAGCCTTGTCTGGTTTGTAGTCTGCAGTATGAGGCTAGCTAGCCTTATCTATAGCATAAAGGCAAACATCCGAAACTTAAAGTCGTTACACTTTTTTTAAAAGATTTTTTGTAAGGCAATTGCCCGTGTGCGGTTTTTTTCATGTCATGGCTAACTTTAATCCACTCCGGCATTTACCTTGTCTAAATTGGAAACCATGCAAACCAATTTAAGAGTGGCCGGTCTGGGTCTCGAACCCAGTCCTCCCGAATGCAAGGCAAAGGCTTTGCCACTAAGCCATCTTGCTCGGTTTTTAAATGCTTAATTCAGATAACTTAAATACTCTTTGTTGACAACACCAAACTCAGTAATCATAATAATCATTACTATACCGTAAAGACAGTTTTGATACTGCCAGCATCAAACACTCACTGTTGTCTAGAGCGCGCCATTAATTGCAGAATCATTGAATTTTTATGCGTGCATATATATTTTATGCATATATATTTAAATTAAATCATATATATTTAAATTAGGTCAAACGACCTAATATAATGCATAATAAATGTCTAGTCCGTAAACGTCTTAAGCTACATAACTATGAAGCATAAAAATAAAATGTATTCATATTTATTTATCAATTTAATCGGTGTTTCAATAGATTTTATATTTCAACTGTCTTCCGAAAGCCCGTGATAAATGCGACTAAGCTAGTCTAGTTATAGCGCCCGAACCGAATGTAAGATGCGTTTCTTTTGCCAGAGTCAGCCCCGCATATACGAATATCATTGATCGAGAGCCATTCTCAAAATGATAAACAATCAACTAATCAATATCGGAGCCACCACAAGAAGCGTGGGTTGCCGCATAATAGCATCGTTACGTGTTGCGTTTATAATCGTAGATCTAGAAAAAGCAGTTTCCCTGTTTGTCTGTTAGCACCAATGAACTTAAAGGAACACTGCACAACATAAAATACGACGACACAAAATACGAAGAGTCATGGTTAAATGAGCTTCGCAAAGCTTTGTTTTTTTCCAAGAACCTAGATATTATAGCCACCCGGTTAACGTCTCTTTGGTCCAGTTATCGTAGCCCATCCGTTGCACATTTATTGGGCCCGAAAACTTTACTTAGACCGGAAATATTTATCATCAAACATCGTCGTTGTCAATATGTTGCTAGCAAACAAAAGCATTGCGCTTATATGTGCCTGTTTCTTTCCCACGCGCACGTATTAGATTGTGTACCAACCCCCAGAAGTACACAATTGACAGGGCCGAAATATTTGATGGCGATTGATCACGACGTCGTCCTTCCGCGTGACCTAAATTGTCCGGGAACATTTTGGACTGAATAGGACTGAATTACGAAAACGATCGGGCGACGACGACGATCAAAATTGTCCAGAAAATAAACTCTTATTTAACTCGGTAGAGTAAGATTGGGCTCCAGTAGTTGGTCGGCGATTCCAAGAAAGCTAATTTTATTTTGGAAAACCTACTAGTGAATCGTGACTCAGAAAGCGCAAACTTGGGGGGCAGTTATTTTCAGTAGCCAACGCCGTGAGCACGTCCTTGATACCTCCAGGGATCTACACTATATCAAAACGCAAAATTCGTGTTTGTAGATTACATAAAAGTTTACTTTGAGGTACTTATATCCAACCTGCATAACACAAAAATAGAAAATGCTATCTGCAACAGGCTAATACAAAGTATTAATGGAAGTGTTCTGCGTACAACCGAGGTGACGTGAACGTGATTCCTGCGTAATATGCGACCAGTGTCACTCGCTTTTGTTCATGTAAGCTTTTAAAAAGCATTATAGCTGATATGGTTTACAGCAATGTAAACACCCAATGACTGGACATATCGAGACACATTTAGCTCATCGGCTGCCCAAGAGGCACACACGATTGAGTTCGCTAACTTACTGTAGGATAGCAACGTTCGTTAAGCAGCGCGGGCATAGTCGGTTGGCGGCAATGCCGAAGCAAACTAAAGACATGACGCCAAATAGAAGATGCCGCCACCCCGGAGCGAAGACGCGGGAAGTCACTAAATGCGCGGGCAAATCTGTCATATAAAAGGAGGCATGCGAATAACTGAGTTAGTAGTCGTAGCCAGGCAGAGGACGTGTGTTGCTTGAGCGAGACAATGGCGAACTCGTATCGGTCGCCGGCCAGTCATGGGGGTGGAGGATACTACACTTACCAAACAAAACTCATCTGGTTGCGCTTACATTACGTCGACTACAAGCCTGCTCTCGAGTCCACCACGTTCAGTGTAAGCTCTTCTACAAATTGGGCAAACGCGGCGTAGACAAGTATATCTTAAATTAGATCGCATCATTTTTACGAGATAGGGTTTTCCGCCTGACAGCGGAATAGTTGCCGATTTCATCATTTGCTCGTTTTGTTATCAAAACACTTAATGTTCTACAGTTATCTGTGAAACTTAACTCATTAAATTTCAAGCATCGCTTCTGTGGAACAGGCATCTGTAATAGCGTTAGGTGAATTGCGCAATGCTACACCACTGTTTAGGGTTAAGATTCCACCATCCGTGAATCAATGCGTTCGTAAGTGTATTAGAAAACCACCAGTCGCTCGTGGCTTAGGTCGGTCTAGTGAGGTCCAATAGTAAGGTGCGATGGCATTATGGAGTTGTGCAACATATTCTATGCAATTGACACCACATATTGTGTAATAATGCTGTGTCGAATCTTCTACGGAGAGCATGCCGTAAGACGCACAGAGATCACAAGCGTATCCGTGTGTATGTCTATCTGAATAAGAATCTTCTCTTGAGATCAAAAGACCGACTGTCAACTGCATTTCTCTATCTCGCTCCGTCCCTCTCGGATGTACGTATAGTATCAGCAGACTACGTGCCTGTTTGACTTAGGTATGCCGTAAAGCGCATAAGGTCGTAAGGCCACCACCAAGCAGATCCTAGCGATCCGAGCGCGTGGTGGCCGATCCGCTAGCTAAAGTAGGTAAGGTATGGCCTAGCTAATGTCCGGCCCGCTAGTCTTGTGTATGGGTGTGTGTTACAAACGCCCAAAGACGAGCACAATGAATGTGATGAACATTGTGACACAGTGCCTGCCTAGGCCAGTAAACAGGGCGAGAGTGGTCTTCTTGCAACGTGCCTCTCAGCGTGCCAGTCGTCCGTCATTGAATTACTCGAGAGAGAGAGAGTTCTGACGAGATACGATGGTCTGCTCAAACGTAACAAGACGGTGCTTCCCGTGCGAACGACAAGCTTGCACGCCAATACGAACATCTAACGACCAACCAACAACGCCAATACGAAAGCAGCAATGCTTTGTTGTTCCCTTTGCTACATAACGGCGTCGTCTCTACGCAGCTAACTAACATACCTCTGTAGTGAACTCGAGAGAAAGATCAAGTATAGTATTAAGAAGCAATGCAATAAAAAAACAACAAGGTAGTAATACCAGATAGTTTGATGCTGTATAAGTCTCTAAGCTAGAAATAATTATAGGAAATATCCCATTTACGGAATGGCCCATAAATATATGTAAATGCAACACTGAGAAAGGTGGATTCAAATATCAACTTTTCGTTTACACCTGCAGACCCATATGGGGGGGGGGGGGGTGGATTAAACTCTAACCTGTATACGCTGTTTACAAACAGTGAGCGGTAAGCCGCGATAGCGGTGTTTTACAGTAGAACTTGTTGACGTGTCGCAAGCAACGAGTTTGCACCCAGCAACGTATGACTGATTGGTTTCATCGCTTGATAAGTGTGTGTACACATATCAACCCTTTTATATCAGGGGCGCATAACGCTGTAGCTATCATGCCTATGTTATAGGTGTCAACTAGACCATGTCTATGCAGATAGCGACGACATAGGTTCCACTTAGCGGTACTGCTCCGCCGTAGTTACAACAAGCGTCTAAATTTATTGCGACGTGCTGCAGCATTCATTTGCATACGTTTAAGTTTCCCCACGACTTCGCGCACACGTATATCGTAGATTGTGTGTTCGCATACGTTGTGAACGATGACGGGCATGCGCCCAAGAAGGAGTCTGTGACATCTTCAAACGACGTAACGGGCTGACCTAGCGCGTAGGGCAGTGCAATATTATTCTAAACAACACCCCCATCTCTCTATCTCTCCCTCACTCTCTGTGTATGGTGATTTCTTCAAGGTTTATCTGGAGGGGGAATAGAAGGGGAAGCAATCATAAGCATAGTTAAACCTACTTGTTCGGATTGTTGCCTGGTAGAGGATTACTATATACCATAATTTCGATGTCCTTTCGTTCCTATTTTTTACTTTTGAGATGCCCTTATTGTGCTCACACCCAACTTGTTTGGGCTTTCTTCAGCAGAGGTATGTAACCGCAGGGTAATGCTCAGCCTAATTTAACAAGCAAGAAAAAAAAGAATTCCACCGAGCAGGATTCGACCCTACGCTTGGCAACTCCTCAGTTTATTAGAACCGAGCGTTAGCTACCCAAGTCACCACTGAAGCACCGACTGCTTAGTTGGCCTAGTGAGCGTCAATAAACTGAGAGCCCACATCGGTGTTTGGCACAACTTCCGTGTCACTTTCGAGAAAAAAAATTCAAGTACATGGACAGGTTTACGATATATATATATATATATATATATATATATGTTTTCCTTTCTAAGGTACCGCGCTTTCGTGTCCTTGTGACGGGTTCAAAAACGGTCAGCAACGAACAACGTAATACTTGTAGCTCACGTTAAACAGCCGTCGAACTATCGTCCTGAGAAGCACATTACATTCATAACCGGAAAGCAGGCCACCAGCAAGACCTCTAATGTTCCAGGCGCGAGAAGCTTCTTGTCGACCGGAGCGCCGTTGTAATAAACAAGCTCTAGCTAACTGTCGAACAACTTCCATCTAAGGAATATCACGGAATCGTCTTGCAGCGCCAAGCCAGCCTCAGGCTCTTGGGCGCCGACATACGAGAACACACCGCAGAGGTGTAAAGCAATGCCAACGTCCACAAAAGGAATAGGCAGCAGCCGGGGACATGAACCGGGCAGACTGTAAATCTATTGTTCACAATAGTTCTACCGCGTTCTTTTATTCTGACCGACGTCAGACACATCCGGTGCGAACGAAAACTGCAAGACCCGTACCTCACGGGTTGTTCCAAATTGTGCTCTTGACCTAAAGCTACGGCCAATTGAAGAGGCAATTAGACATAATCTCACGCTTAGCGAAACAAATAGACCCAACGTTTAATCATCCATGCTGAAGTGCGATAGTGGTGCTTTCGAGCAAAAGTTGGAGGGCACCGGTGCCGCTTAAGGCACAGGGGCAGCCCTCAACGCGGCCAGGCGGACATGTAATTACTTCGGCATCGTGTTGGCAGACTTAAATCACTATTGAAACAGGCAAAGCAGTTAACTATAAAAAGCTTATAGAGTTATATATATATATATATATATATATATATATATATTCGATATCGGGATAAGCCAGCTTTAGTAAGCAGGATACCGAGAGGCACATCTTGTATAGGCACGTGCCTATTTACAGATGCCACCACAACATGACAGGCTTTAGAATATGTTTACAAAGCATTTCTGTCATGCTGGCCTATAAAAATATGCTCATACTTAGCGGTCTATTGAGTTGGTCAATGCTGAATACCTGGATTTGCCTCAAGTAAAGGCAAAGTGTGTCGAATGGGCGCACCTGACAGCAAATGCAAAAAATAAAGTCGAACGGGGAGTGCAGAAATGCTTGAACGATAATACCTGAAGCTGGGTTCGGCTATACCGCGTAGCTAGCCGTATTACCGGTCGGAAGCCACGGATTCTTCCTTTCTGATTTGGAAATAGACCTTGTAGATAATCGCACATATAGTACTTGTATGCAACGACAGTTATTTCACGGAAAACCGGCTGCTGGCGGTGTAGGTTTAGGAGAGCAACGCCAGCGTTCACATTGCAGCGCCTAAAGAACGCTGAACGAAAGGACTTGCATACATATATTAAGGTCAGTCATATTCAAACATCTCGCTTACATCAACTGAGGCCAGTCAATCCCAAACATCTCGCATACATCGCCTCTAAAGAGAAAAGTTGTAAATGTTATATCATAATAAAATATGAAGCAAGAAAACTAGTTATAGAATATGGGGTACAGTGAGAAAGCCTCATTTACTCAATTGTTGGACGCCCGTTTTTGTCTTTCTTCATTTAGCTCTTTTCGTATCTAATAAAGGAGGCCTATCCCAAACAAATGAGTAATCATTTTCTGAGCCGCCCTGACACGTCTTTCTTCGTTTCGTTTCGAGTAAATATAGAAATAAATTGCTAAGTCTTTACGCCGATGTCGCTTGGCTAAAGTTAAGGCTTGTCTCGACATTTGTGGCCGTTTCGTATTTTGTTGTAGATGGGGGTAGTTTTAAAATGTGATTATTAAATTAGCTCGACGATCGCCGCTATTTACGGCCAAACATTCTTCAGCCAGACAAAGCCATCGCATTTAGTATCAATCACAATTACGTGACCGCGGAGACCAAGGAAACTAACGATGTTACGATTACATATAGTTATGGTTATGCATGATGAATTGGCGCCCGCGTTCTGCCAAGTGGTATGCTTTATTCGTTTTTACCTATGCTGTATTATTCATCTGTTCGTCGAAGTTGTTTCGAACTGTTTCATGTGCACCAGTGAATTGCGCGTTCGATTTCACGTCACACGCACCCATACACACGCATTGTCAGGGGGGCCAGCCATGTATGTTTGTGTAGACGTGTATGAAACGGCGTAAGGTCAAATATATGGGTGCTATATGCGTCAGCGAGCGATAATGGTGGTGCTGCTGCCGGCGAAATGCCGCCCGCCGCATTCATTTCCTGGCTATGTTCTGCTCATGTTGATCGTTACTTTCGAAGATGTCCGATGACAGGCATCCACATGATCTTCCCCCGTCCGCGTTTCTATAATATAGTATGTCCGCGAAGCTGATCCATCTCTCTGATTTTCAACTCGCGTCAGTTTTAGACGATTCATCACGGTTTCCCCCACGCCCCGCTCTACAGACAAGCTCTGACTAACAATCTAGGCGGTGGGACGGAGAAGCCTTCTAGAGTATGCCGGTGTACAGTGTACAGACAGACACGTTATCGACACTGTCGACAGACGTTCGACGTTGTCGACGTTGCTTACAGCAGGGCGATCTGTATGCGGGTCTAATTTGTATGTCGCAATATACACCTGTCCGCGTACTTGTAGTATCGCTGAATTTCTGCTGGCCGTGTGGGCGAGTCTCACAGATGGGCGAGTTGGCCGCCCTGACGTGTGCAGGCGGCCAGGTGCCGCCCTGCCCACGCCATACGTTCTGAGCCCAAATGATCTTCTGCCTTGCAAGTAGTCGTAGTCGCTCTAAGTTCGAGTTAAGCAGAGTACCAACAGAGTACCAATGCTGATAACAATTCCACAAGTTGCTCCTCACAGTCAGCGCTTGCTCATTACCATTGTGTTCGACACCAATAGGGTGAAGTGACGCCGGTTAACCGGCAACAAACACTCTTTGTCGCCTGATATCGGACGTGTGTCTGAGATTCTGCCTGGTCTTCGGACCCTTGAGGAATCTGTGTGGTTTCTTTCATAGGCCGATGAACTTATGTACTATCGAACGTAACCACTACGTATGGACCCTAGAGTGGCGTATCTTATATCGAGAGAAGCGAAGCTTTAAGGATAGACTGATTGCCCTGGTCAAAATAGTCGATTTCACTGCATGGATTGCATTGCGTTTAGTTTAGGCTGTATTGCGACTAGTTGTGCTGATGCGGCAATGTAAAGCGCACCATAGCAATAGATTGTAGTCGGTGCATGTGTTGTCTGTTTTGTGTAGAATGCGTATGCAAGACCAAGAACGACTAAACTAACTTCGGGTTTTTACGGGTGCCGTAATACGCAACATTATGCAGCGACGTAGGCCCGGTATTTTAGCCTCCGATGAAAAAGCCTTCTGCGTAGTCTCCTCTACCAGCTAGAAGACCCGACGAGCAGCAGCCGTGCAGCGTGCTGTGTCGGCCTCAGACACCTTAATGCTTGTCGGTATTTGGACTTCTTTGGATTAACATGAGGCGGTTTATGTTCCCTTTTTTGTGCTTACAATTAGAGCATTTAATAGGGTAAGGAGTAGATTGGCGTAGTTAACGTAATAATCGTATGTTTTGATAGGGCAATGTGTTTTCTTTTCTAAGTTCTGGGTGATGCCTGTTACTGGCCCCACTTTAGGCGGTAATTGGTCAGGCTTCGACGCTCATAGGCTACTTGAATTTTCGTTTTTGCTTATCACGTAATCCGAGCGTACGCAAGTTGCGATTTTCTAACCAGCGAATCTTTACTATATTTATATGTTGTTCGCATTAGTTTTCCCTTTAGTAAGCGTCTGTGCGGGCATCTGTTCCAGGCCGTCAATAATCGTTGTTGTTACTGTTACGGGTGTGGTTTAGGCTGATTTTACTTCGATTGGTTCCGCGACTTAAAGCACCACCACCTGGCTCCAATTGGGTGACGTTATTCTAAAAAGCGACTGCTGCAATTTTTGTTTGATTCTATTGATTTTTTCCACAAAAAAATGCCAGTAGTATAAATTGTACTATGTTTGTACCAGGTGACAAGGTTGGAACGAGCAGCTTCTGTTCAAGTCATGCATTAATTTGCTAGCCGAGGCATACCATTCGCTAGGGGCCATGTATCTGGAACGAAATCTACATACATTCTTTACAGCGGCACAGACACAACCAAAGACGCCATAGAGCATTAAGGACGCCTCGTTGCAAGCAGCAGTCCCTTTAGCAGTTTTCATTCCACCGTAATTGTAGTAGTTCGACCTCTGACGCTGCTATTAGGGCGTTTTTTTTTTGTTATTATTGTTTGTTGCAACGCTCCCTTGCTGTGGTGGGATGATGATGGCGGTGGCGGTGGTGGTGGTGGTCGTAATGGCGGCAACCTTCCAAGACGGAGCTTGGAGTTAATCCGCAAAGTAGGCTCACCTCACATTCGGTACAGCCAGCTGCCTGCCTGGCCTATCGAATGGCGGTGATAATTAACCATGCGTGGCAACGCAGAATTTACGTGTCTGAATTTGCAGCAAAGAAGAGCTGCTCTCTCGTTGCGGGCGCATTATTTACGATGGCAGAGTAGTGAATTCACATAGCTTCAGCAGAACACTAGTGCCGACATGTCAGACGGGGGAGCGTCAGGGCGAAAACTAAACCTAGCGAGTCTCCGGCGAAATGGCACACCCCCTTAGGCGTATGCCCCGGCCTCATCTAAAATGCGTCATCTTCGGCCGCTCCTACCCTTCACGGCGTCACTTTCTCGAATGAATTAGCCTACTGAACAGATACTTTGAACAAAACCTCGGCAGTGTCGGTGAGGATTATCGACAGCTAGCCAGTGGCCAGTGTCCACGGGCCCGAACAAGAGAGGGCAGACCGCAGATGCTGCCCCGCTGTGTTCGTAAGGTGTGAAAGGGCGCACACTAGCAACGCACCCCTCGCCGCATGCCTTGTTGCTCAAAGCCGTATTTAGCATTGCGGGAGTGCAAGTTTGCTGAAATCGATGCCAACTTCTTCAGCACCGGAGCAATGCAACACCAGGCATGGGAAGGGCCGAGTCGGTCTAACCGCCATGTGATGACTAGGTACGCCATGCGCGGTTTTCACAGTATGCTGTGCGCAACTCCCGGGTTCCATGATCCCTCCGATTCATGCGTGTGCGTTCGTTGCAAACTACCACGCGGTACATACCATGCTCTACCTCCTGTAGCCTAGTCCCGGTCGCTAGCCAGTCCAGATAACCAGGCCCACGTCATAACTTCATAGCTTTACATATCTATTCGTTTATATGTCTAAATGTGTGTATGTAAACATATGCATATCATTTAACTGTACTATTTCTACACAACATGTGTGATAATAAACACACCGCAGTACAGTATGCGATGTAGGATTAACAAACAAACAAAAATTGTTTGTTAATCGTACATAGCATACTGTACTGCGATGACGACAGTTGGCAGCAACAGTTCGACGTCCGTTTATCTAACCAACTTCGGCCCAAAGCAGGTAGTTTGCTTTTAGGTCGCGGAGGACCGTGCAGAGGGTGTTTTCTATCGGACTTTGATGAGCGACGTTGTTAAAGGGCACGCTTGCATTGACACGTACTGTGTGGTCTCGATTTAAACGCCCGCCGTTCGAAGACCGTAATTATTTAGGCAGTTTAGGCAAAACTATAGGGGTGGTTATCTTGAAGCCGACTCAAAGATCGCCGGTCTACGGCGAGCCGATCGAAGAAGGAACGAGGAGGGAGAAAAATGTTGCGAGGGAGGGAAAGAGAGATTTTGTCTTTCAGGGGTGCGTGCGGGTGGGCGAACGACCACGGGCCTCCTTTGCTGGGCGCTTTGCCGGGGAAATCGTCCGGCAAAGGAGAAATAACTAAATTAACAGCATTACGTCGCGCGGACCCGAACGGGAGCCACCAATCTGCCTGCGGGCCGTTGTCTCGGATACCGGTGCTAGTGAGCGTACAAACCGGCATCGTGAACATCCTCTGCTCGTCGTCCCTCGGATCCTTTGACGCACTCTGGCCGTAAAGTTGGTCGTCGACGACCGTCAGGCATCTAACCGTAGATGAGAGGAGTTGTACGCAAACCAGTGAGTGAAATACATCTCTCTGTGTGTCTCTCTTCTTCTCTGAAAATATTCCTTTTACTATACGGTTTGAGGTCGGGGGAGATCGGCGCGCGGTGACTGCTCGATAAAACCCGGTGTTGCTAACGATACGACAGTTTCTAGGACCCCCCCCCCCACGTGCCGATGACGGCAGAGTTTATGGGATACTCAGATGAAGAGCATATAGAGATCCTATTCCTTCTCTATCTTAAACGTAATTTTTTGACCAGCTCTCGGCTCGAAAACCTGTATGATTGTCGTCATCGATGTCCGGTGTTTTTTTGTGGTCCGGCCAGCATATATCCAGTTGAATATAGCCAAGTAGATTCGCTCTACGGTCCTTGCAATGTTAACTATTTCATGCTAATGAATCGTTTACGGGCCTAATCTACATTAAACCGACCTGACTTCATTAACCTTTTAAAAATTAAAAGTAGACAAATCAAATAAAAAGATTAGAGGTCGAACTCTATGGTAGGATTGCTACACTTGGGCCTTGTAATCTCTCCTGTAGACCAGAGCCGGAATGCCATACAGGAGAGTCCCTTTCTCGCCCACAGCGGAGTTTAATCGTAAGTGACACATTGTGTTCTGGGAAGTTGCGCCTGCTGGCTGTCACATTTCTATCAATTTTTCTATCGAGCGAATATTTTTTCAAGTCGTACGCGTAGCGACAGCTTATTATTCGCACTCAAACCAGTCAAATGGATACAGGCGACGCCAGCCAGACAACATGCTTACGGTTGACTAGCACGTTTTTTTCGAAAATGCAGTTTTTAAAGAACCGACGACGCAACCGAGACAAGCTGGTTGGTATTGATCGGTTGGTTGACTGGTTGACATAGAGGAACATGGCAAAAGACTCTATCGCTTGCATGCTGACCAGAAATGCTGTTTTTTCATTTTATAGCACTATCATCATTACTAATAAACACCTAAGCAACGACGAGTGGAGGCTAGCACGAACGCCAACTGCTGGACACAAGTAGGTACAGCAGCGGCAACAGCAGCAGCAACAACAACAGCCGCTGCAGAGCCCCAAATACAGAGCCCCCTATTATTGGCAGAGCCCCCTACTACTGGCAGGGCCCCAAATGAAGGAATAACGGTCGCGGAAGCGACTGTGTGTGTGTCTGTATGTCCTCGTCTTGCTGAAGGAGCCAGTTGTTGCCGCGTGCCATTAAGTGATTGTTGACCGCTGGTCGTCCCTTTGGCCTCTGCAACGCTTCCGGCCCGTCGGCCGGATGGTCCCTGTTTTGGGCACGCGGCGATCCCCATGAGGCCCCGAGTCAGTACTGGCTGCTCCCCGGGCGTGCCGCCCCGCGCAGGGGGAGCTTCAAGCGGGGGCAGCAGCTTAGGAGGCCAGAGATGGGCCAGAGAAGCGGGGCGCGCGAACTTTTCGGGAGCTCGTAAGAGCAGTCTAGCTAGGTGGCTGGCTAAGGGGTGCCCCGGGGTGGCCGGCGCCTGGACACCGCTGCAGCGAGGCGACAGCATCAGCAGCAACAGCATGAGTAGCGGCAGGCAACAGCATGAGTCGCGGCAGCGGTAGGAGTAGTTGTCGTAGTAGGAGCAGTAGTTGTCGTCGTAGTAGTAGTAGTAGTAGTAGCAGTAGCAGCAGCAGCCGTGATGCTGAGGTGTGCCCACGCAGCCACTCAGCGCGCAATGCCTGTGGGTGGCTGGGTGGCCGGCCTGTCTGCCTGCGGACGGGCCACGACGGGCTCCCATAGCCCCAGCATAGCCACCAGCAGCAGCACAGATAGATAGCCGCCTGCACAGCTTCCACCACCACCACCACCTGTAGAGAGCTGTTGTTATTTTGGGCCCTCTCCCGCCCTTCCTCGCTCTCCGCGCTTTCGTTCCTCTGTGCTCCAACATGGCGTAGCCCTGTGTTTTTATTGTGCCAAAGTCTGTGTCTCGGCTGGCAGCAATCGCAACCTTCGAAATAGGCCTGTTCGTTAGCCAACGATCGTCGGAGCCAGCCGCAGCCAGGATGTCAGGAATTGTGATGGTGGTGGTGGTGATGAAGATGAGGATGATGATGATGATGAAGACGACGACGACAGCGAGGTGATGGTGGTGGTTCTGGTGATCACGAGGATCGTGGTGATACTGTACGACGGCTGCTGCTGTTGCTGCTGCTGCCTTCGATAGTTGTCGTTCTGCTGCTGCCTTTGCTGCTGGTACGGTGACGGCAGTGGAGGTACTGCTTTTTCGTCTAGTTGACAGTTCGACCGATTATGGTGGTGACGGCGATGATGCTGACAGTCTGGTCGCAGTGGTGCTACCGCTGCTCTTGCTGCTGCTGCTAATGTCGCTGCTTCCCGAGAGGTTAGACGACGCTAACCTCACTGACACTCGTCAGACAGTACAACCGCGTACTGACCCGCGTACCCCCGACGTCTGTGACCAAGCGCTGCCGCACTATCAGCAGCAGTCGAAGCGGCAGCAGCCGAGGAAACACTAGCCCCCCCCCCCCCCCCCCCCCTCGGACAACATCTAGCATCTGCCAGCCTGGTAGCGACGATACCCTCCCTGAATTTCAGGTTGTAGTACATCGTCGGCGTACTTCGTGCCAGTTTCAAGCTCATGGGGTGCCCGAGGCGCCTCATCCCAGTTCGTGTGCTAGTTGCACTTTGTCGTGCGTAGCCCAGGCCCTATCAGCCAGCCAGCCAGCCAGCTATCGAAGCAGCCTGTCGTGGCATCGACACCAGCACATCACAATCATCACCAACGACACAACCATTGTTCGGCCTCTGGTGGACAAGCGGCCGTTTGCGTATCGATGCGTACGGGTGCGGGCAAGGGATATTGACAAGCAAACCGCTATAGCGAGCCGCCACCACAACATCTAATACCAGTACTGCATACTACAGATAATAGAGGTGATCACAGTCTGGCCGATTGCTGTAAATGCGTGGCCGCCCACACAGGCGCGGGAACACACTTATACACGCTGCCCGCACTGGTGAGTGAGTTCCTGCCCAGGAGAGTACGCGCAATTATATTGTCGTGCCTGTAATCGTCGGATATTGTCAACGTCTTCACCGTACTTATCTCGAGGGAATTTGTGCGCGAGGAGAACACGTGCGCGGCGACGTCTCCCCAGGACCACCCCAGAACGACGACAACGACGACGACGCCGCGCTGCCGCCAAAGACGCGCCTGGCGTCGCCACGACGCCCTTGTATGCGCCTCGTGACGGCTGCGCCGCAACGAACCACCAACAAGAAAAATCGACAGACCACCTAACGACCAGCTAGCTACTCTTCGTTGTACGGCTGATGTATGCTACACTATTGTGACGGCGTGTTGTGCAGCTTCTTGCTGATCAGCCCAGTTGCCCGATTCCCTTGTTGCTTGTTGGGTGTTTGTGATGCGAAGGCGGCCTCGGGAAGGGCGACGATGACCACAGAGAAAATAACAACGACAATAGCCGTTCGTCGTAGACACCTTAACCGTCCGTGTTGCCAGCAACGATTCGAACAAACGTCCCGAAAATCTGTCTCAGCATACATAACTAAAGTCGATTGTAAAGATTTGTCTTGCTGCTGATGATGCCAAAACGGCGATGCTGTTGAATGAGGGGGTCAGGCGTCCAGGATTGGTGAAGTCATGCATACGTGCTTCACGTGTCCGTGCGCGTGTGTGTCTAAATGTGTATCTGTGTTGAGGTGTTGAGGCATTCGCCGCGCTTGTCCGCTGCGTATACTTCAGTGGCATTGGTGTGTCGACCTAGTCTTATCTGTGTCTAACGTGGCGCGTCGTCTGTACGCGGCGAACATGAGCGAGTCATCCATGCGCTGTCGAAGAAGCGGACATGAGGGCATGGAGGAGGCGGCTATTAGGTAGAACAGTGTATCGTGTTGTGTGTTGCCAGACGTACGCAAGGTGGATCGAGTGCAAACGAAGGAAGATATATAAACAGTAGATAGAAAAATATATAGATAGGGAAGGAGAGCGTCGTGTAATTTAGATAGAGCAAACGAAAGAGATATTGAAGGGATAAGCAGAAGAAACGGTGAGCATACAGCTACAGTTATTGATTGATAGCCCACCGACACCGATGTCAACGGGCCAGGTGTTTCTGACTCATCGAACTCATTGAACGTCTTGCCAACCCGACTGACGCTGCTCCGGTCGCCAGAAAACCCGCTGCTGCCGGCCACCGTAGTGAAGGCACGCCAGATACTTCTTGACCGAAGCGCCGAACAGGACATAGAAAATTGGCGACAACGACAACATGTGACACGCTGTGGCACGCTGTAAGGCGATGACCACCGACATTGGCCGTCAGAGTCGGTCGATGTCGCTAATCAGGTGTCACGCTGCCTTGTTGTCCTGATTCTGTTGTTACAGTTGTTGGCATTGTCGTGGTATTGGTTGTGGCCTTTGCAAATCGCTTTGTTTTTCGCAAAGTCGCTGACTTCAGCCTTGCCAAACACCTAAAGATTGGCACAGCTAACGGCGACTCTGCCGCCGATGGTCCTCACAAAGCCCCCGGCCTAGGAACGCCGGGTCTCCGGCCGGTTAACGTGTCAGCCTTCAGATCGCACGGTCGGTAGCTAGGGGGTAGCTGTTTGTTTGGCAAGCGGGATACCAAGCGCCCCCTACAACAAGGTGTGGGGCCCCTCTACGTAGCTTAGCCGTTCTTTCATTTCTTCTGTGCCTCACTATCCTTCGCGCGCGCTCTCTCTCTCTTTAGTTCCCGCTCTCTCCTTCCGTGTCTCGCGTGCGTACGGCCTCGCATACGGCTATTGTTACTCTAGTTACGAGGCTACAAGTGTTACTGTACGTCTAGTCCTGTTGCAACGAAAACCGCTACAATTGCGACTACCGCTACTGTCTACAACGATTTACCCGTACCCCCGAGGGCAGCCCGAGGCATGCCCTCTAGCCCCTGTCAGCTGTGACTCGCCAGCGTGTTCTGCAGTTTGAACGGGCGCAGCCGAACAACCCGAGGATCTACCTTGAAGTATCTGTACGAATATCGCTCACGATTCATCATCGTCCACCTCGTCCCCCCTCCCCTCCCCTCTCCAGCCAGACGTGTCTGCCGAGAACTTCACTCGTCGCGCTCAAGCCCCAGCAAACGCTTTGATTGAAAACATGCACGAATGAAGAATGCGTGTATGAATCGATATACGCATGTATATGTGCATAGAGTGTGCACGCGTGTCTCGGCCGTCGCTGCTTAGAAACGCGACACACAAAATGGGCAAAATGTATCATTCTCAAGGTAGCATGCAGAGAAAAACGTCCGCTTATTTCCCTAAGCTGTGCGCTGCCGGGAAATTAGCTTTAGTAGTTGTAGTATTATTACGTAGTATAAACGCAGGGTCATTATAAATCGGCTGCTGAAAGGACAAACATGGACAGGAAACAATAGAAACGAAGAAGACAATAAAGGAAATCAAAAAAGATGACATGCGATAGACGTCACATCGAACGAAACGACAAGAAGAGCACGGAGAAAGGAAACTGAAGAAGAAGAAGACGACGATGAGAGAAGCTACTGAGAAGAAACCAATGAGAAGCCACGTGGGAGTTGGCCGAAGGGGAACGCAGTCAGTGTGAACGATGTCGTCTCTATTGCGAAGCTCAAGCTCAAGCACATGCACCAACGTACAAACGAACAACCATATTGCGTTGTATTTCGACCCTAGTCTGGGCTCACTACACGTGGCGCGCCGCCGTTGTGATCACTCGCTGCCGTCCGCAGTCTGTGAAGACTTACTGACTCGTCGAGGTGGTGGTGGCGGAGTTGGTGGTCATATACCATATTTATAGACACCGGATACACCGATACGAAGGAGACACCACGACACCGACCAGTTTGACGCCGATCGGTGCGTCTTCTCCGCCGCTGCCGCCCCCGCCAGCGCCGCTCTTCAACCGCAGTCCGATCGCCCGCTGGATTGGGAAGCGTTTCCGTTTCGAACCTCTACTACTGACCGAAGTTCTGAGTCGCTGAGTTGGCGGCCGACTGCCGGCCGAGAAGTTTTGCACAACGGCAAGGCGAGCAATCATCGCACGCGGCTTCAAGATCAACGCGCGCGCGCTTAACGCCCGCGGCTGCGGCTGCAGCAGCTGCAGCTGCAGTCGTCAGCTGAGTACATCGAGAGAGTAGATCGGTCCTTCTTCGCAGGACGATACTCCGGGAATGGTGAAGAGGAGGGTGAAGCGCCAACGGACAACGTGCATCATCATCATCATCATGCCCTTGTTGTTGTTATTGTTGTCGTCGATGAAGCCGATGCTGAAGTCGAAGTCGACAGGGCCGACGACATTAACAACGACGACAACGACGACGACGACATTGACCACGATGACAATGGTAATGGTAGCGTTCATGACAGCGGAAGCGACACCAGGAACAGCAACAGCGCCGACAACCACTATGGCAATGGCGAGAAGGGCAAGTTTAAGGACAGGGGCAATGAGAGTGAAGTCAATGACGACCGCATCATCGACGAAGATGAACAAGACCAACAAGAGTAAGGCCATGACAACACACTCGATGACGACGACGACAACGACGACGACGACAACCGACAATAAGATGCTATTCAAGACGAACTTGACGGCCCCTATCGCGGCCACGCCTCCACCGCTGCCGGCGGTGAAATCGGCGACGGTAACAGCGATAACAACATCAAGAACAACCCCAACAAACATAACTACTGTCGAACAAAACAACTACAGACGGTGAAATCATGCTTTCGTACCATCCCGAAAAGCATCCAGACGCACAGACCGCAAGAATTGTTTTGGTGGCCGACTAGTGTCCGGGGGGAATGATACAGGTGCGGCCCTGAATCTTTGGCGACATCATTTTGCTGTTGTGGCGGCTGCTGCAGCTGCTTCTGCTGGTTCATCTGCTGCTGCTGCTGCCGCTGCTGCCGCCGCCGCCGCCGCCGCCACCACCGCCCCCGCCCCCACTGTAGCTGTTGTTGGTCGTGGTCGTGCTAGTGGTGGTGGTGGGGGGTGTCGGAGGTGGCGTTGGGGTTGTTGGGGGTGGCGTTGGCGGGGGGGGTTGTTAACGTTGCCGTTATTCACACTGTCGTCACTGCTGCTGCTGTGACTGTTGCTGTAGCTGTTGCTGCCGCCATTGTCGTTGCCGTTGTTGTTGTTGTTGTCGTTATTGTTGTTGTTGTGGTCGCCGTAACCGCCAAAATCGTCACTACGTTTGCCGTTGTGGACGTGGACGCTTCCGTCGTCCTCGTCGTTATTGTTCTGCCAATTGCTGCACTCCACGCAGCACAAGCAACATCCGCCATAGCCGGCATCAGCTTTAGTAGCCTCCGACTCGCGCCCGCCGGCACTGGCCTTCGTGCACCCTCGCTGAAGCTTGGGGGCACCACCATGGGTGCCAACCAGGGCAGAGTTAAGGTCTACGGTGCTCAGTCCGCTTCGCTCAAAGTAAGCACTACGCTCTCTCTCTCTCTCTCTCTCTCTCTCTCTCTATATATATATATATATATATATATATATATACATATCCTGCTTTCCCTTACCCTTGCCAGCTAGCATCCACCTAGACCTAACTTAGGCTGATTTTCTCTGGCAAGACTGCCATCACCACATCGGGTGCCTGTGTGGAGGTACTTGGTCATATCCGCCTCTCTGCCAAGATGTGCAGCAAGTTGTCGGTAGGCTAGCAGGTAGCTGATATTTTCGTCGTCAATTGTCATCGGCATAACGGTAAATTGCTGCTTACGCCTATAATGCTAAGTATTGTCTACCTTTTGTGACAGGTCGAAACCCTGATGTGTGTAGGTTCTAGGTGACTTTATATATATATATATATATATATATATAAATATTTTTGTTGTTTTTTATATACAGTATCAAGTCAAGCTCGGGGAATCTAAAAGTTGGACCATCAGAAACTACACGCAATGTTTTCGATATATATATATATATATATATATATATATATATATATTATACTGTAAAATTTGCGTCATATGTATAAATATATAATTGGTGGAATGTACGTGTTTTATATGTATAGCAGTTTCGCGCGTATGCCTTTTTCTCCCCCTTTAAATACTCCATGGGAATGTTGGTTTGCCGTATCTGTTGCGTGCATCATTTGCGCCTACGGAATGTAACGGTGAGTTGTTTATGTGTAACGCACGCATGGCGTCAAAACTCATCCACAGAACCTGCGTAGCCAGAAGGACAAACGGTCCCCCCGGCCCTGCCAGAGGGGGTCCTCGGCTCCCTCGTCGACCAGCCAGGTTCCGAACGATCTGGCGAACCAAAGCGAGGGACCCAGTAGGGGCCTCCAGTCAGGGACGACGACCAATAAGAGTTACCAGGTATCAACAACATCTACAGAACATTCAGCTGCAGCAACAACAATAACGAAATCAACAACAATAACAAAAACAACAACATTAACAAAAACAACAACAAACACTATTCTTGTAAGGAGACGTAGCCGCCCGAGGTAGATGGATTTTCCACTGTCACTTTTTAGTATTTGTGAAACAAAACTGCTAGATACAACAATTTGCGCACGGGCACGTGCCAACGTGATTTTGACAATACCGTACACGACCTTAAATACGGTACGACCTGGTGAAGGCGAAGTACATATGCATGCTACGGTATAAACAACTGCCACTTAAGACGAAGACGATGACGACAAAGTTCCTTACAATGACATGTGTTCGGATACATTGTGCTGGAACTACGTAGCGTCGGATTCTCGACAGTTTTCGCGGAACTTGCGAGAACGGCAAGTTCCTTGCGCTTAAACGCCCACACAGGTGGAGCCGTTGTGGGCGCTGCAACACGTGACGTTTCGTCTTTTGCGTACTTATATTTACGTCCGTCATCCGCAATTAGCTGGCTGAGCATTGAGCCTGTTGATTAGTTACATGTCGAAATGTTTTGCTCTTTTTTTGCAGAGTCTCGGGCCCAGTCTGGACCAAGCGCTGTTGACGGAGGCGCACGGGCTGATCACGGATATGCTGCAGGACCCCTCGCTGCCGCCGCACATCACGTCCGGCCTACGGGCACTTTCCAATCTGCTGTGCCCTACAGGAGGGCCCTCCAAGACGCGGAGTAGCCAGGGAGGTCCGTTAGCGGTCGAACTAAGACCCACATGCGACTCGCAGGAGGAGGACCTCCCTTACACCGGTGAAAAACCTTCTGCCATTCCCAAGGTATGCACTCTCTTGATGCTTCCCGTCCTCATTAAGTTGGGGGTGGGGTTTGGGTCGTGTTTTCAGCACAGCTAAATAATCTTCCCTGTCTTTATATAAGAATAAGTGACCAACAGCCCCTCAACTCAGTGGCCGAGGTGTTCCCTCTAGCAGGTTTGTTTTGGTCGTCACGTCACCCTCGATCACTGTTCGGTAACGGCGGTCCGACAGATTTGTACATAGCATAGCATCGACCCCTCGTTTATCGGTGCACGCCGATCGACCAACCGACCGACACCTGTGCTGAAGTATATTTATTTTTATTAAAACCCGGGCTGGGTAGCTGTGTTTATATTACATCAAAGTCTTCTGGGCCAACCATCAATCAAACGTTTTGCGCTAGTTCTGCTATGGATCGAGCCGTCGGAGATACCCCGCATTGCGTGTTATTTATCACGTATGCTCCAGCACGGTGATCTGCATCGACGTACGTCCTGGGGTTCATGAAGAAAACCCTCCACGTTGCACATAACGTAGTGAGATCTGTGTGCTATTGAGTATAGTATTATGCGTCGTGTAGTGCGTGATTTGTGCGTGACAAGTGCGAAGAGGAGTTAGGCCTGATAGATATCAACTGGTTGTTTGTTTGCTCAGCTGTCAGTGCACCTCAGGTCTGACGTCGGCACGTGTGCATGCCAACGCGTAAACCGACATCTTGTTTCGGGTCGCTAACAAATCTTTTCAGTAGCAATGATAGCAGCAGCCGTAGCAGTGGGATGGGGTCGTTGAGGGCACAACAAGGAGACGCGGCTTATCTATCTCTCGGTCTATCTTTTTCTCCCTCTCTATTTCTTGCCCTATTCCCTTCCACCCTTCTCCCTCGCGTTAGCGTCGTGGCTTTCTCTCGTCGACCGCTGCAAGTAACACTGGTCCACAATGCGTGTACCATGCCACCATAGCATGACGGCGTCGACACAATGTCAGGACGGATGCATATACACCTGCAAAGCAGAGCAGAAAAGACAGGACCATGTGGGTGGGTGGGCGGTGTGGGTACGAACAACCGACCAATCAACCAACCCACCCACGATCCCATAACTCGTGGTCTGATGGCCTCCGGCCAGCCAGCAGATTACTAAGTACTGCTACCACGAGAGATCGCTGAGCTGCTGGCTCAGAGAGAGATCGCGCGAGAGACAGCAAGAGAAATGGAGATAGATCGTAGGCGGCGGGTGGGAACCTGGTGCAGGCGACCTGTTGGTCTAAAAGTTCCCTAAATAGTAACGCTACCCCCTAATTCGCCTGCTGTGTGCATTAGACAGGCAACTGCAGCGCCCCTGCAAGACACTCAGTGGGGTGCAGGCATAAACGCACAAGGTGAAGGTCTCACCGGCGTTAGCGCTGCTTTAGCCACACCGAGCATACTTTGTACGCCGACCTTGCTTGGCTATACTTGCTTGGAGTCGTCTTCTGCTTTTTTTTGACAATTTGCACTGCGCTCGGCCCCGCCAAAATGGCCACTGCCCACTACGTTCTGCTCTGTCTGTGTCCGTCTGTCTGTTTTTTCACCATCATCGTTCTGTGAAAAACATCGACAACACTTCTAGTTGTTCTGCTGTTTCTCTTGCTCTTGTCCTTGCCTGTCCCTATCTTGTACGCTAGGTACGCCTTTCTTGCGTCCTCTAAACTGATCTGCCTGATTTGTCTCTCGTCTCCCAACCCCGCACTTGTCTTGGAACAACCTCGTTGTCGGCCAGCTTTAATAACCGTTTTGACATTGATTCATCAAAACTGCTTTAGCTGCTTAAATATTTACCACACATTAGCGACGATAGTTCCAGTGGTGCCCAGTAAACAAACTATGGTGTCCAGATATCGTCTGATTACTGAATGAGCAGTTTTTCCAGAAGAAGAATGCGCCTCTTTGCAATTTTGTTACAGGCATACTTTTTGCCCAATGCACAATTAGGCACATTCAAATAATGTTCGCTCTCTTTTGGTATATATATACATACTTCGACCAAATTATTATACATTTAAATTACGCGCCCCTGCATGAGCTAAGCAGACGACTCGCTTTCAGATAACTGTCCGTGTCTATTCATTGACACACCGTTTAAACCGATTTAGCATACATATAGACGTCAAATATTCTTTGACTGTACTTCTTAAATTTCCATAAACAATCTGTGTAGAGCCATTTGTCCAAAAAAATGTTAACTTAATCATATCTAGTGTACGGTAGTCTTTATATTTGTCCTCTCTCTCACCCTCTTTAGGGTACTAAAATTCAAGGGGCTTTCCATAATTCGAAAAGTTGCCTAAATACATCTGTAACGAGTGCTACTAGAAGGCTAAGCAGTTATTACTATTAAACTACTGACGGAAAGCTTAAAATCCGAAAAGTGCGTCATGTTTCGTTCCCTCGTGAACCTTGCCGTAGCTCGAAACAAAGACACGCAAATTGCTCCGTAATCTACTTCAGGAGGAACTAAATCAGCACGCTGAGTGAAATGAGCTGAGTAAAAGTCACGTTTGTTTTTGACAGAACGTCAATAAGTTTTAATCTGCTAGCTGAAACAAATCAGACCCACATGTGGCTTAGATACAAAAAAAAGTATTGTCGACGGTACTTGTGTTACAGCAATTGTGGACCCACTCAAGTGTGGATTATAACGATGGATTACAACAGCATGGCAGTTTATGAGCAAGACGTTGAAAGCGCACGGTCTGTCTATATCTTTAAAAAAACGTAACTCCAGTTGTGAGCTTATTCAGAAAGACATTTATATACATATGTGTTTACACAGATAAGGACTCGATCCACTTGCGACACATGCGGCCTGGTTTTGTTGCGATCTGCAGATTCTCTTAATGTTAAAAGTGAAAGTAGTGCTGAGATCTTTCAATGTTATGAGCATTGCCGCCGTTGGTATATTAGTTATAGTAAACTTTGATATAATATATTTTAATCACATAACCATACATAGTTTGCTACGAATGTGGCACATAATAATAAGTATCTGTTTATCTTAGTGCACTTCTGTTGGCGCATATATATATATATATTTATTTTTCTCGAATTTGAGTTGCTTTACTCAGTCTCAAAATCAAAATTCTAAATTTTTTAAGATACGCTCGTTAACGATTAGTTGAAGAACCTTCTCGACTTCTACCTTGCTAGGTAGAAATTCTACGCGGTCTGAGGTAATGGAGAGAATTTTTTTCGAGAAAGTGGTTCGGTGGACAATGTAGTACATGACAGTTATTGGATGAGCATTGTTGACAGTAGCGCGCAAAGGCTGACAAGGCTAGCTGATACAAACAACGTGTTTACCCTGCTGCCTTGGGTAATAGACATAATGAGGAATTCTGTTGTTATTGTTCTGTCGAATAGTACTGTTGTCCTTGTTTTGTGTTTATTGTTGTTGTTGTTGTTGTCGTCGTCGTCGTCGTTGTTGTAATTGCTACATTGGATGTTGTTATTGTTACTGTTATTCTCTCGTACGACTTTTGGATGTTCTGCTGTTTGTGTTTCTCTTTCATATTCGAAATATCCGGATTCTGGTCATTGCGAATCCTAAATCCTTGATATCGATTCTCGTGCCTCAACCTACCCTGCACTGTGTGTACTTCATGCCGTCCACTAAATCAATCATGCTATCGTATCGTGGTCGCGATCATGCAGCTGCGAAGGCATCTTCCGCCATCGCTTCTGCGCCGAATGTCGACCTCGACGTGGACCACAACGACCTCCGCCACGGGCATGCCCACGCTCGAGCCAGAGCCTTCTCGCAAGAGAAGCACTAGCTTTAGGTGAGCTTGGCTACATATATATATATATATATATATATATATACGAACTTGCACATCATCGCACACACTCTCCCAGAATTTGTCCAACAAACTTTGAGATCTAGTACAACTTAGTACAACGTACAATATTTTTTTTCAATGGGACAAGGGGCGGAAAAACTGCTAAAAATTAGGTAATTGAGCGTGGAAGACAAACTATAAAAATTGCAAAGAATTTAACTTATTGAGAAGTGTCTTCAATACAACATTTGTTCTGCTTTGGGCTAATGTAGAATGCCATTTTGCAGATGCAAAATTTTCTTCCAAACGAACAGGTAGGGTTGGTTTGTCGATAGGATGAGGGGGCTCCCGCAATCACAGATTTAGTAAGGATATGTGAAGATAAAAATCTTGACACAAACAAGATAAACACTTGGTAGTTTCGCTCTCACCAAAGACCAAAAAAATCCGCCCCTTTGCTCCATTGGGAAAAAAGAAATTGTCGTATTGTACTAGACCCTAAAGTTTGTTGAACGAATTCTAGGAGACCCTGTAAATATATATATATATATATATATATATATATATATATATATATATATATATATATATATAATGGAGTCTTAAAATTTAACAAAGTATACATTTTTATTATTTATTAGGTTAAGCCGTGTGTTGCTATTAAATCTAATTGCATATTGTATGCAATGTGTTGATTTAGTGCTGCGCTGCGTTCACCTTCGTCGTCTCTTTGTCCGCCAGCGGATCGCAACTCATTGAGTCTCGAGCCCGGGTAAGCTGCTGCGTCCGGGCAGTCATCTGACCAGGCTTCTTTTTGCGCCGTAGACACATACAACGTACATTTAGACACTTGGCAAATATATATGTATATATATATATATGGTCTCTGAAAAGTTCTGTTTTGGAGTGAGATTGAAATGACTACAATTTGTGACATTGGTGTTTTTGCCCGACATAGGAGCACAAAATGTGCAATTGCGAGACAACCAGTCTTTTTATACAGAAACAACGCGCACCGTCGTGTTCGTGAGACAATTTTGCTTTCTCGGAAGGACATTTAATGCCGGCCAGAAGATGCGACCTGGTCGTTTCGAACAGACTCTTTTGGGTACCAAATCTATGGCAATGCGAGCGGCGGTTGCGGAGTAAATAAGATTTTTAGGCAGGATGTCGAGAGTACGAGCATGCATAAATAACTGTGAGACGAACTTTTGCGAACTCTGTTCGAAACGAACATGGCACATCTTCTGGCCGGGTATATGTTCTTCAGAGGAAGCAGGTTTTTCTCACGAACACGACGGTGCGCTTAGTTTCTGTATAGCAATACCGTTTCTGTCTCGCAATTGCACACTTTTTGCTCCTTTGTCGGGCAAAAACACCAGTGTCACAAATTGTAGTAATTTCACTCTCACACTCCTAAACAAGACTTCTCAGAGACCATGTTTGAATAAGAAAAATATTTGCTTTAACGAGCTCTACAATTCCTTATATCGCTCTTGAAATAGTTTTGGCTCACCCTGTATATATGAATATATATATATATATATATATATATATATATATATATATATATTTATATGAATATATATATATATATATATATATATATATGATATATATATATATATATATATTTATATATATATATATATATATATTTATATATATATATATATATATTTATATGAATATATATATATATATATATATATATATATATGTATATATATATATATATATATACATACAGCATACATGTATAATTATAGGCTGTCCATAAAATCGTACACGTACAATTTGTAAGCAATGACGCGGGTTGATTGATTTCCGTGCCGTGCGGTTTCACGGGGTCGGTGTTTGTCGTTTGTCGTTCGCCACGTTTCGGCTACATGTGTACAGGAGCTGCGACGAAGCGGAGTCGCCATCGCCGTCAATAGCAGAAGGCAGCGTCGTTCCGGACAGCCGGCAGGATCGTCTTCGATCGGAGGGCGCGCTCAACCTCAGCCACGCAAGCAGTAGTAACAGCAGCGGCGGGGGCGCCGCGGCTGCTGCTGCTGCGGTCGCTACGGCTGCCGCCGCCACGGCCGCTGCCTTCTCTGACCACCACCGGGATCGTGGAGGTCCGGGGGGGGCGCCGCCGCCAACAACAACAACAACAACTACCGTAGGAGGGGCGCTTAGTTGTTCCTCGTCTTCTCCTTCTGCTGCTGCTGCTGCGGTGACGACAGGGGCGACGACGACAAAAACGACGACCACGACGAAACGGGACTCGCTGACAGCGGCCGATGGCCACGAGACGCGAACCGACCGGCTTCGCCTCGAGCGTCGTAGCGAGAGTCAACGCTCCGACGTTCTCTGTGCCTACTGTGGCCGACGGACCAGCTTCAGCCAAACCATACCCGAGGAGCCCCCCTTCAAACAGGTACTCGCCACACACACTCGTTTATATATATATGTATATATATATATATATATATATACAGAGGCATTCATAATTATCTGTACTTATTCTACGGTTTGGTACAACTCGGCAAGAAAATACATTTTCACAATGGAAGGAGGGGGCGGAAAGGTCTTGTTTTTGAGAGAGAGAGAGAGAGTGAAATTTATAAAAGTAGTTATTTTGTTTTTTTATCTTGCATAGCTGTTAGTCAACGCATGAAGGAACCGATTATACCGACGTGTTCGGCGACTTTTTATGACTTTTCTTAATCTGGTTATTCGCTTTTCGCTACGCAAACTAGTGAAGTGTCCTTCAGAATTTTCCGGCGAACACGTCAGTATAATCGGTTCCTTCGTGACTGGTTCTCCCGCAAACGTAGACTTAGGTGAAATCCTACATAGTTGTGCAAAATCTAAACGGCAGAACAACTACTTTTATAAATTTCACTCTCTCTCCTAAACAAGACGTTTCTGCCTCGAGGGGGCGGAAACGTCTTGTTTAGGAGAGAGAATGAGATTGCCATTGAATGTGATGAACTTGCCAAGTAACTAAGTTTTTTCGTGTTGCCAAGACGTTTCCGCTGCCTCTAGAAAAAATTATTTATTTGCCGAGTTCTACCAAGCCACAACGAATGTATCTAACTTTCTCATACATCCTAATCAAATATGCTTGCCTTTGCTTTTAATATGGCTGGTGAAAAAGCTTAGTTACTTGGCAACTACGTAACGCAGCACCATCACTTTGGTACGAGCATAGTGGGCATTAAATTTGCTTTTGCGTGAGAGTAGTCTTTTAGATGTACGTTTTTCGTCGCAATGGAAAAAAAATACCATTTTACACGTAAAGGCGTTAACGTTAGGCATAAAAACATATCGACTGCACAACTCTGTAGGAGAAATAAAGGCAGAATAACTATTTTTATACATTTCATCTTCTCTCCTAAACAAGACGTTTCCGCCCCCTCCTTTCATTTGGAGAAATTATTTTCTTGCCAAGTTCTACCAAATCTTAAAATAAGTACATATTGTTATGAATAACCCTGTATATATATATATATATATATATATATATATATATTGCGTCAGGGTCAGTAAATCCGAGACCCCTTTAAAAATGGGTTGTTGCGCTTGTTGCCCTACGCTGGGTGGCAGAGGTGAGCTTAAGAGGGACTCGAGCTCAGACAGTGTCAACTTGTTGATTGTTGAGCTTTAGCAACTCGTCGGTTTGATTAGATAGGTCAGCCCTTTGAAGAAGCCGGGGTGAGTTTTGAGGACGAACCAAGGGACTTGAATAGGAAAAGTTTCCAATGGGCCCCATGAAGGGGTAAACGAGTGGCGAAGTGTTCTGGCTTCTATTCCTTTTGCAGCTGTAAGCCTTTAGAGACCAATTGGCATACCTGGCATAAGTTCCCAATCGCCCTTAGCGGTTATCTTGCGGCCCGACAGGATGTTTCGAGGTAATTGTATATTGGAGTAGGTCTCGTGCATATAACCAAATCGGTATATCTTACATTTGATCGGATTAAACTCCAAGCCGGAAGCTACGGCGAAGTCAAAGACCCGTAAAATATCCTCGGTTACTGTGCGAACGCTTCTTCCTAATAGAGCATCGACGAGATACCAGAATTTTAACGAGCTTCTGAAGGAATCTACCTGCTCTTTGATGCGCGTACAAACCAATTTACGCTTTGTTTGTACAACAAGTAGCGTAGATGCTAAGGAATCCCTCTGCTGCTTCTAGACCTTTCGGAATTTCAAGGCAAATTCATTTATGCATTTTATACATACATTAGCTGCCATCTTAGTCAATAATATATATATATATATATATATATATATACTACCTATTTTGATAACCGCCGTCCAACACTCTCCTAATGGGGACACGTCAATCCAATCATAATTAGATGCAAAAAGTGGTCTCGAGAATTCTGAAGTGAGCGAAACAGATAGTAATCTGGACAGGTCGCTACTGATGCATGTGGGCAAGTGTTATCATGGTGGAATACAACGCGCCCCCACGATTGTGTAGTTCGGAGTGCTTTTTGACCTGATAGCTTGCGTCAAACGGTGAACCAAGTGGCTGGGTTTCCAATCCCGCTAGACACACACATTTTCGTTTTCTTTTTTTGGCATACGGATCTGACTTTGCAATGGTGTTAAGCCTTGCTTCGATCATGGATTTGTGTAAGTTTCGTTGTCGTAAAAATACAGCTAATCAAATGTCTCAAAAAATGATTCTCTTTGACCTTTTCAAGAAGAATAACGCAAGCGTTTAGGCGGTCCATCATGTCGACATCGGTGAGCCTTGCAACACCATACAATAAAGCCACGTGTAACGTGCCCACGGATAGATGTAAATAAACTGAGCCATTGCGTTCACCATAAGTACAGTCACATCGAGCGTCGAATATCCATTACAATCTATAGGAGCAGTTATCTTTATCAAGAGCTACCGCACTACAGAAGATACTGCATAACGGTACGATGTATTTTCTCGACCGTTTCTGGCATTGTAACCAAGCAGGTTTTGGGGTGCGCTTCATTTTTGATTGACGTACGGGTACGTTTGAATGTACTAATCTAAAAACAAACATTCAACGCGTGTGCAGGATCGTTAACTTTGCAAACAGATAGAGCGCTACTAGCGCTTGACGGTGGAGCGAAAATAATTTAACATGTACATTTTTCGTACTTGTAACTTCCCGTTTAAAAGACGCAGTTATACCACTTGCATATGAGACTGTTTTCTTTATTTAACGTGCACCATTTCTGACCAATTTCTCGAGTATAGGCTATGGCTAGTATTGCTGATAGTGGATATGCACTAGCATTTCCCTTGTCCTCTAGTGCCTCGGTAATTTGATTGCTCAAGGCTGTACTTTGCGTTAAATACACTATTGTATATTGCTGTTTTGGTAACGCAGTCTTGCTTTATTTGCTATATATGTGCGTTTGCGGTGCAATTTGGCTCGCTACAGGACATCGCACCGGAGATATCATCACCTTCGCCCGGTGTGTTCCAAATCGACGGACAGTTATTTGATACGCCGGCAATCCGGACAGACGCTTTGCTTGCCACGTTGGGCGATTGGGATTTTCCCATCTTCGATCTCAACGACAAAGATCCAGCTACTATTCTCAGCAAGGTAAGCCTATCGTTGTCTTTCTTACTCTTTAAATATATAAAATACCACGCAGCGAGCTGCCAGAGGCATCGGCGGTCTTTGCACTTTTTCGCCGGGTGGAACGGTCGCTGAAGTGTTTAAATTGTATAAAAGGAATGAATTGTATTGAAATTATGTACCATCTTAAAATGCAATGTTATTGCGAAATAAATAAGGGCATTACCTGTAGTATCAGGTGTGACAAAGTACCTGTACCTGTAAATATATATATATATATATATATATATATATATATATATATATATATATATATATATATACTGAAAAGCTGCTGGTTACAGTATTTTATTCATATAATAACTTCGCTATGTTAGAACGTTGGAGTGGACAATTTTCTCCGCGCGAATGTGTGATCTCGAGTGCTCTAACCCAGGGTTAGCCCAATTCAACAATGTGCGAACAGACGCTGCATTTCCTTGTTAAATGTCGAGCGACAGCCTCTGACGCAATATTCGGATGCTCTCGTGTCTCCTGTCGAAAGATTAAGGCTTCTACCTACGCGCTGACTCAGTTTGAGCGTAAGGGGGCCTGCAGCTCCCATAGTCTCGAACGCCAACGGATAAAATTCGTGCGGATCATCCACACTGGAATACATTCTACATTTGCTAGCCTCAGCTAACCTGGAAGCATGGCCTGCTCGGTCCGCACCTGCACCGATCATCAAATGGGCTAATGAATGGGTTACAGTTGCGTCTCAAACAAGCATGCGGCCATGCTCACATAGAACACACGGGCAGCCGGCCGATTGAAGCGCCCGACTAGAGGTATCATTTAAAGCGGAGCGACGTGCTCCCGACCTGCACTCAATGCGCATGACAGGCCATGATGGGCTAACGCGTCCACAATATCACCACAACGACATCGGTGGGGCACGACTAGGTCGACACCAAGCCGCAGCCCTGCGCTCATGCGCCTCGTCTCGTCGTCCATCAGAGTCCCAATTCGCGGACAGGGTAGGGCATGTAACCAAGCCTCAGCCCCTTGACTACTAACAGCTCCAAGTCTGGCTTTATCAGCAACGGAATGTGCTCTATTAATTAGGTTTGCTAGTCGCTTTTCTTTTAGGGGGGTTGTCTAATTGCCCTGGTTGGCCCTATTGTTGGAAGGAGAATCAAATAACAACGACAAGTCCTCGGTGAGTCTTTAAAGTTCACCCTTATAGGCATCCCACCCATCACTGTCCAATAATGCTTTAACCCTGTCCGCCGCCCGGGTCAATAACGACATGTTTGCTTGTTTGCCTGAAGAAACCGGGAACATTACCTGTTCCCTTGCCGCAGCGGTCAGCTTATGATGTAAAATTATCTCTAAAATGTCTAAGCTAATTCCATTAAATGGCTGTAAGAGCTCTGATGATAAAAACAGGTTGCAACCTTTAAGCAGGTGTGTTAACCTCGTGCCTGAAAACCAAGATCTAAGAAGGAATAGGCCGCAATAGGCCCTCAATTGAAGTAGTCTGCCTGCCGCAAAGTCAAGTTTGTCTCTTCGACTGTTAAATGCTTTCGCAATGCCTTCCGACAATAAGGGGACACCTAGCAGCTTCAGGTTAATCTTGTTTACTACGCGACAGCCCGGGAGTAAGTCAAAATAGTTAATTAAATCTAGTGGCTCAACTTTGTTGTGGGCTGCCACAAGAGGTCCCGCCCAGAACCCCGTCATCCAAGTAGCAGGCGTTAAGGGGGGACTGCAGTGAATCCACCAATTCCTTGATACGCAAACAAATAAGTGGAGGACCCAGGGGATCACCCTGCTGAAGACCTGTCTGCGATAGCATACCGCTATGGGGCATTCCCAGTTGGGATGGTTCTGAACCATAGGCCAGGTTCGTCTGGGGCCCACGACTTGACGGCTTGAAGCAAATGGTCTCTCTAGACGCTATTGAAGGCGTTTCGGAAGTCCAGCTTGACCATCACCGTTGGCACTTTGCGCGATTGCAAAAATGCACGGGCACAGTCGACTACTATCTGTATCCCCAAGGATGGCGAATCCTAGCTGGTGTTGACCAAGGATTAGTGAAATGCTTCCCTATTATCGTAGCAGCCGATTTTGGCCGCGCGACTGAAAACGACTGAGGAACAAACGATCGGACGTAATGAGCCATCTTTTTTTATGCAAGCATTTTGCCCTGAAGATGAGTGGTAAAAGACAAGACGGGGGCGAGCCCCATCTAAATACATCAACCACTTTAGAAATGGCGTCTGCTAGTCGGCCGGCCGTACTGCCCAGTGCACCAGACAACAAGTCCTGCAACAGACGGGATCGTATGAAGTCTAAGTCTGCAGCTAAATTTCTGCTAAATGAATATATATATATATATATATATATATATATATATATATATATATATATATATATTTGAATACAACATTGAATTTATTCAATAATTGCACATTTGCACACTGAGGCAGTGCCCGCCTAAAAAAATAGTTTAAAATCGCCTCCCGGTGAGTTCGCCTGCTCCTCCTCCACGACGGACCCAGCTCTTGTGGTCCCGGTGCGCCCGGAAGACCCGTAGGGTACCCTGCATGGCCAGGACGGTTAGGTCGATCAGGTTTTTTCTTCGATAACCCGAGAGTCAGGAGATCCTTCACCGACTCGGGCTCCCATACACCGGTCATCGACACGGTGATGGACCCGAATCGGTGGGGAAGCGAGCTGGGAAGTTGATCCCTGACCCCGGGTATATCGTATTTCCTGATCTTATCCCGTCTGGCCAATGCAAGGTCTCTTGAGGGGCCGCAGACCTCGGCGTCCAAGACCCAGACCCTCGTAGGTGTTGTTATGACGAGGTCTGGTCTCCGAGCCGGTGCGGCGGGTCTTCGGAAGGTGCGCTCTCGTTCCACCTGCATTCCTTTAGCACGGAGTAGGCGGGTGACTCGCTCACATATGTCATCGTGGCGCTTAATTATAGGGCGATGGGTGTGATCGCACACTTGAGCGATGTGGGCCAGCGTCTCGACAGCGTTGCACCCATGACGACAAAATTTGTCGTACCCGGGGCGACCCCTTGCGAGTCTGGCACGCGTTGGTAGTGCGTTGATCCTTAACTTAATCAGGTTTATGTACTCCCTACCGGATAGGTAAGGAGTACCCTTGACCCAGTCATTTGTAAAAGGGGTTAGGTGTGTGTGTTTCAGGTGAGCCCCATCGACTGTGTTATGTAGTGTACGAGACCAGTACTCGGTCTCGTGTGCGGCGTCTTCAATGGTCGTGTCATCGAACACACAGAGAGCGCTGGTTTTCGCCAGCTCCTTTCTGTGGTAATCGGTCGACAGCAGCCACTGAGTGCCTATGTGGGATGATCTGTTCAGGGCAGTGAGGCGGGAGAGGCGAAGTCTGGGAATTAGTGTACGGAGACAGGGGATGTCCAGACCGCCGTGTGAGATGTGCGCGTATAGGAAGGCGTTTGGCACGCTGTTTTCGAGTTTGAGCCACTGCAATTTCACCGTTCGCCTGATCTCACAGTCTAGTTCTAAGAGGAATTTTTGAGACGGTCGGGGACCAGCGACCAGTTTATAGAGAATTTTCGGGATAAGGAATTGTTTCAGTATTGTTAAGCGTTGCTGGGGTTTAAGGGGAGCTGATGTTAGTCTGCCGAGTAGTTCTAGGAGAGTGACCTTGGCCGTGTCGACTCTGCCATTACTGTCGAACTCGATGCCAAGGTATCTCCATCGAGCGCATATACCCTTGGCTGGCAATTGCCTCCCTCCAACGGAGAATTCGGGGGTTGACTGATAAAGGCTCTTCTTCACCCGGCTATCATAAAGATGCGAGATCGTAAAGCTCTTATCAGTGTTGATTTCAAGGCCTCTTTCTTTAAGTAAGGGGAAAGCTAAATCTAGGAGTTGTTGGAGGGTGTTCTTGGTGGAGGCGAGGAGGATGAGGTCGTCCGCAAAGGCTAGGCCCATAAGGCGGTTTCCTTCTTTTAGTCGATATCCTAAATTGTCTAAGTTTATTTTCCTGAGAATGTCGTCAAGAACTAGATTAAATAACAGGGGTGACAGGGGATCACCCTGACGAACACCCCTGGTGGGCCTGATAGTACGACATTCTTTACCGAATTCGAGGAGAGTTTGGGACGATTGGTATAGGCGCTCGATATACTCGATGAAGACTTCCGGATACCCTCTGGCCCCGAGTGTCCACAGGACCGCGTCATGGCTGATCGAGTCGAACGCCTTACGCAGGTCGACCGACGCGATCCGCAATTCGCGGCCTGTGGACTTGGCATCATGAATGATGCCATCGAGAACCGTCAGGTTTTCGAAAGTCCCATCGAATGGGAGGAAGGCTCGTTGAGTGGGGAGAATTTTAATAGATTTTTGGATACGTTTAGAAAGGATTTTATTAAGCGTTCTTTGTAAGTAAGAGCTAATCGAGATGGGTCGGAGGTCACTGGGGGAGGAGGCATCAGTGACCTTGGGGATGAACGCTACTCGAGCCTTTTGTTGGCAGGGGGGAACATCGCTAATGAATAGAATATTAAGGATACAGCAGACATTCTCTAAGGGGAGTTTACGGAGGGATGCTAGTTTAATCCCATCCAAGCCTAGTGCTTTAGATGTCCCTCGGAGAGCTGATTGCGTTTCTAGGAGGGAGATAGGGGTAGAAACGCAGTTGAGATCAGGGTTGGGGATGTAGGGGTTTGGCGTAAGTGGCGGGGGTGGGGGTTGGGTCATTGCAGTAGCCCAATGCTCTACAACCTCCGTGTCATTCATGTTGTTTATTCGGCGTACACCGTCTAGTATGCCTTGAGCACACTTGGAGCGGTTTTTGTTGTATAATTTCTGTGTGATAGCGTAGTGTTCCCGCCGCAGCTTACGCTTTGACAGCGCCCTATCAGTGGACGGGGGCGTCACAACTGTGCGCGGGTGTGTTGTTGCGTTTATGTGTTTGTGTAGGAAGTCGTTTAGTATTTGGGAGTGTGCCTCACCTTGGCAAATTATATTTGCAAGGTGGGTTAGGTCTGTGGTTGATGAGTGTGGGGGGAGCGTGTTTGTGAGGGCTTGTATTCGCGCTATGATAGCGTCTTTTGGGGAAGGAAACTTGGTTTCCTGTGAGTCAAGGTCGTACCTTTTGGGGTAAGGATCGCCAGACTCGTCGTCGGAGCCAGACGGAGAACGAGTTCGTTTGTGAACAAACTCGTTAACTCGCGCCTTATACGCTGCCGATTTCCGCTGGCGTTTAATCGACTCAAGTGTGCGATCAGGGAATTTAGACACCAAAAGTTTATTGATCTCGCAGGGTGTAGTTTCGCTATTCTCTGATATTAGGGAGGCTTCTAAATAGGCTAATAGCTCACGATCCTGGGGATCCCAGCGCGCCTTTTTAAGAGGAGGTTGACTGCTCAGCTCTTCATTCATGAGAATCGGATGTTTCCGCCTCACATGAATGGCTAGGCCGGATTTGGAGAGAAAACTACGAGAGCAGTCAGCGACTGGGCATATTAAATTTAGGGGGGAGGGACCGTGAGGGGGGGAAGAGGGGGACACCCTGCGAGGGGGAGGGGGGTTTGTGGGAGTAATGCCACTAGTGCCGGGGGTGTTAGCCTCGACACCAATAGCATTATGATTTAATTGGTTGTCGCTGCTATTGAATGAGACACCGGAGCCGCTTGGTATAGGTGATGGCTCCTGTACGGGGGGAGGGGGAGTAGAATCGGCTATAATGCTATTACTAGTCGATAGAGAATTAATATTCGGCCGATTATTATTAATATTAGCAGCAATTAGTCGTTGGGAGCTAGTTGGTAAGGGAGCGCCTGAATCGGGAGCGGTGGAGCTATTATTTATGTTGTCATTGTTATTACTAGGTGGGGGGGGGGGAATGAGCGAGTTAACTAAACTAGGAGTGTTGGTGGATTCGTTGCCTACCCGTGTGCTGTGGGAACGCATGTGAGACGAGAGGCCGGCACCGGTCTTGCATCTCCTGTCGCAGATCGGGCAGGCGAGATTCCGGGAGTCCATCTCGCTCTTCGTCTTCTGTGGAAGCGAAGTTAAAAGCAGGATAAAATCCGGTAGTTCCGTGGGTGTTAAAAACGGTGTGGTAGATGAAGCGTATCGGGTTGTGGATGGCGGGGCCCGATACGCGTGGTTGGCTATTGCTCTATAGCAGCCAAATAAAGCAAGCCTGACCACACGGTGCCAAACCGTACACTGTCACAATGTATCAATACAGTGTCTGGTTGTCGTGTGTGTATATATGTAGCAGCACTTATTAATATATTGTATTGCTAGTAGATTGCTCTACAGGGCGGATAGTATACGTATAACGAATACCAGTGCCGCCCCCCTATGATCTAGTGAGATATAGGTAGCACACAATATAATAATATTACCAGTGCACAGTGATCATGGGATGTGTGTAACAAGCGACGATCAGTACAGGCCACCCTTGTTACTACACGCAAGCCGGTTACTCGTTCGCAGCTGTTAACTTATGGTCGGTTCACAACACAGAGCGCTACATACATATATAAATATATATATGTATGTCACCACTCTATGCGCGTTGGCCGGCTCATATGCACACACGCTTGCGAACGTGAGGTTGGCTTACGCGCCCTGTACGTTATTTCGTACCTGAGTGTGGGCCAGACGTCACCCGTACGTTAGTCCGGGTGCGCGCCTGCACGTTGTCGATGTGCAATGTGCACGTCAACTTCTCCCACAACACACTCCCTCTTGAATGCCGCTCTCTGCCACGAGGCCACGTGGTGACCAACTGGCCGGCTATCCAAGATGGCCGCGGTAGCGGCGGCTACTACAATGTTATATATGTATCCCTAGGGATACATACATACACATTAGCAATAGCCATAGACAGAAACAAGGCGGTTTTTGGTGTTTGGTGGTGACCAAAAACGCCGAATCTGCCTATCTAATGATGCACTGATACACCGGGCACTAACCACACACACACACAAAACACTGTACAACACTGAAAAACACTGGTTTTCTAACTCGGCAGTATCCAACCGGTTGGTCGGTCCGCCGCCGATGTTGATACACTGTGATGAATGCACGGTTCCACAAATCGCGAAATTTTCGACGAAATGACGGCAGCGGTGTGCTGATGGGGTTGCACTGGGTCACAAACTTGCTAGGCACGATGGTATGTGCGCTTCCCGGTCAATTTAGCCGATATTGTTAGCGAACAACACCGATTGACCGGGAGCGAGCGAAGATGCGACCGTCCGCTGTGGCAGCCGGTGGCAGACTGATATATATATATATATATATATATATATATAAAGAAAACAGGCTAACAGCTACTTCACTATTTGTGAGAATCGTCATCTGTTTAGTAACGTGTGGTATATGCCTGTTGAAGCCTAGCAAACGTATCTTCGTCTCGTAAGGGCACCGTGATAGCAGCCGCAAGCAGAGTCAAACTTGCCGCATAGAATAATGCGTATATAGGAACCCATAACGTATATAAAATAAGATGTACAACCTAGCCGATCAATCTTATAACTGGTATATATAAACCGGGGTTCAAATGAAAAGGTACCAAACGTCATGACAAGCAAACCGTTTGAGAGTGTAAGATGCCGTTTTGGGGTAACGTAGTGAGACATCAAGGGGTGCGGACGTCCGGCGTGGTGGTCGTGCACAGTTGCGGGCATGAGTCGTAATGACCCGACACGCCAGGTCAGGCAAACACGGTATGCCGCCGATCTCATCGACAAGGTGGACAACCTGGTGCGAAGTGATCGACAATGCGATGTTGGCAGTAATGGTGGGCGCCAGCGTTAGAACAGTGTGACAACGGTGCACGACAGGTTGAATTGCCGGACGTTGTTTGCGCGTAGTGGGTTCTGAAGAAGCTCAGCCAACCGCAAAAGGGATTGCCTGTGGGGCCAGCATTGCGACACCTGTTTTGGTATCATGAATTAAGATGGTCTACTGGCCATGTTGGAGCCGTTTGAGCACCCATCCTGCAGTCGAGACATGTCGCTCTACGACTTCCATCAGTTTAGTCCGCTAAAAAATACGACGGGAACGGAGGCGCTTCAACTCTGACAACGAGTTGAAGGACACAGTGGAGCAGTGGTTCTCGTGACATGCGCAGCAATTCCAAAAACAGAAATTCGTTCTGCTCATGAAACAGTAGGCTAGTTGTGCTCAGGTCTCTAGTAATTACTTCTGAATAACTACTTCAATTATATCCACAGTGTAGTTTTGTATTTCTTTCATTTGAATACCCCTCATGTAAATATAAGTGTAATTTTGTATTTTTCGTTTGAATACCCCTCATATAGTTACCAGTGAAATTTTGTATTTTTTTTCATTTGAATACTACTCTTAAATTATAAGTGCACAGACCATCTGGCAGCATTTGCAAACAAGGGTGGCCACGGGATCAAATGCCAGACAAATTCAACTCCTATCCTGTGTAATGGGGAACTTTAACGCTTTTCAAGAGTAACGTATCTGTCATCCTTAAGTTGAAGTGTCGACGAGAACAGTGACCGTAAAAAAGGTATTGTAATCTCTCTCGTAGGGACATCGTTTTTTTCATATATATATATATATATATATATATATATATATATATATATATATATATATATATATATATATAGTATCATTAAACTAATGCGGTTTATTGAGAAAGGCGGTCGTCTTTAACACTGCCGTACAGCATTGCCTCTCGTGTGACCGGATCATGCGACTGTAAATGCTATGCGTACGAGTGTATAAGCATGCAAAGTTAGGCGATAGCTTTGCCATTGTGGCGAAAAATTTAATATTCATACTTCTTAGTCGGGTCAGTTATTGAACGGAGCCGTTACGGGCAGACAAACACACACTCGCACACACAAAAACGCGAGTCGCTGCTGGCTATCGCGATTATTATTATTGAAGCCTATTAGATTCTAGCAGCAGCAGCAGCGCCGCTTCGAATATACGTATGTATGTACGTACGCTGCCACAAGAAAGAACGACGACAATGCTACTTATTTCAACATTTTTAACTAATATAATTATTAATAATGCTGCTCTAATTTCTACCTATTTGTATGATTAATGTTGCCGTTGTAGTAATCGTGTAATTGCTGTTATTAATGCGCTGAAGAAGCGCTGAGCGGTATCAGGAGACATAGAACGTACGACGCGCTGGCAGCCAACTCACGATGATCCAAGCTATGTGACCGGCGCATATTACAATACGTCGTTGAGGTTCGCTGCATATATATATATATATATATATATATATATATATATATATATATATATACGTATTATGTGTCCATTGCCAAGTCTCGAAACAACTCTCCGATCAGAAAATATCTTGCGCTGTGATTTAATTGCTTTCTGCAATTATTTCTTGCTATCGTGATGCACGCCGAGTAACAAAAACTGTACGTCGAGAAGAAAGCTCAGGCAGGCATATTCTGATGATAAAACCTGCGTCCTTCAGAGAAATTTAGTTGGCATAAGCGAACAATTATGCTTGTCGATCAGGATTTCCTATACATTTCAGTGCAAGGAATACGGAAGGAGCAACTGTATAGATAATGAGGGGAGTGCAAAGCGAATGCCGCCGAAATACTGTGCTATATATATATATATAAATTTGTTGGGATGGTCTCTGCTGATAAGCAAAGTCTTATTAGCTTTTTTGCACAGCAAGTCCAGCCACGCAGGACCTCTTAGTCAGGTAGGAGTACGTGTTTACTCTAGAGCGTGGGCAGACGAAAGGCAGCTCACTGATCCCGAAACGTAAATATTTTGCAAAGCCATACGAATTCTTCGGAAGCAGAGGCAACGCAAAAGTCCGAGAACCGAGCGATAATGGACGAGAAAGATGCGTTACCGTCTTTTTGGGCAGAAAAAAAATTGAGTGCACAACATCTTTTTTGCTCTGGCTCACGATTGGTCTACATAATGGCGACCTTTTGTGTCGTGTGTTGTGACTGTGCTTGTGGCACTTTCAGATGTGCTACCGAATTTTCTATGACACGGGCCTACTCGAGTCGTTCAAGATACCTGAACAGGAGTTCTTGGCATTTTTGCACGCGCTTGAAAACGGCTACCGAGATAAGCCGTACCACAATCGCATGCACGCAGCGGACGTGTTGCATGGGGTAAGTCGAACTTTAGGACAGGTAAACTATCTCTTTGGAAGTCCAACACATAAAACCGGCGTGACGGCACTAACAAATACGGAAATACCAACAACCACGATGACAATACCAATAATAACACGGATAGCAACACGATTAACATCTAGCAGCAGTAACCGGAGTGGCAACAACAGCAATACCAATTAGAAGCAACAACAACAATGACCAGCTGGATTATAATAATAAGTGCAATGGTGTGCTGATTACATTAACTTGGTGGAGAAAAGAAATGTTTACGCTGCTTTTTCCTGCAGCGCGCCAGCTGGTCATTCGCGGCAATGATAGAAACCGTGTGGCACTTAGTGAATTGAAATTTATGTATATATATATATATATATATTAGACTTTCCAGTTTTATAATCATAAATTTAGGTATTGAGGGGTTTTGCAGTAAGGTTTACCTAACTAAAATAACACAGTGCTCATAATACTCTGAGACTATCTATTATTATGTGTGTAATGCATAAACAGCTGTATATAGCTGCAGCGTTATGCGCCCCTGATATAAAATAATGATATGTGTACACACACTTGTCAAGCGAATAAACCAATCAATCATATATATATATATTTTTTTTTGGCGCGGCGCCTGCAGAGTTTGCACAACCTCACGGAAGAGATTTCATGAAATTTTTCTCGAAGACATATCGTCATATGGGCTAGGTACAGCAAATCGTGCAATCAGGTGTTTATTCTCATAGTTGCAGCATGTTCACGAACTTCACTGTAGTGAATGTCTGCAATATTATTCTCCCATTTAGATATGTCTTTATAGAAAGCTAACGTTTACGGTAGAACGTGCACCCTCTATAGATCCTCAGTAAATTGTGAACACGACACCAGTCTAGTGCGGTGAACTCTTAGCGCCTTAGAATAGTATATATATATATATATATATATATATATATATATATATATATATATATATATAGAAGTGCATCCACATAAAACATTTGCTAATATAACTTTATTACTATTAGCCACTTTGTAATCAAGTATCACTCCGCAGGCAAACATTCGATGCTTGCTTGTGTTTCCTGTCGCTACTTCAACAACTAATTTGTTCATTTTCTGTGGCGTCACTTCTCTCTAATTGCGGTGGACCAACGTCCAAACACGACAAAGGTCTACTATCTGACGTCTCAGCCTATCGCGGGCCTTGAGCAGGTCCCCATTACGGACGCGACGCAACCGGAAACGGGGCAAGACTCTCCGTTGCACCAGACCTACTTTGGTAAGTAGATCCAGGCGGCAGATTTTACTTGCTAGGTGTTATTACAATTATTATTATTATTCTTATTATTATTATTATTATTACCGTCCTTGCGTGTATGCCAGGTATCCGCCAATCGAAAGCGCCGGACGAAAATGAAGGTATTTGCGTTGGCTCGGTAAGTGGGCAGACTGAGCAGGTAACACAAGCAAGTTACAGGTTTCGGTCGTCCGCAATTCGGGTTCATTCCGTATCGGCGGCCAGAGAGTAGCGGCCGGGGTATTGGGCAGCAAGAGCAGTTCGCTTCGTCACCAAGTGGTGAAGCGTTGATGGTGGATGCTGGCTGGCTGGCTGGTTGTCGGTCTAGCTGGACTGTACTAAATCCTAGTATGAAATAAGAGTACTAATAATCATATATCAACGAATCAGCTAGTCGGAGGACGGTCCCGGCCCCTCAGCCTCTACTACGGCTCTAAGACTCGAAGGCCTGCGTTCACGTTCACGATTACAGCACAAAGCTGTCCGAGTGAGGGCAGCCTGCCGTACGGAATTATGGGAATGAATTTTCCCGCTCTCGAGTTAATGGCGTTGTATCTGGCCGCCGCCATGCACGACTTCGACCACCCCGGACGGACGAACGCTTTCCTCGTTACGACGCACGCTCCGCAGGCTATTCTTTACAACGACAGGTATGTATATGTTCGTATATCATATACATAAATAAATAAATATATATATATATATATATATATATATAACCATAAACCATCAGAACTACTCGCGTGATAGGGGCACGTCTTGCTGCGTCACCTAGCCGATTTACTACCAAGTGTTCGTGATCCGATCACATTTACGTACAGAGCAGGAAATATTACGTGTACGCATTGGTCGTTGGCGCCCAGTAGCTTTGGCAGCGGAACAAAGAACCTCTATTATATATATATATATATATATATGATATATATATATATATATATATATATATATATATATATATATATATATATATGCGTGTGTATTAGCTTACCACGTAATATGCACGTATGCAGGTAAGTACATTTTCTTGCTCTTCAATAATTACCTGCTGAATCTACCCTACAATGGATTTAAATAAAGCAATTAAACATATAAACAATAGTATAATAGATAAATGTGTATCATTACCGTATTAAAAACGTATAGATTATATGCATATACGAAGCTTGAGTTGGGTAATTTTTCGCAGGTCGGTTTTGGAGAATCATCACGCGGCAGCGGCCTGGTCGCTTCTGTTAAGCCGGCCAGAGTTCGATTTTTTGCGGAACCTCGACAAGGCCGAGTTTAAGCGACTCCGATATCTCGTCATCGAGTGCGTACTTGCCACCGATCTGAAACGTCACTTCGAGATACTCGCTGAATTCACTGCCAAGGTGAGTGTAGTAGGCAATGCGAACTACTAGAAAAATACTCACAGCGGCGACAATAGCATTACAATTATTAACATCACAATAGTAACAGCAACTACCACAGAAACAACCATTGTGACAACCATTGTATATTTAACCACGGCAATGGTAGGCGGCAATAGAAAAACAAATACGTTAAGAACGCAAAACAAAGAATGACCGACGCGGGCACCAGGTTCGTCTACGCCCTTGCACAAGCTACGGCTATGACAAGACGAGAGGTAATGTGTGAGTGGAGGGAGAATGAACACAAGGGGGCAGGATTCTTTTGCTTTACAGGAATAGTGTCGTGTCTATATATATATATATATATATCGGCTTGCTATCTCGATCGGCTTTTTTTGTTGAACAATCATAAGGACGGATTTTATTATTCTAATCGTAGATGTTTATGTATATATATATATATATATATATATATATATATATATATATATATATATATATATGTATATGCATATATATATGTTGATGTGTATATATATATATATATATATATATATATATGTATATGCATATATATATATATATATATATATATATATATGTAGAATTCCGCGTCTTTAGACTGAATATAGGCAGTGACAGCAGCCTTAACCTCTTCATTGCTGGAAAAACGCTTTCCACCGAGACTATTCTTCAAATGTTCGAAGAGGAAATAATCAGAGGGGGCCAGGTCTGGAGAATAGGAAGGTTGTTCAATAAGTTCGAACCTCAGTTGGGCCAGTTTTGCCGATGCTTGCCGGGACTTGTGTGCAGGAGCATTGTCCTGGTGAAACAGGACAACCTTCTTCTGCAAAGCGGGCCGTTTCACGATGAGTTCTTGCTAAAGGCAGTCCAACAGTCTTGCATAATATTCTCCTGTGATCGTTTTACCGCTCTCAAGGTAGTCGACCAGCATTATTTTACGTTGGTCTTAAAAACCTGTAGCCATCACCTTTCCGGTCAATGCCGTTGTCCGCACCCTCTTCGGAGGTCCTTCATCAGGTGCACACCATTGGCAAGATGCTTCTTGGGTCTCGGGAGTGTAGTGATGGACCCAGCTTTCATCGACGGTCATGAATCTGCGCCAAAAATCCGACGGATTGTTCGACATCTTGGCCAAAATTCGCTGTGAAGCGATAACAGGCGCGTTTTTTTTGGCCTTGGTTGAGCAAATGCGGCAGCCATTTTTCTCTGAGCTCTTTCATCTTCAAGTTTTCGTATAGGGTAAAATGCACACTAACTAAACCAATTCCTAATGCCTCCGCTATCTCCTTAATGTTCATTCGCTTATCTGTGCCAACGATGTTTCGCACTTTCTCTATGTTTTCCTCATCAGTTGCCGTTTTTTGGCCTCCTGGACGTAGTTCATTCTCGGTGCTCCTGCGACCTCTTTTACCCACATTAATCCAGTTGAAAACAGTGGCAAAACATGGCGCAGAGTCACCGTACGTCTCGTCCAACCCAATTTTTACGTGGGTCGCATTCCAACCTTTGAAATAAGAAAACTCGAAACTCTTTTTTTCTTCATTTTTAAAAATCACGCCGATACGTTGCACAGGAAAAGCTATCAAACGAAATCGCAACGGCCAATCACCATAATATTTTGAGTGCTAGCAGTCGAAAAGTTGCAGTTCCTAATAGCGGTGGAAGCGCGCCAAAATTCGAATTCTAAAAAGCTCATTCTAAGAACTTATTGAACTACCTGTATATATATATATATATATATATATATATGTATATGTATATGCATATATATATATATATATATATATATATATATGTATATGCATATATATATATATATATATAATAAGACAGACTAGTGTCACCTCGGAAAATATAGACACATTTTTATGAACAAAAGTAATATATTCTTGATATTAAATTAGTCTCCGCCTCATTAGTTTCGTTTCTCGCCTATGCATGCGTTTTCAGTACCACCCCCTGGGTCTGATTTTCACCTCAAAGTTTGCCGAGGAAGGTTTTGCTCGAACAACGAACGACCTTTTGTGGTACCTTATCCCACTCGTTTTACGAGAGCTAGCTACAAGGCATTGACGGTACTGCATCTGACAGTGCAAGTATTGCCGTCAAGAATCCCCTCTCGGAAATAGTCAAGCGGGTTTAAATCCGGCGAGTCCGGTGGCTATTCTTTAGATTTCATAAATCCCGATGCGTAAACCTTGAACCAGGTCTGAGGTTGTTTGGCCTTATGAGAAGGCGCCAAATCCTACTGAAACGTAAATCATTGAAATGTTCTCTGGCCCACGGTATCCGATAACCCTTTACAGTACCTCGCCCCGCCAATTTTGACTACATGAGGGATGAAAACAAGCTGCGTGCGCCCGTCATTGGTTATCTCGGGCCCCACAATCATATCATCACCACAAAACATCATTCTATGTCATCATAGAACACTATTGCAGTTCATAGTTTGAAATGTCTATCGCACGTCATCGAATCATTCATACAATCATGCTCAAACGTTTGCTTCTTCACACGTTGTTCTATAGTGAAAATTTTTTCATCCGAAAAGTTGGTCTTTGGAACCTCGTCACAAGCCTGACGGACAAGAAAGGTTAGCTCCTTGGCGACGAACCTTTTTGTTAACTCGAGTCTTGTAAGGATGATTCCTGAATTGATTGCCCGTGATCCGCATCACGTTGCTGTTCAAGATTTTCAATTAACGAGCAATTTTTGCAGCATTTTGCTTCGGATTCCTCTTCACCCCCCACCGGGACGTATACGTTACTGATATCTTCTCGGTTATTTGCAGTAGATTTGGCCGTTGTGCCCTGTATCGGTCAAGGTTGCTTACCACAAACGTTGTAGACTTTAAGAGACTGTATCTCACTTAAATTCCTTCACGAGTTATATATATATATATATATATTTATCGTCAGCTGTTATAGCAGATGATGCCACCGGTCTTGTTGGCAGCATGCCGAACCCGCTGGCGCAGCGGGCGATTCAATTGCAAATCGTCTTCAGCAAAGAATCCGCAAATCCCACCGGTAGAAGATTTTCATGTTGTTAACGGCAAGCACTTCTCATAGTCGGCACGGGTACCTCTTAGGCCGCCAATCGATCACCGGCCACCGACAAGTCTGATACTCGGGCATCTAACCTCGAGGTGCGGGTCCTCAGTTTAGTCAATATATTTATAGCAAAGCCGATAGACAATACAATTCAATGGCGTGTCTCGATATATAGACCCCTTCGACGCGCAACAGTGATCCTATATGAATCGATCCTGTCAACCGCACTGGCATCGCATCTGCGCAAATCAAGGAAAAGCTGCGATTTGCTCAAACAAATTGAAAAACGCTGCTAGCTTAACATAGGTGTATAGCGCACAAAAACACGACTGTGATCTCGAACATTCTAGGTTTACATATAGCAAACTACAATTTTATGCTTGGTGTTGTCAGACGCTTTTTCTGATAAAAGTCATCGCTTCATCATGAAATCGACAACGGTAATCAAAGTTCAGTTCAAGTTTACAAGCACGTCATGGTTCCTCGCGAACTTCACGCTTCATGCGTTGGTCATTCGGACAGTAACTTTACTATGTTTACGAACAGTGCATTTTTGCATCAAGATGATTATTTGTTTGCCTTACATCAGCAAATGAAGCCGCGGATGGCCTACTCTAATAGCTTTCGACGCGTATTTTCTTTAGCAACAAATAGTACAGTTTAGGACTGTTTACGTTCTCTAAAATAAATTTGGCCTCTAGTAAAATGGGTTGGGATACATCCAAAACGTAAATTGAAATGACAAATTATCAACTTGTAAACTCCCCAAGCATGCCACTTCGTTATTATTAAACAATAATTAGTGCTTAATCTTATCAAGACCGGATTTTCTAAATTAAAACGCATGCAGTGAAATTCGTTGAGGCCTTTTAATCACATTCTTACTCAGCACAGATAATAGTGCCACTTTGGCTGAGCCAATGATGATGATATATATACATATATATATATAAGAAGATGTACGCTCTAAGGGGCTCGGATATATATATATATATATACTTGTTTTCTATTATTATATTCTCTAGTTCACCATTTAATCGCTGACTGGAAAAGCTAGAATTGTGTTGTGTGCCTTCCTGATGGAATCTCTCCATATATTAATGCTATAATGGGCCTGTAAAATACTAACAATCTCTCCTTTACCCTATCGTTCTTATTTTGCACTCGTTGACGGGTTTTTGGCTGGAATTACAGATGAATATGGCCGATAGTGCAGGGATTGACTGGACGAACGAAGCGGACCGACTGCTGGTTTCGGAAATGGCCATTAAGTTGTCGGACATCAACGGGCCGTGCAAACGACGAGACATCCACGTGCAGTGGACCTACCGGATAGCGCAGGAGTTCTACGAGCAAGGTGTGCATAAGCTAATTTGCTGCTAAATATACATGCCAATGTATCTGTTATCACAGGGGTTGGGAATTAATAGCATGTATGTAGTATGTATCTATTGTTTTATATTGTATTTATATGTATATATATATATATATATATATATATATATATATATATATAATATATATATAATATATATATATATATAAATATATATATATATATATATCTATATATATATATATATATATATATATATATATATATATATATATATATATATATATATATCTCCACGCTTGACGAATCTTGAATGTACGCACTTTATTACTGACTCCTCTTACAACTAACAGTAATTTAACTTGTAACAGTACGTATTTTATTCCATTATTGAGCGCCTGCAATTTCAAATCGTACTCGCTTAATCGACGAGTTTTGTTTTGCTCTTCTTGCAGTCGTACGAATACTGGAAATATTATGTACCGTATTATGATACACACAGTTATTGCGTAATAAACAATATGTTTATACAAATACTGGGAATATTACATATGTTACCATAATTAATTGTAGCACACACACATTTTATGTGGTAATAGACGCGACTTTATGTATTGATCATGCTTGTTGACTTAAAAATGCTCAAGTCTCTTCATAGACGACATGTGTCCATACCGTCTATAACATGTATATACGTACATATTTATATATATTTAGAAGTCTATGTACAATTATCTTACAAGCATCCAGTTCATTAGTCAATAACGCTGACCAATGCCTGGCTCTGCCGATTTAAATATGAAAAAAAACGCTCCTTCGGTCCGAATACAGCCTCGTACTTAACTCTATTTTTTTTTCTTTGTAGACGTTAACTGATCAAATGCGTGATGTAACCGGGCATTGTTGTTGTCCCACGGTAATGTGGGACTCGCAAGCACTCTAAAATTAATTCGTCCTCTTTTGGCCCTTGCGGGGGTGGCCGCAGTACTGTCTTCTCGAGATTACTTCACCTGGCCACTCTTATTGCCCTTTAGGCTGCTTGACTTTGTATGGCGGGTATTTTTATCTCAGAGACTAGAATTCAAATTTCATGATATTTGAGGAACGCTTTTACCAGGGCTTGGTATGTCAGGATGTTCCCCAGTCGTAGGTTCCGGGAAAGTAGGTCTCGCTCAGTGTCGAAAAACGCTCAGCGTTCATTGCAGTGTCTTACGTCGTCAACCTACGCTGAGTTACACATGCGACATACGGGAGAGTCAGTTTTACCAATGCAGCGTAGGTATTGCTGAAAACAGCCACTGTGGCCTGTTAGCAGTTGCGCGAGTGGGTAGGTGAGCGAGCCACGTTTGAGGCTGTACCATTTTTTTGAAATAAGGGAGTATTGATTTGGTCCAGTATCCTGGAGGGCCCGGCCAGATTACTTCCCATTGTTGGCTCTATCTGCATAAGATGTCTGTTCTGCTTTTAAGTGTTTCCTCCGTCTGGCCTTTATTTAAGGCCTTTAACGCTTTTGTCCCAGCGAATTTGTTTGGAGAGGACCTGTATGGCTGCTATGGAAGTCGTGTGCTATGTTGAGCGCCATACGTCTTTGGATCTTGTTGAGGCGGTGGCCTGTTGTAGCTCTGCTAGTCATGCACTCTCATACGAGTACGTCGTATAATACGATGCTAAGGAACAGCGCCGATAGTCGATTGCTCCTCTGGTCCGTGAAAGGATTTTGTGTAGAAGATGTTATCGGGTATCCGCCAGGGCTTCGTTAGCTGTTCCTTTCACCAGATCCTCGTTACGGGCGATAAGATCAGTGGCAGATTGTCTGCGTAGGCAATGAAGACGTCCGCTTAATGAGAAATTCCGTCCTTCTATAATGTCTCGCTTTTGACGCAAAAAGTAGTCAAGGCGGATTTTAGTACCTTTAAAGCGGCTCCAATGACATGGATCTCATGGAAAATCTAGCAAGGTCACCATAGTTGCAAAGAGAGCGTTGCCTTGATGAAATACGACCCATTTCCGATTGTACAAATCAAGGCGCTTTGGCGACGGTTTTATACTTAAAACCTCTTAGCAAATGTTGGCTGAGGGTCAGCCCGAAAAAGTGTTTAAGGAGTGCGAGGTGGCAGCTGAAGCCCCGTAGGCTTGATTTTGGGACCCGTGCTCTGAAATTCGGCTTACCACGGGGTGCTCAAGATTGATTATCTCCAGAATTTGTTGGAGACGTTGGTGTATGGAGGTCAGCTCTAGAAGGCTCTAGAGAGCACCGCCAATGATGGCTTAGCCCAGGCGAACAAGTGGGTAGAAAGCCACTTTCTTAGGCTCGGGCCCGACAAAGCAGAGGCGATGTACGGAACAGGTCGAAAGAGGACAAAATGGGTAAAACTTTTAATGGTAGGCCACCCAATAGAAATCAGAAAGAAGGCGAAGTTCCTAGGGGTCATCCTTAATTCAAGACTTATGGGGTTGCGAGGAGCACGGGAATGCACTACAACACCGGGCTCGACATCACTTCTGCCACTTGGTCGTCAATGATTTCGATGTGCATCTAGAGGATTGCGGCCTCGTTTCCCTGCACCCCTGCAATCTAGAATTAAAAACATTTTTCAAGGAGGTTGGTTTTAATTCTAGCCAATTTTCCGTCCCCTACGGGCTTGGAACTTAACCTGAGATATATCTTCAATGCACCGAGGGCCGGACATGTTAAGATATCTAGGGTTTCTCTAACAGTCCTCGTGGCAGCTTGGCCGCTGACTCTCAGCGGTATGGTTTATCATCTATTCTCAATGAGCATCGCTCAAAGAAAATTCGATCAACAACAGGGACCAAACCGGCGACACCCCGGTAGATGACAACCATGACTAGCGCACTAGCCCCTAGATCACGACGCCACACATGCAACCTGGCCTCGGCCACCCAGGCAGGATTAGATCATCCGACGGAAATAGGCGGAAATTCCCTTGTTTATTGTAGCCTCCACAACTACTTCCCAATTCATTGTGTTGACGGCATTTTTGACATCCAGAAGAATAGGGAGCACGAGAATTGCTCCCTGCTCCTATCTGGCCGTGCCGGGAAGAGAGTTGTGACAATCTCCCGTAACAAGTTCGGAAGGAGCCTGGGAAGCCTTGACATAGCAATCCGGTTAAGCAGGCCCCAAACATTCGTTTTGACAGCCACTTTAAGCTTTTTCTCTTTCCATATATATACGGGCAGCTAAATCCGGCAGACAGCAAGAGTTCCTCTCAGCTTCTAAAACAGAGAAATCTCTTGGCCCGCCTTTGCCCTGCTTTCGTCAGCCTGTTAGTCCAACCAGTAATGTTCAAAAGTCGACCTCACGTGCTAACGAATACTTAAAGCGTTTTTGGGCGCCAACTTTAACAATTTCCACGTGTACGCAAGGTACATTGTGCATGGCTATCATCACTTGGTATGTTCGACCTAATGATTTCACCAAGTTAGCGATCAATGTCGTTGCCGGTTCTGCTCACAGAAATGCGCTGAATACCACGCAGCCAGCTGCCAGACGCATCGACGGTTTACACTTTTTTGCACGGTGGGACTGTCGCTGAAGTGTTCATGAGAATTCTCATCGTATTTGATCCATGTCTGGACATGGTTCTTATTATGTTTAAATTGTATATAATAAACTGTGTTGTAATTATGTATCATCTTAAAATGCAATGCTATTGCGAAATAAACAATATGTGTGTTAACTAGACCTAGATCATCTTATATTATTCTCATATAGAGGCGACAATAAAATACAATAAACAGGAGTCCCATAGTGCCTACATCACTAACATATCCTGTTCTGTCGTCCTCTGCCCTTTGTTGACGGCAGGCGACGAAGAGCAACGGTTGGGTCTCCCCGTCTCGCCGTTCATGGACCGCTCCCGGCCTCAACTAGCCAAGCTGCAGGAGTCATTCATCAAGCACCTGGTCGCGCCGCTGTGCAATGCGTACGGCCAAGCGGGACTCCTTCCCGGCGAGTGGGTGATCGTCGACGGAGAACATCCGGCTGGCCTTCGCTGTCCCTCGCGGCACTCGGATACTAACAATCGCAACACCGGTAAGACGAGCACACGCGACTTCGTGAGCAAACAGACAGATACTGCCTCCCGAGCTGTCCGAATTGCAAAAATCGGGTGCCTGTCAGGAGGACGCGCCATTTTTAGACACATATCTATTCGATGTCTACTATCATTTTAAGGGTGCCTTCTCAGACAAGCGTATCTCACTGCACCGCTGCAAAGTCTAATCTCGACGCTCCGAGAAGTCAGTGACTATGTAGCGAGAGCAGTTGCGTTTGCCCAACCGAATGCGCAGAGAGTTGTGTAGAATGATTTGTGTGGTCTACGCGTTCTTTTTCCCTGATTTACTGGCGAAATGAGGCCCGGGTAACCGTATTTCGTTTGTCACAAATGAAGACATTCGTTTATCCGGGCCTCGTTTCGCCAGTTATTCGAGGATTTTTTCAGATTCAGAACGTTGTTTATTTGCGAAACTGCATTACAAATGCTTAAGTTTTCGGGGAAAAAATAACATTTTATAAATAAAAAAAAAGTTAGTTTACACAGTCACATGGTCATATATACAGGTGTGTACACAGTAAACCGGTGATCCAGCTCCTCGGTGTAATTCAGCAATTGTAGCACGTAAATACGCTTGACACAACAGTATTGCCGACCTTTTGTATGGAGGCTCCTATAACTCATGAATCAATTTCTATCTCCGCAGCTCTTTACTTCGCAACGCCTGCCAATATTCTCGTTGATCGGTTATACCAGAGCCGGAAGCAAGATACTTTTTAATTCCCGCACAAATATACTCACAGAGAAGAGAGATTTTATGCGTCCTAGTAGCGCGCTCCAAATATGCAGCAGCCGACACAATAGAGAATGAGACCTAAGTTCCTTTTTGGTCCTCAGTACCACAAATACTGTCGCTCTACGCAGCCGCCTTCTCCGCCTAGGTACTTAGAAAAATACTATATCCGCCGACAGTAAACCACGAGAGGTTTTGTAGGCAAGCGTAGCCACTCTAAGAATATATATTTTTGAGATTGGTAAAAGGTCATAAGCAGCAAACAGATCCCTAACTGACCCGTGGGGAGAATATGGCACAAAGTGCATTCAGTCATTTTGAATCAGCTGGACCCTTCGAAGAATGCCTCTGTACCCACCACCCCACGACAGAACATCATAACATAAAATATATAAAAACAGGGCTTTGTAGACAGTTAAAAGTCCCTCAATTGGAACCCCCACCTGCCTTAATCTCCGTAACGTTGCAATAACTGCATAGCGGTTCGGCATCAATTGTTATATGTGAGAATGCCAGGATAAATGTTTATGCAATGACAAACCGAGACACCTCACCGCCTGAGAACGATCTACCGTATTGCCACCCAGTCGAAAACTATCGGGCAAGTGCAGCTGCATTCTAGCGGGGCGAAACACTAAGATATTAGTTTTGCTCGTATTCACAACCAATCCGTATTCACGCTACTACAAATGTCTCCGAGTAGAATGACTTTTAGCAATTCTAATTCGAATAATGAAACCGTTGTATTCGGTCAATGAAACAGCCTTAGTAAACGTGTTACGTAACGCTGGAAGCAGAGAACCTGCTGTTTGCATTATTGTGTATGCAATTCTGCACGACGGTGACGTTGATAATAATGATCACATACTATTAGCACATATTGACACGTGGTAATACAGTAGGTAACTATACGAATATTTTATAGGGATACAATACGTTAAATGGTTTAATTTTAGGGTTACAAGGAAATGTGATTAACTAAGTATACTAGAATGATTTGCGAAAAGCACTACCAGTCGAGCTTATACTCGACACAGCCTTTCACACGTTTATTGATGGTGATGCTGTTGTTGTTGTTGTTGCTATTATCAGCCATTACTCAAGCAAATATGTAGTGCATCTAACAGAAGGCATCGCTTGCACGATTGTACGATTTGGCACGCCGTAGAGTAAAGCGCCTAAAGTGGGCGAGACGCCAACCGGGCCAGTTTGTTTCGATACAAACCCTGATACCAAAAACGCATATATAAAATCAAACAGAAATGTCATATGAAAAGAAAATGGAGCCTTTCAGAAATAAGTTGAATTTTTATTGGATCAAATTTCGGCCGTCTTATTGAAACGTTCTTGAGCAGTTCGTACTAGGTTTTTTGTATTTGTATGGTGACGCGTTTATTTCTTGGGCTACGCTGAGATACGCATCTTTTATGATCTTACGCGGTCATGATCTTTCAAGCAAGGATCGCTTATGAATTCGACCGCGTAAAATGTTTTTACATGGGCATGATTTTCACAACATTATATATACCGCCTCGAGAAGAGCCATTTATTGCCAATACGGTAATTTGTGTTTTGCAGTGCTATATGTATATGTAAATATGTATATAAATATGTATATATATATATATATATATATATATATATATATATATATATATATATATATATATATACTCGTATATGCGTTTACATTCTTCTACATCACCTTACCGCCCCATTCTAAAACCTGTTCATAAAGGGGACGACGTGGGCTGTTTTTCTATGCTCGTCGTCGTTGAGAAAAAGTACCGTTTTTGGCTAAATATGACGCTATGTCACGATGGTTTTGTGGTATTTGGCTGGTGTGCAGACGATGATGCGTCGTCTAGCGATACGAATTTGGACGACGAGGAAAGCAAAGATGCTGGTGAGCGAGGGGATGCTGCCACAACGACGGGAGCCGCTTCAACAGCGAGCAGCAGTAGGCCAAATCCTCGTCGATCCAGCCAGGTGTTCTGCGTCCAGACCAAACATTTACAGGTAAAGATCACCATTTGTATTTGCCCTCTCCTTCTCTGTTCGTATATATGTATGTATATATATATATATATATACATATATATATATATATATATATATATATATATATATATATATATATATATATATACATATATATATAATTTCATAGCTTCGTAGAATATGATAGCTGATCTCTAGCAGACTGAACTCGTTTGGACGTGCCTGCTGGCTAGTGTGTATCACAGTAGTGATACAAATGTAATAATAAAAGTTTAGCCCGGGTGAGAGTCTGGGCTGTACATTGGCTGTACATTTGCTGTCGATCGGTCACGTTATGTCATGAGCCGGACCTGCGACTGACCGCGTTCTTGCTCGACTAGGAGCACAGTCTAGAATTAAAAACAACTTCGTAATATATATGTGTATATTATATATAAGCCAGGTTTATACATATGAAACCGGATTCCGTGGACAGATGGCGCTGCCATCGCTGTAGCTAGCAGCCGATAGCGGCAATGGCGCAGCGTTCTTTTTTTTTTTTTGAGGTTCGGGGAAAAAATGCATTACGCACACCCACGGCGCAGATGGTACGCGCTTGGGTAGTGTGGGACTGCTCGTTGTTGTTGAGTAACCCACTAAAAAACCTACTCCTCACTTACCCCCCCGGCGCAGCGTTCGGTTGTCCGAGTGTCTGGCTCAATGTTCCACGAGCAAAGCGTCATTTACGTATTTCCTACAACATTTCCCAAGAGCTCTCCTTTTCTGTTATCTTTAAAAAAAAAAAAAAAAAAAAAAAAACTGCGGCCGAAGCGGCCGAAATGCTTGTCAAAGCTTACTAGGAGAATGCTCTCGGCAGATCTCAGTGTTTTAAGCTGTTCAAAATGTTCAACAGTGGCCATTTCGACTCAAACGACGAAGCATGCGGACAGCCGCCAAAAATATTTAAGAATACCTAATTGCAAGCTTTGTCGGACGAAGATGACATGCAAGAAGAACTCGCTGCTTAACTAATGATGTCCCAAGCAGGCGTTTGCAGAAGCTTAGTAGCCTTGGGAAAGATCCTGAAGCTCTCACAGTGAGTTTCGTATGAACTAAATAAAAGACAGCAACGAAATGAACCAACTGCGAAGCTTCTGATCGCCACGTTCAAACAGAAGTCATTCTTGCATCGGGTCGTGATCGGAGATGAAAAATGGATTTTCCTCGACAATCCCACGCACCAAACGTCAGATGGTTAGATTCCGCGCAGCAGCATCATCGACTGTGAAGCCGATTTGTTTCTGAAAGGAATGCTCTGTATTTGGTGGAATCAAAACGGTGTTGTCTATTATGAGTTGCTAAAACCTGGTGAAACCGTCCATTTTGCTCTCTGCACTCAAAAAAAGAATAGATTTGAACCGGGAATTATGCGAAATTGACCACAGTTTAAAAGATGGCACTCTAAGTCGATTTTTCTCTACAATAGACATACAAAGCGGAATCGGTGAAAAATCTATAAAGCATTTTCAGTGGGAAACCCTTTCCTACGAAGCTATTCGTCAGACCTGGCTCCATCCGATTACCACTTCTGCGTGTCGCTAGGCCACGCTCTGGCTAAGCAGAAATGTGTTTCGTACGAAATCGTCCAAAAATGAGTATATGGCTGGTTTGCCTCTGAAAATACGGACTTCTTCTGGCACGAAATCCGCAAGTTGTCCAAAAGATGAGCACAGTGAAGAGGGGCTTTATTTTAAATAACATGTCTTTACTCGTTATAAAATGAGAGATATTTGATCTTGCTGAAAAAAATCCGGTTTCATATGCATAGACCTTCTTTACTAACCAGGTGGAGTGTTGTGGTTGTTTCTGTTGTGGTTGTTGTTGTCGTTGTCGTCGTCGTCGTGGTGTCCTGTCCGTGGCACATTTATTGCAGGACAACTATGCTCACTGGATTAAGGTGATCGAAAAGGAACACGAGACGAGCGCGAGTCTCAAGGAAGGTGACGGCGAAGAAGGCGACGGAGAGGAAGACTGTTGATTTTTATCACCAACAGTTGTCATCAGCACAGCGTTGACGTCGATGTCGTCATCAAACTTATTGCGATCATTATTAGCACTATTGTTGTTGTTGTTATTATTATTATTATTTCTTCTATTCTTTTTATTATTACCATTAATATACTGATTAGCAGCCGCTGCTGCTGCTGCACCACAGCCATCTTCATCATCCCCATCGCCATCAGCATCATCATCATCACCATTCTCACCATCATCACCGTCATCATTCTCATCAGCGTTGCCATCGCCGTTGCAGTAGTTATATCACTCACTTGCACGCGCCACCATTGTGAAGCCATTCGAACGCCAACGATCACCGTCAACTCCCGCCATCGTAATCGTCGTTACAAACGATCAGTCTAGCCACGCTTGTGTGGTATCTGCCCATTGCGCCAGTGGCGTCGCCAAAGCCATTCATGAGTGAGCTTGTTGTTGTTGTTGCTGTTGTTGTTGTTGATGATGTTGATGTTGTTATTGTCGTTCAAATCGTCGTCATCGTTTTCGTCATGCAGAACATCGACAACGCATTACAATGTTAAAACGAGCGAACGATTGATTTGATATTTATTTGATTGCCTCATTGATTGATTGCATCATCACTGCCTCGTCATTATACTGACTTACAGTTTTCATGTGCATAGCACATAGCAAGTTTTGCTGTGTATCAAAAACAACAAACGGAAGAAATAACAGGAACAGAAGAAGAGGACAAAGACGATGAAAAAGAACAAGTTCAGAAAGCCATTTGAAGGTGACTATGATAATAATAATCATAGTAATAATAGTAAAGAAAAAGAGAGAAACAACAAGTAAATACGTAAATGAATTATCAACAACAACAACAACAACAACAACAACAAATCAACAATGGCACACAGTCACACGTGCATACACATACAAGACGAACGCTCAAAGCTGAAGTTGCAACAGTACTAGTAAACAGCGCCCGCCCTCAACACAGCCCGTTGGAATGCTGAAGATGACGTCCTCTATCGATTGATAAGCAGCAGCAGCAGCAGCAACAGCAGCCGAACCCAACTCTGCTATCGAGGGGTGTCTGACGTGAACTTCAGAATGACGTGGTCATCAAAACTCGCTTGTGTTTGCTGTGGTGGCATTGAGCCCTCCCGCCATTGAGCTAGCGTAATAGGATGCATAATGAGGCTGCTCTGGTCAATGATAGGTGGATTCGATAGGCAGGAACGAATTGTTCGTACGCCTCAGTTTTTCTATTCTACTACGAGCAATACCCGTCGCCAAAGTGCGCGCGTTGCTGAGATAGATCTGTGACACGCGGAAATTCTTTGTCACGAAAATGGCAAGCTTAGAGCACTCTTTGTCACGAAAATGGCAAGCTTAGAGCACTCTTTGTCACGAAAAAGAACAGAAGCCCTTCCTTGCGTTTGATCTCTGGCGCAGGTTGTCGTGTTGCGAGCAGACGCATAAATAATAATCATAACAATAATACAACCACGACAAAAACGACGACAACGACAATGTCGAGTCGCCAATTATCGAGTAACATTTGCCAATCGGTACCAAACAAACAAAACGCAATAGATGCTATTATCCTACACGGCTGGACGCCTTGCGTCGCGTATCTCTAGCGCAACGCCACAAATTCGTGGCCAATGGCAAGTACGCCCTTCTGTGTCTGTCATTTAATCAATAACAACAGCAACTGCAAGCATGATGACAGCGATTGTAGTGGTCAACTCAAGAGCGACAGTAAAGTAAGCAGCACGTTAGCAGCGCGTTAGTGGCTCTCGTGAAGGCGAGCACCAATGATTAGCTGATTGGCTCAACTAGATGATTGTGAGATCATGTGAGGGGTTGACTGCGAAAAGTGAGAACACGTAGAGCGTAAGGTGGGCGGCCTGGATTACGGGGCGGGGCCTGCCGGCAAACTAGCGTAGTAAACATAGACATACATTACTAGACTAACCATTGTGGTGGACACAATAGTAGTGAAGACATACAAATGATCACACACGGGATTAGGGTTTTCTTGTTTTAATGACGCCTGTTTGCCTGTTTGTTAGTTTGTTCGTTTGCTGGTTGGTTGGCTTGCACGGCACGAAAACGACTGACTACTACGTTCAGACGACCCTTCAGCATACAACAACGTCACCAACACCAACAATAGCAACAGCAACAACAATAATAATCATTCGTGTTCGTAATCAGCTATTGGCTAATGGGTGTGAGAAGATCTGCCAATAAAAAAACGTCTTGTATATACATATATATATATATATATATATATATAAGCACGTGCACATGTAAAGGAAATCAAATGTAGAAATAGAAAACTGAGGTTCGGCAGCACGAATAATGGTATTGAAATAGAAGGCCTGCCCTCTTCGATGGGACAGAAAACGAATTCAACCATATATATATATATATATATATATATAGAACAGGTAGAATTAAACAAACATTTCTGTAGCTAGCAGCAAATCGACAACGGGGCACGCTATTCGTTTGTCATTGTTTCATTAAGTAGTAGTAGTAGCAACAGGAGCAGCAGCAGCAGCAGCAACAACAATAACAACAGGGTAAGCCTGTTTACGGCGCCGTTACCGTTTCGTTTACCGCCGAAATCTGCGAGGGCCGGATGCGATTCGAAGACGCAACTGCTGATACGTTCTGTAGAAGCGCGAAGTGCAGCACAGCGCATGCGCTTCCATATAGGGCTGTGTGTGACACACCTTGCCCTTGTTGTGCTCGAGGCAAAACGTGACCGACCGACTGAAACAGGGGTGGCGGCGACGACGCCGGATTGGCCCCGGCAAGTGAGTCGCTAGGGGCGTCAGTCGTTAAAACAGAAAACGGGGGGCGTTTGTCGTTGGTTAGAGCTCAGAGACCTCGAACGCAGCCGCCGCCGCCGTCGTTGCCGCGGCCTGGCCGTGAGTCGCTAGGGGCGTCTGTCGTTAAAACAGAAAACGGGGGGCGTCTGTCCTTGGTTGGAGCTCAGAGACCTCGACCGCACCCGACGCCATTGTCGCCGCCACCAGGGGCAGCACAGGCTAACACTGGCCACAAATCAAAGAGGCGGCTATGTACACGATCACGATGATGATGGTGACGACGACGACGACGACGACAACGAGAGCACATCAAAACAGGGGCAAGCCAAAGCTTCTGCACTTCCGCCATCGTGTCATATCGGAAACGTGTCGGTCGCTTGCCGGCTTTGGTTCGCCGCCGGCTGGCAGTCAAGCTGGGTCGAACGTGATGGAATTCTACTTGTTGTTGTAGTAGTAGTAGTAGTGGTTGTAGTAGTAGTAGTAGTAGTAGTAGTAGCTAATTGTAGACGTAGTTAGCGGCCGTGTTAGCAGCTGTACCATCAGCAGAAGAGGTAACAGCTGCAACATGTACGTGCGACAACCAGCTTGACGGCCCATTATCACACAAGATATGATAATGATGGTGATGATGAGGATGGGGATGATAATAACGACGACGACGACGACTGACGAATGCCGGCCGCTAAAATTATGTGTGATGATAATGATGACAATGATAATCTGCTGGCACACTGCAGAAAATGGCCGCGACACCGGGCCAACTTCCTCAACACCAACGCTCACTTTCGACCTCGCAGGTCTCAACCACGTGCGGTGTTTTCCGGAAAGTCGTGCGGAAGTACTACACACATATATATACATATATATATATATATATATATATATATATATATACAAAGAGAAACCTTCATATCATTACCATAACGTTGTTGGTAGCGTTGTGGGCAGTGTGAGACACTCTCCGCCTCAGCACGTTAATGAAGCAGATGTAAATCGGGCATGTAGGCCGATAAAATGGCGCTATGACGCTCGAGACAGCGGCAGAAACAACAACAGCAGCAATAGCAAAAGCAGCAATTCAGTATCATGTGTACGAATTACTGTGAAGTGTGTCTAATCATTGTTACAAGAAGAGGAGGCAATATATTGTTGTTGAGCAGTTGCCGAGAGAACAGAGCGGGTGCGTGCAGCACAGTGCCAGTCGGTCAACATGTATGTATGTATGTACGTACGTATGTATTTACGCGTTATGCATGCTTGTACAGTCATGACGCCTTACGGGCCCGTCAGCGGTGGGCAGAGCAGTCGGGAAACCAGCCAAGAGCCAGCCAACAAATGCCGCAAAATTTTGAATCTCAAATGCGCAAATGAAAAGAAAAGGGCGAGGAAGAAGAAGAAGAAAAAGAAGAGAAAGTGAGTGTCGTGGCACAGCAGTAGAAGAGCTAGAGAAATGAGTGCAGTTTGTCTGTAGATATAATCAAGTGAGATATATATGTATATATATATATATATATATACATATATATATATGCATAGAGAAAGATATAGGAAATGCATAAAACGTAGAAACAAGGAGAGAGAAGAAGCTGAACGAAGGCACATGTGTGACCGTCAGGGATCACGGAGTTCAGACGAGAGCGACAGACTATCTGGCGGCTGTTGTAGACTAGAGACCGCGTCACAGGTCGAGAGCATTGCGTCGTCGTACATTGCGTTAGTTAATGAATTAGTTAGTTTGTAAGTGACACGTCCTGTTAGCACTGTAGCGGCTGCAGTGCGCAGACACCTTGCCCACGCAGAGACGAGTATGAGTGCATACGCATATGCGCGCCCGGCGAAAGATGTAGATAGTCATTGTAGGTACATGTCACGACTTACTTAGTGGATAGGTGGGCACAAGAGGTTACGGCAGAGCGGTTAACTGTGCTACCTTTTGTTGACATTGTTTTTATTGACGTAGGCATCGCTCGGCACAAGGAAAGCATCCCTGACGAGGACAACAACAACAACAACAGCAGCAACAGCAACAACAATATTCCGCCAGCAGGGGTTCGGTGGGTACAAATTGTCGTCGTCGTCGTCAGAAAGAAAAAAAAGTGGGGAGAAAGGGAGGAAGCGAGCAATCGCTGTCGTTGTTTCTCTTGAGCTCAGCCTGCTCGACTTGGCTTGCGAGGCTATTGTGTGTGAGGAGGTCCCACAAGGTATGCATGTATTTGATGACTGCAGAGTACGTACTCATCATAGGTATGGCCACGGTGAAGCGAGTGCCCCGGTCGGAGTCGGTCACCCTCAACAACAAAGAAGTGACAACAACAACAACAAAAGACGCTTGCAGCCGCAGCAGCAGCCCAACAACAGCCCAACAAAACGAATGCGTCAGCTTTTCTAATAATAAGAATAATAATAATAACAACAAGAATGATAATAATAATAATAAGAAGAAGAAAAAGAAGAATAATAATTAGTATTGATAACGAGAATACTATGAATGATGACAATATCTGTTAATCAAACTGTAAAAATCAATAATAATTATGAACGGAAGGAAACGAAAAAAGTTGAACGACGAGCCAGACGAGACGATATGAGGTAGAGCAGTGTTAGTTACAACTGTGAACATTTGATTTGTCACAGCACATTAAGTGTGTCATGTTGCGATATTGTCAAATGCGTAGCTGCACGCTGGTAGAGCGCTGCAGCTTGCAGCAGCAAGAAGAGTATTCAACTTCGCCTATTACTATTCATGAGATTATAGTAGAGAATATTGTTGTTTTTATTAACACCATTCATATTCATATTGCTATTGTTATGATTACTCTGAATCCAGTGATGATGATGATGATTATTATTATTATTACAAACGACTTATACTACAGTAACTACTGCAGAACTATTAAAGATAATAATAATGCTAATTGATACAACACTGATGATCGAACGGCTATGTATTAAGGAATACAAATGTAATTTGAAATGGGGAAAACGGTCGACGTCACGCCTGTCTCTCTGCAAGACAAGATGATGCTTGGCTACGTCGATTATAAAGCACGTTAATCTCTTGGCGTCACCATAAGCCTCCTTCGCCGCCACCACAACCACCACCACCATTAACCGCCATGACTGCATTAACGCCAACCAACGCAAGATAATTGACCTAAGATAATGATATATGACGGCGATTGCCGCAGCAGCAGCAGCAGCAGCAGTAAAGGGGCATACACAAGTGTACATATACAAACGTGTACTCATACAGACATGGACATGCACACCTACGTTGGTACAAATAGACAAATGAACACTCACATATATATATATATATATATATATATTTATATATATATAATGTATATATATATATATATATATTTATATATATATAATGTATAGATATATAGATATATATAGATATATATATATATATATATATATATATATATATATATATAAATATATATGTATATATATATATATATATATATATATATATATAAATATATGTATATATATACTATATACATACATAAAACACATACACACATATTAATTAACACGTATAGTATGCATCACTAGTGGGCAAACTCTCACGCGGCAGGCGCCACAGACACGCACGTCAATATATACGCATGTATGCACATATAATAATATATCTAGGGGCGTACATAAGCCATTGTATGACATAGAAGAAAATGTTGTTGAGATTGCGTTCGGATTTACCTATCAGATCAGGCACAGAGAGTCCGGGTGCGATGCGAGCAGGGGTTGATCTGACTTTGATTTGGTCGATCGTGCAGGGCCGTGTTGGCCATGCCAACTGTCCATCAGCCACACCGCGAGATTTGTTCCTCTCTCTCTCTCTCTCTCTCTATATATATATATATATATATATATATATATATATTTATATATATATATTTATATATATATATATATATATATATATATATATATATATATATATATATATATATATATATATATATATATTTCAATCTATCACTCACACACGCAGTCGCTCCTCACTCTCTCTCAATAGATAATTCCTAGTATATTCTAGTAACAAGAATGACTAAGATTAACCACGGTAAGCCTAACAATAAATATATATATATATATAGAGAGAGAGAGATAGAGGGCGAATATGCCTTTTCAGTGCCTACTACGTGTCGGCTAATTAGGCACATACAACTGACGGCATACCATAGAGCCACGACGGCCGTCGGTGGTAAAACGTCTTACTAATATTGGCAACCATCAGCATCTTCATAGACGTCGACGGCTGTGTTGGATGCTGGAATTGCCAACAGATTAATTGATAAACACAATACAACAACAGCAACAAAAACAACAACAACAACCAGGCAATACCAGACAGCAGCACAGACCAAACAAACGTTGCACCAATACTAACAACATAAACAACAAACCACAGATGACCACAATAACGGCAGCACCAGCAGCAGCGTCAACAAAAACAACAACCATAACAGCAACAACGAGAACAACAGCCATAACAACAAATACCGACGGCAACAGGCAGCAATAAGGTAGCAGCAACAAGCAATTTGACGACGACGACGTCAGCAACAACAACAGCAACAGCATCACTTACAACAAAAAGTCAATTTAAATTAACAACAACTTGACAAATATCGAATGAAATGGAGCAACCGATACTAAAAAACAGAGAGAGAGAGAGAGAGAGATGTGGTGAGGTGGAGAGAGTAGACGACAAAGAAAGAAAGAGGAAGACAGAGAGACGTAAAAGCTGTAAAGGGTCCGGGGGTAACGTGAGACGGAGACAAAGAACTAGCGCAGGTGGAATGGGTGGCAATCGGCGGCGGCGGCGGGGAACTCTTCAAGGAGACGAATTGAAATGACGACAAATGACAATAGCAAAAACGTACATACAAAAGACAGCGGCAGGAGCGGCTGGCCGACGACCACTCAACCAACCAACAACCAATCACCAAACCGAGACGATGTGGTGACTAAATAAATATACATAAGGAAATAAGTAATAAACTGTTTTTCTCAAATGTGTTACACGGCGTCTCTTAATTCGGTCCTATATATATATATATATATATATATATATATATATGTGTCTGTGTGTGTGTGTAAACATCTCATAACCCTCTAGTTCAGTTTTTCTTACCGGCAGCTAGAGGTGGACTGGGTCTCCTTTAAGCAGTTTCCCTTTCGGTTGCAGCACACATTGCCTCCTTCGGCGATCAGCGGCGTTGAGTTTATATCAAACTTCAAGGCAGTCGCGAACCTCCGGTCTTCGCTGTAGCGAACTCAGGATGACGCCTGAGTTCTGTGGAACTCTCTCGGACATCTCTTCTCGTCAGCGTACGTGGTCAGAATGGACACACGCCGTTCGCGGGAACGACTTATAGGACCGAGGAACTTCGGCCCCTGACAGGGCGAGGCTACAAGCAGTTTCTTAGCCGGGTTCAGGTGCATAACTTCCCACCCACCCGATATCTTAGCTGGGTGACCTTATGGACGACAAGTCTATACGAAATTTGGTCGCTTTGAGGTTGGGAGCAAAGCTATACTCCTCTCACCGAGAAGGGGAGGCCTGGGTTGCTCACCAACAAACCGCTCAGCGATGTCGAGGGAGAAGATTAGTGCTTGCTGCAGAAGATAAAAGGGTGGGCGAGTATTTACTAAAGCGTCTGTCATTTGACGTTCAGAGGTGGAATGGCGCTTTGGTGAAAGGAACCCTGGTAATCTGGCTATGGACCAGCCCAAGACTGCATCTAGTGCCTTAAGTTATGTCCCAATTAGACCGTGCATACGTTCGTACATTAGACATGTATAGTTTTGTACTAGACTAATTCAAATTGGTGTTGATTTCGAGTATATTTTACTTGCCTCCTAGAAAACGTTCATTCGTGCGCTACCAAATATCTTAGATAGAGCAAGAAAACATTTAGGAGACCTCAACGAAGTTAAACGGTTAGTTAATAACTTTGTTTATAAAAACTGTTTATATAATAAACCGAGCTGCTGGAGTGGAATCTGTCAGAATTCGACAGTCTTTTTCTAATGGCAGGAATGAATAGAAACTGCCTTTGTGAGCACATAAAAAAAATAGCTACACCCTTGTGCACGGGAAGGATTCAACGTTTCGTGCGTAGTGACAGCTCGGTGGGCTAAAAAATTCTCAGACCGAGGATTTAACGGATGAGACGTTATGGCTAAAGGCGAAACCTTTTAGTTGATATAAAGTAGTCAAGTTTCCTTCAACTCGGTGCAATTAAGTCTACAAGCAGCAGTGACAGCAGCTGACACTGCAGTTTGTATTTTCGCAAAGGTTACTGGTTGTGAAAGTTCTCAATATAATAGCTATAATGTTTATAATAGAGCAGCCTAGTTGTTAGCTAGTTAACCATATCATATAGTTTACAAACGCCGTATTTTTAACGCTTGTGAAAATTCTCAATATAATAGCTCTAATGTTTAAAATACAGCAGCCTAGTTGTTAGCCAGCTAACCATATCATATAGTTTACAAACGCCGTATTTTTAAATTGCTGTCCATAAATATTTATTGATATTTCGAGCTCATAGTTGTGCAAGGGACGCATACGGCGGCTGAAATCGTCTGCCACACTTTTCGTACCTTAAAGTACTGACCTCGAACATACTCTAAAAGGGGTCGGACGAGACAGAAACATGAGACGAAATCTGACGCACAAACATTCATGAAACAGAATCCTACTGCGGTAGATAAGACGCTTAATTTTGACGATGCCTTTAGTGCTATTTGTAGAAGCCATATTCACTTCCGGACCACATAAGTGCTCTTTTAAACTCAAGGATTAAGCAAGGAGGACACGCTTGGTCCGGAGCTCCTTTGTCTTGGTACCGAGAGTCCTTCGTTCACTTCCTCATGTCGCCTCTCCAGTTCTGGTATATACACAGCGGTGTTGTCGCGGGAGGTTTCGACACATTTGTCAACGGTTTAGACGAAATTCGGAAATTGTAGCATACCAGCGGTCTACTCCATGCAAGCATTTTGGCAATGCCGACACAGCTGTTAAGCTAGACTTACAGCTCTCATCCACTCCCAATTATTTGCAATTTTAAATAATAATAATTTATATATATATATATATATATATATATATATATATATATATATATATATATATATATATATATATATCGAATGCTTCAGACGCAACGCAGTCATATTCTTCGCCTGTATCTGCCGAAGAAGAGCTAGGCTGGGGGGGTTACGTAAAGTGAGTGCAGGAGCGGTTAGAGACACGCGTCCAGTTGCTATCCTTTATAATAAATTAGTAGATCAAAATCCAAAAACAGAGTATTTTGTTTACACTGTGTGCTGACAATTCGCTACTTTCGGAATTCGAAATCAAATTGCTTAGCAATGTTATGCTTACGTCCGTGACATAGCTGGTTTACCCGAGCCGGAATTCGAATTTTAACTTAAAGCCAGTCGAGTCGTGCTTGTCACAGCCCTGCGTGCACGTGCTTAGTTAGTTTATAGCTTTAAGGAAACGTACCTTTGTGTTAAAGTGCTAATGGGGAACACGCGATTACCTAGCCATGGAAGTATTGAGTTTCGGCGCACTTTCGGTCTCTACCTGTGTAAGAGCGATCGCATACATCTCCGATAGAAGTGCTGACTAGTAACATACTACTCTATTACGGTAACATACCACTACCTACGGCAGATGACAGAATTTATATGGGAACGGCACCACGGCTAGCACGCACGGCAATCTTATGTAGGGTTAGGGTAAACATAGCATTTTGTTGAGACGCTTTCTCATCTAGAAGTGGCAGATACAAAGCGCAGATATCAACGAAATCAAATTTTTGTCGTGATTAAAGTATTGCGTACTGGCCAAGCCACAAAGGATAACTCGCTCAGTTGACTCAAAACTGTCCGCTCGAACTGTAATGAAAATAAAACAAGAGAAAATCAGTAGGATTAGCATAGTTAGAGTCGCTCGTGGTTCTGTTTGCCATTGTGTATCGACTATGTTCTGCAACGGGCACTATTGATTGTTGGCTCTTCTGAGTACTCACCAGTATCAAATTAATATCTATTTAAGCAAGAAGGGGTATCAAACAGCAGAATCGGCAACAATAACAACTATTGTAACAACAACAACAACAACAGCATGGATCACACCGTCACCATGAGGAGACGGTCTTCAGCCGTACACGTTCGCGCTTTGTGCCTTAGTGGCGGCCAAATATGCGATAACCAGTACATACCGAAACTAACCCTTATTCTCAAATGGTTGTGGTCTATGCGAGGAGAACTGATGAAACTAGTCTACTAAGCATCGCTGGGCCGATTTGTTGGGTAGATGTAGTTGGTTAGAAGTAAATTGCCACTGTAGGCAGTGACATTTTTTCATGTCGACAATATTTGTGCAATTCAGCAATGCACTATCTGGAAAGCGGCAGCTCAGCATCTCTGATACGAAATAATGCTTCATTGAATTGAAACGACTAGAACACAGCACCTTGGCTACGCTGGCGCGCTGGTTGGTTCGAAGGAGAGCCTTTTGCCATCGTCATACAGCTTAGGTCCGTCGGCGAGGCGCGTTTCGTCTCGACGGAATCGGTGCAAGAAATAAGTCTATTGAGGAAGTGGTGCAAGAAGCAAGTCTATTGAGCCAATTGTGAGCACATTTTACGATAGCTTGGAGATGCAAGGTTGCATACTCCGAAACGGATGCACAAGTACAAGTGTGAGTTCACTGCGGTCGAACCTGCGTCACCATCGAGAAGGAACATAAAAAGGGAATAAAGTATATATATATATATATATATATATACTCACGTCCATACTATGCCTGCTGAATGGGCAATGCTAACCATTTGTAAAGCTAGTTAAGGTTGTCGATAGTTGGTAAACAGAGACGAGAATGCGCTACATGTATGGCAAATCATGGACGGAGGCAGTGTCAGTGGGAGCGACGGGAATTTTATCCACTGGCACGTTCCAGGGGGTCTGTTCTTGGACCTCTTATGGTCATCACCTATACGAATTTCGTTCTGTGGGACATCGAGAGACACGTAAATACAGACGACTCCACTCTTTTATTCCGTGTTTTACCCTCCCAGTAATCCAATATTATGCATCATCTTCGGCACGCTAGAACTGACATTGAGAGGGCCATATCGTTACTGCAAAGATTTAGTGTTATCTTACCCTTGACGAGAACGACACTCGTCCTTTACCACACCGCACAACGGGCATCGAGACAGGAAAACTATCGCAGGGAGAGCTAGTAATGCCGGGTCTGGTAAGTCAAGGCTCCCCTTGGCTATTGGCAAAAAATCTGTCGTTTGGCTGTAATGTCCAGTTCGATATTGAGCAGGTTGGTTATCGTATCGGTTGTAAGATCATTGAAGCGTTGCAGCTCGTCCGTTTTATTGGTAAGGTCGATACCCATCATAATATATGTCAGGCATGTGGCTAAGTAAGAGCACCTCAACAGGTAAAGACCACTATAGGTTCCTATCAGGGGAAGGCGCTCTAAAGCGGTGCGCAGGTGACCTATTTATTATTACAGGTAATACGAAGCGATGCCTAGCAGTTACCGCTCTTTGGGGGTGGGGGGGAGGCTGGTGTTAGTGGGTTTGTGAGTCCCACATTAGTCACTGGCTGTGGTGACGCATGTACATCACGATTCTCGTAATCCCCCATACTAATGCTGAAAGGTTTCAGCATAAAAAAAAAAAAAATTACCTAACCACTTCTGGAGCGCGGGAGGGACCTTCCTGAAGTGGGGGTACCCCTAGGAGCTCACTTCGCTTGCGTTGAGTATCTTGCATCCCGGTAACCTGTGCGTGATCTAGGAGGTCGTTGGACTTTTTTTTGTGGAGAAGGGTTAAATGCAGTTACGCACTACTGCTACGAGAAGGAGTTTCCATCTCGAGCTGTTTGGGACTCGACCCCAGCGGATGGATGTTACGCCGCTGAAACCCATACCCACTAAACGCACCTCCCTACTTAAACTTCACTCTCTGATGGCCCAGATCTCCATAGAACGGTGCTATGCGCCATCAGGAGAAGTGGCGAGTGCCCTGTCGGATCAATTGGCCGGGGTCACTCACGGGTTCCCCCACCTGTCAAGCGCACTTTGTCCCAGCCCTTGGGAACCCGTTTGATTCAAAGTTGCGCTTTCTTCGGCCGTGCTGGCCTCAAAAAGATTCTGTCTCTCCTTGCATCTTCTGCGCTTTGTTTTTAGCACTTCCTGTGCAACTTCCGCTCCTAATTCCCACGTTTGGGTCGAACACAGGATGTATTCCACGAACTCTTTTATACCATTTCGCGGGGGGTCCTGTACTTCGGGATAGGTAAGTCCCGCTCTGGACCATCTTTTACGAATCTGTCTAATTGCCATAGTTCTGGCTTCTTCCCATGCCTTGCACCTGAGGAGTGTGTGTTGTGGGGTGTCTTCCACGGCTTCGTTGCAAAAAAGGCATGTTTCTAATGGGGCCTTCCCTACTCGGTAAAGGTATGATTGGAAGTTGCCATGTCCCGTGAGAACCTGCGTTAGGTAGAAGGTTAAGTTCCCTCCCGGCCTTGCTATCCACGCCCGTATGTTTAGGAGCAGTTTGCTTAGACTCTTTCCGGAGGCACCAAAGGGAATTGCGTTCCAATCTGCTTGCCGGTCCGCTATAGTGGCGTTTCTCTCTCTTTCTTTGTCGTTCTCTGTCGGTGTGCCAATATCCCACAGGCGCTGTCTTTCGGACGCCTTAAGGTCCCAGGGGATTTCTCCGGCAAGCGGCAGAGCTGCGTTTATGCCGACCGTTCTGTAGCCTTGTATTACCCTAAGGGCTGCAATCCGCTGTGTTTTGCGCAGGATCAACTTTGCTTTTTTTTTTACTTAAGAGTCGCCCTGGCCCAAACAGCAGCCCCGAAGAGCGCGATTGACTCCGCTACCGTCATCAGTAGTTTCCTTATACGAGCCCGCGGTCCATGTATATTCGGAAGTATCCTGGCAATAGCGTTTGCCGTCTTTGATGCTTTTTCCGTAGCCTTCTTGATCTGACATAAGCCGGTTATGGACGTGTCCAACGTGATCCCAAGATAGCGGACTTTATTTACAAATCTGATTGGTTGTCCCGCGACCTGTATGTTTAACGGTCGAACTCTCTTTTTGCCCGTTAAGAGAATGATTTCGCTTTGTTCTGGGGCGAGTGCCAGCCCCGCGGCCTTCATCCACTCCGCTGTCGAGTGCAAAGCTTTGTTTGTGTTTAGCTCGAGCTCATCCTCCGTTTTAGCCTGTGCTACGACCGCTAAGTCGTCAGCGTAAGCAATCATTTCTATTCCCGGGGGTAGGCCGGTTTGCCGCAGAGCGTCGTCATATGCGAGGTTCCACAACAGTGGGCCCAGGATTGAGCCCTGTGGTACCCCGGCTGTCATCGGGAAGACTACGTTGCCGTTTGAAACAGGCCTCTCCTTAAGGTATCCAGAACTTAACTAGGTACGGTGTCCAATATGGTCTTTCATGGTAGGCTGTTGAAGGCATTCCTCACATCCAGAAGGGTGATCATGATTAGCTGTCTTGTACCGATGGTGGATTCATGCGCCTGTTTAGCTCTGCTGAGGACCCTGTGGATTGCCGTTAGGGCCGATCTGTGTTTACCGAAGCCAAATTGTGCCGATGACAAGAGTCCGCACTCCTCCGCAACCAGCCTGAGCCTTTCTTCGATGATGGCTTTATAGCCCTTGGCTAGGGCGTTTAGTAAACAGATTGGCCGGTATCCTCCATTCGCTTTGGGGATAAGGACCACTTCTGCTTGTTTCCATGTTGGTGGAAACTCTCCTGTTCTCATCGCGGAGGTAAGAGATTCCGCAACTGCAGCTGGGTGCTCTTAACAGGATTTTGACTGCAGCGGGAGAGACGCCGTCAGGGCCGGGGGCTTTTCCCGTCTTGAGCTTGTCCGCCGCTAGGCGTAACCAGCTCTCTCGAATATGTCGTGAGTCGGGAAAAGCTTAGTAAGAATATCTACTGTTTCCTGTTCGTCGAGGGCTTCCGTGACAGTGGTTTTCTTCTTGCCGCGTACAATTATGTATGGTTTTCCCTATGGGTCTTCTTGGACCTGCTCTTGGAGCTCTTGCAAGCACTTGGCTTTGCTGTCAGCAATGGCGCTCTTGAGAATTACTCTGCTTCTCCTGTATCTAGTCAGTGCCTGCATACGCTCTTCGTTGTCTTGGTGAGTCTGCTTTAGTGCTCTTCTGGCATTGTTGCATTCTTTGCGCTTTTCGGCAATGTCCCGTGTCCACCAGTGCTTCGGCGGTTTTCCTGGCCGTCTTAGGTGCATCCTCACGGTTGCAGTTTTTGCCCACGCCTCCTCGAGGATGGCCTGGAGCTGCACCGGGGTCTTGGGAAAATGGGATTGCGTCATTTTGTTTGCTAGTACTTCCTTGAACTTTTCTTCATCCAAAATTTTGTACCTCTTCCTCTGTTGTTGAGGCGGTGGAGTAGTTTGGAGATTTAGTCGAGTCTCCACACGGAGATGATCGCTAAGGTTTTCTTCCTCCACAAGTACCGTCCAGCTTGACACCTTCCGCGTTATCTGAGAGTTAGCGAGTGTTATGTCTATGTACGATTCGTAATTGTGGCGCCGAAAGGTCGCTTCCTTACCGTCGTTAAGAACGTATAAGTCGTTTGCCGCTGCCCATTCTAAAAGAGTTCTGCCCTGCTTGTCTGTTCGCCGGGAGCCCCATATCTCCGCTGCCGAGTTAAAATCTCCGGAGACTGACAAGCCTGTTCCAGGTTTCATGTTTAGAAATGACGTCGTGAGATTGCCCAGGAGTTGTTCGAACTCCTCGTATGGACAGTTGGGGCTTACATAGCAAGAGTATATTCTTCCTACGTATTTTACGTCGATCCAGCAAAAACCTGGTCCGCTACCCTTGTTTGGACCTTTGTCGTTGGACCTGAGTCGGCATTATATACGAACAGTTAGCATTTCGGGGGTTCAGAGCCAAGCCGCTTAACCTCTCGGTATCGATAATCTTCTGGAAGTCACTAACGACTGTGGAGGCGTTGCCCGCTAGTACTCCGTCGTCTATGTACCACATGTTGAGCGGGCCTTTGAGCGATTTGATCAGATCGTTAACTGCCAGGCAAAACAAAAGTGGACCAAGGGGTCTCCTTGTTGTATACCTGTTGCGGCCGATATCAGTAAGTCGGACCTTACAAGGCAAGTTGGAACCCTAATTGTCGGTCGTATATTTGGTGTGTGAGTAATCCTGTATTATCTCTTATGCTGGCCTTTGAAGCAATCCTGCGTAGGTATGATGATCATCCTATCTGGTTGGAGAGAACCGCATTTCTTTTTCAATGCAAATAATTGAACGCTAACATTTATTGACAAACGTTCTGCTGGTATTTGCCTACAGCGCAAAGTGTCAACAGTTTGGCTACAATTATTGGTCACTTATTTCCTGTCTTTCCGAGGTTTGGGGTCAGCAAGTCGGCTAGTAGTCTCCGACGGATGAAGTCTAATCCTGCTAAGGAACTTCTTGGAAAGCATTGAACTGCAGTGAAGATGTCTTCCTTATTTGTGGGTCCGGAATCTGTTGTTGATGGATCAGGCCATATAGGCTCGGCATGTGCAGGTGGGCGTTTCGCTCTTAGAGGTTTGGCGGTATTTTTGCCAGATGAACCCGTGTATGTGGAGATTAGGATTCTAGCAGCATTGGTTCCGTCTCGTTCGGATAGTGGTTCTGTTTCTTTGCATGAGTCTGCGGGCCGTCGGTTTCTGTAACCTGGTGCCGCAGTCGTAATCCCGGAGATTCTTCCTTATGATTTGCGTTAATGATGTGTTGATGTTTCTATTGTCTGGACGACGGAGGATGACCGGCACAAAGCAAAATAATGCCAACCAAGCGTGAACCGTTCTGAGTGTACACATCATTGAGCATCTTAGTAAGATTCATGGCTAAGGTATGTCTAATAGATTTGGTGTAATACGCACTAACTTAAAAATTTACTAATGTTTTAGAGTTTTATTAATATGTTTTTTCTTGAGTTACTCGTATCTATATCGGAAGACGGCAACATAGCTATCGGGTGTTTGTCCTGGTGTGTGGTAGTTGGCCACGCCTGGTGTATAATAGGCCACCGACTGGGCAGGGAATTTTTAGACCAGGTTCGGCGTCTGCGGTGGTAGATTGTGTCGGCAGTGTCATCGTCGTTGTTTGGGTTGAAAACCGTCCGGGTGGGTATGTGTGATCTTCCATTATGATGAGGTGTATTTAAGCTTCTCAACAAGCGGTAGCAAAGCAAGTAGTGGCTAAAGAATTTCAGTACTTGTTTCGGTAAAATAACTGGAGACCTCCCAAAGGTCACAGCTTTTTGTTGTTGTGGGATTCGTTTCTTTTTCAGTAGGCTCCTGGGTTTAGGTAAAATTATTGATGGGTTTCCATCTTCAGAGGTAGTTATACCTCTCACTGCAGCAACATGTTTTTTGGCCGATCGCCTTGTTCAGAAGATTCCTCTATGGTCGCTGCAGGGTAATTTACTCTCACATGTTGAAGCTTACGAGCTCTTCTCCCTAAAAAAGAAAAGTCTTGGGTATAAAGAGGCGCGAGCAGAATATGGATTATAACAATTAACACACCGAGACGTGTTTTGACATGAAACAGCTATGTGTCGGTCCCGCATCTACGACAGATTTTCTGTAAGCTACACTGACCTCCTATATGACGGGGTCGAAGTCACTTGAAGCAGACCATCGGCTGGTCTGGTTCGAACACTAGGGATGCGACTTAGAGATCGGTGGTTGTCGATTGAATGTATCTATAACTCGGTCTGGAGGGTTCTGCCCATCGCTCCGAGTGGCGTATAGGCGATGCACCTGAGTCGCGCCTAGCTTTTTGTGTTCTTCGAGGATTTCCGCCTCTGTGAAAGCCAAGCTAACACCTTGAATTCTAGCCTTGTACAAAGCTGTAGCTGGGCATGAGACCTTTACTTGAATCCCGTTTAATTGCTTAATGTTAAAAAGTTCAAACGGCGATAGTTGGCTTGTCTCTAGAAATTCTACTTTCAAGGGACAATGTATGCATTGCCTGGAATAAAGTTTGCGAGAGACGAGTTGAAATTGCCTATGATACTCGTCTTAAAATCGTCTCTAAGCTTATCCATCTGTTTCAGCTCTCGTGCCGCCAAGCGTTTTTCTTTGCAGAGAGTGTGAACTGTAAATCCACGTTTATCACCGTCCTTGTTATTGGCTTTGTCTCGATAGCCTGTTAGACAGTCTAAGGAAACATTTTCCTTCTCTTTACGCCAAAGGGCATGTTATTTTCCGTCGTCGGGTAGTGTTTTCGAGAGCGGGTCTCACATAAGCGGCCTTTAGGCTATCCGATAGATAAATGTCGCACTCAGAAGACAAAAACGAAAAAATACACGACCGGATTCGAGCTCGGTCCTCCCACTTTAATCTGTGGCCCTGTTGCAGAAGTCACGCACCGCACTTCCACTCTTCGTCGTCGATAGTCAGCTAGCATCTACCATTTGTAGTAGAATGTAAACAAGCAGCAGTGAAATGTAAACAATCACGTAGTCGAACGAAAGTTTTAAACACACTCGAGAGACAGGCCTGGCCTAAACGAGTCAGGGTCCTGACGCCCCGTGAAACGGCTTCCGAGCCAGCGTCGTGCGCTTATGGAAACGTCACTCAACATGTTCACTGCACCAATTGACGCCACAATTCTCGAACACGAACCAGCCACTGAGGGTGAATAGGTACAAGTTTTCTCGAGGAAGTTCCAGACGTAGCGCTCGATAAGGTGGAGCAGGCTCAGCAAAGCTAAGCAGCGGGCAAAGCCCCACAGCCGAACGGAATTCTTCCTAAAGTAGCTAAATAAAAATATGGCTGGAAGTACTCAAACAAGTTGTGAACAGGCCGCTAAGGAAAGGAACTTCCCCTGGGATGTGGAGGAAGGCGGCTTTATATCGGTTCTCATCCCTAATCCTGTGGGAGGACAGACCCGGCGGCCTACCGCGCTACAGGTCTCTTCAGTACAATGGGGAAGGTACTAGAAACATACCCATTCAGCTGCTTAACGAACAACTGGAGATCAAGCAGAACGCTCAGTACAGCTTTAGACGGGGTCGATTTTCTCTGGACGCACTGAAGCAAGTGCTGTGTCGGCACTAAAGAAAACCGGTCGTGAAAGGCAAGAAGCATCGTTCTGCTTATCCTACTGGATGTGCGAAACGCTAGTCCTCTTGGTAACTGCCCGATGAGCCCTGGAGTAGGCAGCCAGCGTAGTGCTAGACAAGGTCTGAAGGCGCACGATTTCAAGCTTGCCCCAGAGAAGACCGAAGCACTCTACCTCACTGGCAGGAGGAGGAGAAGAGGAATCTCCATCACCGCGGCTGGCCACCCGGTTGAAATCAAGCGGGACGTAATAAGAGGATTGTAGGTCAGTACGGATTCTGCTGAATATTACCAGATCATCTGCGTAGAGCAGGGTCATGACCGTTGAGTGCCGCTCTTTCATGATGCGTGGCAGATCACTGAGTAACGTTATAAATAGCAATGGGCTGAGATTGTCGCCTTGCGGATACCCAGTCGTCTGATCAAACGTATTATGCTCGCACACACCATCATCGAGGATAATTTGGTTAGCCCTCAGAAGTGCGCAGAGTAGAGTGAGCATTCGCGGTCCGACTCCGGCCTGTCCCAACTTCTTTAAGACAATCAAAAAACAAAAGGCTGCGTTTGCACACTTGATGAATATTTCTCGCAGAATGGCCTCATAGTAAACGTGTCAAAAACCAAGGCTGTTAAGTTTCGGCGTGGCGGGCAACGAGCCCGCGCAGATAAACTGCGATTTCACGGTGAGCAAGTGCAGTTTGTAGAGACCTTTTGCTATCTCGGGGTAATTTTCTCGTCTCGAGGTACAACTTTTTCACAGCATGTAACTGAGCGCTGTAGAAAAGCGCTTATCGCGGCAGCGGGTATCAGAAACCCAACACAGTTGTCCGTCCAGACGGTTATGACATTATTTACGCTCAAAGTGGCATCCGTAGCTGCTTACGGAATTCAAGTGACATGGAAACATCTTAGCACTTCGCAGTTATGGCATTTGGATAGGGTGAAGCCAGCCTTCTTGAAGCGAGTACTTGGCCTTCCGTCAAATTCGCGCAACAGATTAGTGTACATGCTCGCGGGTTCAGTATCATTTATTGATGAACTCATAGACCGCTTTAATTTGCCGCAGACAGTCGCTCTGGAAACGTTTCGGCATGAGTATTCTCAAAAAGTGTCTCTAATTCCCAGAGAGTTTTATCTATCACCAGCTATGACTAACCAGGCCTGGAAGGACTCTCTCCGGCCATGTCGTCACCTCACTACTCGCTACAGTGTTCACGGATTTCATCATCTACTATGCCGGTCTGCTGGGTCTCATGAACCCAAGGAGGACTGCAGATGCCGTCGTTGTGGCGGCCCATGTCCCCTCTACCACCTACCTGATTGTACGGAATCCGTGTCACTTTCTCAGCTTCAGCGAGAATGCTCATAATTCATTTTACCATGTTTGTTATATATATCATGTTTGTATTTACATACCCAAACAGGGTTCATTTTAAATAAATAAATAAATAAGGGGATTGTCTTGAACTTCTGATATGTTAGTTACGTGTACGAAACTAGGTGAAAAATTAAGCAAAGGTCCGTTGTTTGCATATCAATTTAACATTGTTTCGCAAAAGAATATACATCTTCAATTGTTTATACAGAACAAAAGTGCTTTAACCCTGATTTTGCAATTTCTTCATTGTGCAAAAACATTTTGCAGCGAGCATTTAACGCCCCATATCATAAGCAAAAGTTTATCCTTTCCGTAATAAAACTTATTTTTAAGAATTACATATTCACCACAGTTGCAGCTCCTATTTCGAGACCAAGAGCCAATTTAATTCGCCAGTAAAATAATATGCAACAGCGTTTAGAAAATAGAAGCAAACGTTCACAAGGGAACAATCAAATGGGGCGAAGGTACTGAAAACGAGTTTGTCTTCTTTTTCACTAAGTATTTCTCTACCCACCTTTTTTGTTCCGTAGGGTTTGAGGCGTAATGTTTGACGCCATGAGTGAAAGATGAAATGCAGGAATCACTTTTATTACTCATGTCTATCTGCGCATAAACAAGGACATTTCTCTGCGCGGTATAAGAGGTAGATATTTTAATATAACTTATATGGAACTGTAAATTGTTTTAATGTACAACAATCCACAACATCTCCGCCAGCAAAACTAACTGGAACAGAGAAACAGATGACTGCCTCACTGTTAATCAACTGACCTGAATTATCTCGTTTTTGTGGAGCTATGTTTCCATAAATAACTGACAGTTACAAAAAAATATATATATATATATGTATATATATATATATATATATATATATAGGGTCCGCAGTGGTAGAATTGCTACGCGCCGGCAGGAGATCTGTCGGCAGGCGAGTGTGCGAGATCATTTTCTTCTTCAACTATGCGATACTTTCGGGAAGAATGCTTGGTGTGCCTATGCATGGCTGCCTCACAAATCCACAACAACATTCGGCGTTTCCCCTCCAAAGTTTCCTCAAGGCGTTTCTCGAAAATTGGCGCCCCGAGCAGCATCAGCTCGTGCGTGCTCCAATACGCTTGCTGTGCATAGGCACCTACAGCAAGCATTCTACCTTCTAGGAAACGCAATTTTGGCGCCAATGATAATTTGCCTTGTACGTGCGGCTTCAATGAGAAATGTAACTTATTTTAGAAGCCTCAATGTGCTTTTTAAGGAACTCTTCCGCAGTGTTTTTACTTCACAACTTGATATGAAGTGCTGAGAAGATGTGCACTGAGAAACGCAACTTTGGCGCCAGTGATCACGCACCTGATACGTGTGCCTACAGCCATACCGTTGTAGGTCTTGCCAGATCCGAAGATTGGTATATTAGTATAAGCAAAAATGTTCAAATATGTGGTACTTTTTGACTGCGTAAAGAGCTTTGGGAGTGTAGTTTGTGTTGATTACAGCCTTTTCAGCTGTATGTTTTTCAAGCAATTATTAGGCCGACCTAATCCACTACCGATATCACTTCACACAAGCTGAATTCTATTATAGATTTTGCAATATTAGATCTTCTGTATTATCGTCAGTTTCAATCTGATGAGTAATGAGGTAAACATTTTCTGTAGAACTACCTTGAACATGATGGAACATATTTTCATCGATGCTTTCCACATGAAAAAAAATGCAAGTAGAGACCAAGTTTTACGCAATCTGGATCGTCATTAGAAACATGTTAAACACATTTTTGATTGGATTTTCGATCGGTGGGGTTAGTGTTGACAGTGTCTAACCGCCTAAACATACAAAAAAAATTAAGTAGATCTTCGACAGTGTATGTGAATGTTTGCTATTTGTTTCTTAACGCTCACGTGAGTCACTGTTCTCCGAAAGAGCCTGTTCCATTAGTGAGAGAAAAGCGGCATTGCTATGGTGGTGACGTGATGTTGAACTTGCATTCTAAAAACAGTTTCTAGAATTGGTTGAAACGAAAAATTCGCAAGGCTTCCGACCGACCCTTAATGTGTCCGTTGTGACAGCGGAGGAGAGGGCAATGACGCACCACTTACATTGCTTTATTGCTCAGGAGTTCGAGAATGAACGAACAGTGCTTGAGCGTACATTGCAGGGCGCACTCGCTATTGAAAACGTATGCAATAGGATGATACCTTATGGAGGAAATAGAATGAGACCTATCGCAGAACAGAAGTGGTTCAATGCTTAGGGAGCGGGGGGGGGGGGTTAACTAGTACATAAGTAGTTCTTGGCATTTGGGGAACATGGGGGGGGCTAGTCTTTAGTGGCCAGGATACTTTGAGAATAGTAAGTCCCACACTGTTTATTAGATATGTAAATGCGTTCTTTCCTTTAAAAATTATCTCGAGCGCTTCTGCCATCTTGTGTAGAGAGAAAACGCATGACATTTAGTTGTTTCCTATCTTGTAGTTTCTTCATCCCATAGCCGACCCCCCGCTTTCGTCTTTAGGGCCGCCTTTGTGCTCCGCAACGTGCGAATCTTTCACAACGAGATACTGCTTCAACCAGTTACATTTTGGCAAAAAACGGTCAAGCTGTGATCAGGTTTTCTTTGCCTCAAGTGGAGACTTTCTAGTCGAAAGGTGGCGGATGGCTTTAACGGCAAACATCCTATGCCAATAAAACGAACACTAGTAACAAAACTGCAATCGCTTTATACGTTTTCGCTATATATATATTTATATATATATATATATATATATATATATATATATATATATATATATATATATATATATATATATATTAATGTTTGGATATGTTTATTTAAAAATAAATGCATGTATTTAGCCTATATATTTTTTTTTTTTAATAACCTGAGGTTGAAGGTAAATCTTGCATAAGACACCGGGCGATACGTTGGGTATTCGCCGCGGTAGTGTCAGATTCTTACTGACTAAACCCCCAACCGGTAAGTATCTTGGGGATGCCATTCCGTACTAAAGTTGAATATTACTTCGAATAGCACCCTTGCAGGGACCAGCAGTCGGCGCTTATCGCCAACCTTGTCTTATCCCGAGGTTAGTCCTCAGGTTTGCTGGGCCGCCGTGGCGGCCAGCCGGGCGATCCTTGCCCGCTCCAGGTGGTCCTTGCGTTTCAGCAGCTCTTCCGCAAGCTGAGCTCCTTTGTGCCAGTGCTCCTCCGACGCGCAGATATACCTGACGAAGCCTCTCATTCCGTGTGCGCCGAGCTCTCGGGCTAGTTGTTGATCCATCCGCTCTGCTCGGACGTCCTGCAGCGCACTGCATAGTAGCAGGGTGTGCAGTGGGGAGTCCACGTCGCAGGCGGGGCACAGTGTGCAGCTTTCAGCAATATCCTTAAACCTGGCCAGGTACTGTTTGAAGTCGCCGTGGCCAGTCAGGAACTGCGTCATAAAGTACGTCGTGCCGCCACCTGGTCTGTTGATCCATTCTCCTATGTCCGGAATGATTTCGCGTGTGGAGGCGCCGGGTCGGTTTCCGACTACCGTGTCCCACCGGGCCTGCCACGCGAGCAATGTTTCGGCCTTCTGCTGCTCTGCGGCGAGTGTCGGGTCCGCCCATTTCCTTCTCCTCTCCTCGGCCTTGAGGTCCCACGGGGTTGTGCCCGCAAGGACACACGCCGCCTCTCCGTTAACGTCCCGGTAGGCCTGGACCGTCCGGAGAGCAAGTATGCGCTGGGCCTTCATCATCGTGTTTCTATTGCACTCGGTCCGGAGCGTAGATTCCGCCCAGACCGGTGCTCCAAAAAGCATGATTGATTCGCCGACGCTTGCCAGCAGGCGGCGTTTGCCCTCCTTGGGTCCTCGGATGTTAGGCATGATCCTGGCTAGCTGTCCGGCAGCCTTCGTCATTTTCGCCGCCGCGATCCGTATATGAGGCGACCCTCGCAGTCCACGGTCCAGGTGCATGCCAAGGTATCGTACAACTTTGGACGTCTTTATCGCCGTACCACCAATTCGGATATCTAGGTCGCGGCAGGCTTTTTTGCCGACGAGGAGGGCGGCCTCCGTCTTCTCCGGGGCGAGTTCGAGCCCGTTTTGCCTCATCCACAGCGAAATTTCCCACAGGGCCAGGTTGGCCTTGGTTTCCAGTTCGCCGGGACTTCGCGCTTGGACTGTCACCGCAACGTCGTCTGCATAGGCCAGCAGGTCAACTCCGGGGGGGAGGTCTCTGAGCCACAGAACTCCGTCGTACGCCAGATTCCACAGCAGTGGACCAAGGATCGATCCCTGTGGCACCCCCGCCGTCATGGTTAGCTCTGTCCCGGCGCTGGTTAGGTGCCTCTCCTTTAGGTAGTCCGAGATCATCCTGGTCAGATACTGTGGGACTCTTCTGGCTCTCAGCGTTCGCAGAATCACCTTCCATGGAAGGGAGTTGAACGCGTTACGTACGTCGAGTAGTATGACCAGATACAGTTCCCGGGTTTTACGCGTTGCTTTCCGGAGGGTTTCCGCCTTGGACAGGACCCTGTGGATAGGAGAGAGGACAGACCGGTTTTTCCGGAAGCCAAACTGCCCATCCGACAGGAGTCCAAATTCCTCGGCGTGCCGCCGTAGCCGTGCCTCGATCACCGCTTCAAAGGTCTTCGCGAGTGTGCCTAGTAAGCAGATGGGCCGGAACGACCCATTGCCTTTCGGCAGCAACACCACCTCGGCGCGTTTCCACGACGTCGGGAAGGCTCCTCTCCGAATCAGCCCCGTGAACACCTCGGCGACCATGTCAGGGAATTCCTTTAGGAGCACCCTGGTGGCCGCCGGTGGTACCCCATCTTCGCCAGGAGCCTTGCCAGGTTTTATTCTCTCAGCAGCCAGGATGATCTCGGCGCGTGTTACCGGGGGTGCTTCCTCGTCGGGAGTCAGAGGTCGCTCGTACGGGGTTCGATCAAATTCGGGCTGCCTCGGGAATAGTTGCTCGAGGGCTGCTTTCCTTTCGTCGGTAGTTACCGTTGTCTCGCACCTTCCCTTGATTTTCCCCCGAACGAGCTTGTACGGCTTGCCCCATGTGTCTTGTTCCACGCTATCCAGGAACTCTTTCCATGCGCGTTCCCTACTTTTGGCGATTTCTCGCCGTAGCAAGGCACGGCACTTCCGGAGCTCCCCGACAGCTCTCGCCATCCGGTCATCGTTATCCCCCACTAGCGAACGTAGCGTCTTGACCTCGCGGCGGGCTCGGAGGCAGTCCCTTCTCCTTCCGGCGATCTCTTCCGTCCACCAGTGTTTCGGGGACACCTGGTGGCACCGTTTTGGGTGGACCCTGGCAGTTGCGCAGGCTGACTCCAGGAGCCGTTGCAGTCCCTCGGCGTCTGCGGGGGCGCCTGAACGAGCGAGCTCGGTCCGTATGGCCTCAATCATCGAAACGCGCCCCTGAAAACGTAGTTTATTTCGGGGGCGGGGTCGGGGTGGCAGGGGTGCGTCCACGTAAAACTCGATCGTTTGATGGTCCGACAGAGTGATCTCGTTGGTTAGCACTTGCCACCCGCTGATCCGTGTCGCTTGCGTGGTCTGAGCCATTGTAAGATCGACAAAAGAGAAACCTCGCGTCCCTACGAATGTCGGCTCAACGCCGTCGTTCACTGTCGTGAGGTCCAGCTCGGCCATCCACTCGAGGAGTTTGTGGCCCCTTCCGTCGATCACCGTCGAACCCCACTCCGTGATTTAGCCTATATGTATAGCCACACGTGCGCCAACAAACGCGCCCTACTATTTATTTAAGCGTTGATTCTGCATATAAAGTGAATTCCATCCTGAATCATCGATGGATCGGGCATGCGCGCATCTAAGGCACTATCAGGGTTCCGGGTTGCTAGCAATGTGGAGATATATAGACCAATATAACAGCTGCGACAAAATGTTTTTTTCACAATAAGTTTTGTACAGCACTAAACAAGCGTGTTCGCCGCATCCGTATGAGCTATGAGCTAGAAGGCCTATGAACTGCTTATAGCTTGGTTACGTGAGTCTGTCGCTGTGTAGAAGGTGACACCTTGAAGCTAGTTTACTAAAAAAAAACATACCGCAATACCACCGGCAGGAGTAATGAGATAAGCATAGGTCTGCTAAGGGGACATGTAGAGATCTGCGTGATGGAAGCGCCAGGGTCCTTGACACGACACAAATTCTCTAGGTGTCTAAACCACCGACTAAAGCTTGTCAGATGCATACATTCCTGCTAATTGAGTCTCTAAACAGGATGGCTTTCGGTTCGCTGTGCTTTGTTGACTACTAACTTCGTTTGTCACATGCAAAACAAGTACTCGCTATCTACTCGTGCTCACCGCACCGCTCTGTTTGACAGTAAGGAGCTTTGCGGAACATACTTGGGTCTCTACTGCCGTTTCAGTGGCGGATAGCATAATTGCCATTTGGAGTCGGACAACTTGCTCGACTCGAAAGGTCTCATTATTATGGGCTTAAAAAGTGCAAGTACAGGCTACGAATATGAGCTTAGAGCTTGGTGCAAAACCTATCGGGTAGCTATACTAATATTTACTAAGTAAACTCAAGGCTCTAGCATATTATCTGGCATCTGCGAATTAAACGTTTTACAACTATGGGACCGGCTGGGATATTACTTTGTTTGGAAGCAAGATTTTATGGAACGCCCGAAGCAGAGGTTTCCCTGAAGAGAAGGCAGTTTTTCGGGGAACAAAAATGTGCAGGACAGGCAATCAGATAAAACTGTTATATGGTATATGTTGATAAATTGATCAGACAAAACTTGTTTTATGTTTTGTGTTGATAAATTGATCTGATAAAATGTGTTATATGTTGATAAATTGAAAATATACGACAAAGTTGAGCCGCATGGCTCCACGTTTAGCTGCTTTTCTGAGTTTTTTTTTCTTGCTGCACCAGCACTAAAGGCGTCCGTTAGATAAAAAATGAAAATTAACGATCGAGTGGGTATCGTTCTGCACCCACACACAGTGAACGGTCACAAAGCATCAGCATAATTATGAATTATGTACAGAACATTTGTTAAATTAAACACTCTATACCCAACTAATTGTTCTGTCGAGGTTACGCTTTTTCGATCAAACGTCAAATACATTTTTTGGCGGCGTTGTTTGTAACAGGGTTGACATGCAGGGGCATGCAAGGTTAACATGCAGATATTGCTCTAGATTGTTCGGCATTAATACATCGATATATTGTTTCACTTGCCAAGCGAACAGAATTGAAGAAAATGTCATGCGCTAAGGAGTACGTTAATCTTTGCTCACCTCGTTGCTGAGTTGCCCAAGCCTGCGCGACCCAAGGTCTTAGTACTCGTCTCTAATGAACGATTGGGCACTGCCGATGCCGTCACGGCCGCCAGCTTTACCGAAGTGGCACCAATGTCTCTTGCGGAAGCATGTCGATTGCGGAAGCTTGTGGAACGAGTCGTCTGTCGCACACAAGACGCTTTGGTATGGGTCAGCTTCAGACACTGCTGTTACGTCGACTAGGACACGTGCACTGACCTACACTGAACCGTTTCCCACTGGGATCCTTGTTGTCGTGCGAAATCGAAGGGCGTCTGCCCTCGCCGACTCATGCGTGTTGCAGGCATCGTTCAAGACTAGCAAATTTCAAACCAGTCCGCTGCCAAAAGTTTCTGTAGGGAATGGCGGGGGAATGCAGTGAGCTGTGAAGTGAAGCCAACAACTGTTTTTGCAAAAATATAGTACGTTGCACGATGCTCTCTATACATTCACGCGCGGATTAGAAACACGCTTGTGTTTTAAAAAAGCTTCAAGCGCTTATTAGGAATAAAGTAGATTCTCGGACGATTGTGTGCCGCTAGCATCAAATGTGTTATTAGAGACGTTTTGACCTCATTTTCCATGACTTCATGGACAAAACTCCTTGAAGGACGTTAGTGTTGTTGTAGACGAAGAGTATTTCCTAAGCATCAGACACTCTGCGGTTTGGCCAGAGTGTGTCTCATTTCATGAGTGTTGGGGAAAATACTGCGTGTGGCATGAGAGTATGGATGAAGATGAGAAAGTGGGTAATGTGAAGCTAGCAGAGGTCCGATACGGCAAGCTCATCGGCGGTAGCAAATAACGCGTGACAAGGTAGCGCAACTGAGGCACTTTGTCTATGAATGCGATAGCCGCTAAAAAATGACCAAGTCCACAAACATACCCAAATAATCAAGGTAACCGGAGTATAACTTGCACACTTTGGAGTATTGAGTGTTTATGCACCCCTTTGGAAAAAAGCGTCCAGCAAAACCACTCAAATGGGACAACCTACTACTACTACTACTACTAACTGGAAATTTACATGCTACCTCGACAAAATATTCCTAACTAACTAGACTTAGCAGCAAACCCGACACAGGAAGACCAAAGGAGGGCGTCGCAATTGTAGTGCGTGCGATATAAATAATGAGCCGAATTAAAGAAGGCCTATCGGAACAAACTGAGGACAACGATGTGATGTCTAAACTTAACACCACCCAGGAATTCGTCCAAATAAAGAAGCACTACAAAAGACACCAAGGACACGTTGGGGACGCGATCAGAGACTAAACACAATAATTCTAAGAAACTCTTCTGTGACTAAACACAATAATCATAAGAAATTTTGTTCAAAGTCTCAAACCCCCAGCTTCTGTGGATCCGGGATTGAGGCTGCTATTATATCGCTGAGATATGTGAGATATACGCTGAGCAGAGCGTATATCTCACATATCTCAGTGAGCGTTCTACAAAACGCCGACAATGTTGGACAATACATGGATGGAACCGCTCTTCGGGCTGCGTCACTTTCTCGCCTGCTTCTCCGTCCATGGGTTCCACCACAAACTGTGCCGTCGCACTGGGTTTCATAACCCTTCCAATAAGTGTCATTGCACATTTTGCGGCCTCATCTGCACCAAATATCACCATGAAACGTATCGGCCAGCACCAGCTATCTGGGAGTTAGATCGATGAAATTTTTCGGAATGCATATACAACATATTCCACATACATATGTCCAAGATATACGGAAACGAATGCCGTTTCCGAGTTTAATGAAACTGTGTAATGTAATCTAATTAACAATACTGAAAGGTAATGTAATAATAGATAAAAAAAAATAAATGTAGAGAGCACTGACACGTAAAAGAAATGGTAAATCCGTTGGGCCGGACGAGTGAATGAACACCTCAAAATCGACTCCAACGCAACAGTTTTAAAACTGGCAAACATACAATAGTATTGTCCCAACGAGGGTCTACATGAAGTATGGAGAAGGTTTGAGGTAACCCTTATATACAAGCAAAAAGGAGAGTCGACAGAGTCCGACAACTACAGAGGAATTGCCTTCACAAGTGTCGTGTTCAACACACTAACAACGCTTATTGCCCAACGAATCCTTTCCTATAATCATGGTCATATCCTAGAACAGCAGTTTGGGTTTCTCCCAAACAGAGACACTGGACAAGCAGTGAAATGGCATGTCATACATATTGTTTATTTCGCAATAACTTTGCATTTCAAGATGGTGCATGATTACAATACAGACGTCATTATATACAATTTACACACTTCAGCGATTGTTTCACCGGGCGAAAAAGTGCAAAGACCGCAGGAGCGTCTGGCAGCTCGCTGCGTGGTATTTAGCACATATCTGCGAGCAGAACCGGCAACGACATTTATTGCCAACTTGGTGAAATCCTTGGGTCGAACATATCAAGTGATGATAGCCATGCACAATTTACGTTGTATACACGTGCCGGCTTGAGCACGCCATTCCATCTCAAAGCTTTCTGGCGAGGTACCCATCTAACTGCGTCACCTCTGCCGAGGCCTCGGTCACTTTTCCCTGCCACTCCAACAAAAATTGCTGAAGTGTTTCTGTAATAGATGACCTAGGCCTGACTCTGATTGTTTCCACTGCCGATCCGCAACCCGCTAGCAGGTACACGAAGCGGTTTCTAGCCGTCCGTGGTAAGCAAAGAACCCTCTCCAAATATTTTGTGAATCATCTTTCTAGCTGCGCAAAACTTGCCGCTGAAAGATGGCTCTACACCCTGCCAAGGTACAACATTGGTACAATCTTAAGCTCAAAAAGACGCACGGCCGCACTTAGAGACAGTCGTCGAGGGTCTCTCACCTCTGTGTGAATAGAGGCAATTGCCGAGGTGCTCTCACCTCTGTGTGAATAGAGGCAATAGCCGAGGAGGGGTTAAGGTCGTTCCCGTATAGTGTAGTTTCAGACCCAAATACGGCAAGGAGTTGACAAACTCCAGCGGTTGGTCACAACAGGGTATTACATCTGCTGCAGGCAATCGACCCCTACGGCGAAACTTAATGGCTTTCGTCTTTACGCCCTTACGGTGAAGGTAACTTTCTACGTCGACGAATGGCACCACGGTCCCGGTGGGCCACTACTATGTCATCCACACACATAACAACGACGGCGTTTCTAAACTCCTCCCGCACATGGTGGGCTAGGTCTGTGATGAGCAAGGAGAAGGCCAGGCAATTGGGAGGGTCCCCTTGAGTGGTCCCTAAGTTTTGACGTCTGCCTCGGTTGCGGCCAGCTGGCTGGGCTTCGAACAGACAAGATCAAGAGAGATTGAAGAAAAACCTAACGAAATCCACTGAACGATGCGCTCCAAGATTTTTCTGTTTTCGAGAATAGAGACTTTGTGCATCTTATATGAGCGCACAGGTGGGTTCTGAAAAAACGCACACACATATTGGCCAAATTCGTACTCATTTCCAAGGCGATTGGACGACCTTAATAAAGCATACGCGTAATATCAGCAGGCTGAAAGTGAACAACCACAAGTCAGTAGGCTGCAAGAGTACGTAATCGCATTGTCGGAACCCGGAGTCGCTTTTTCCTCGCAGATTTGGATTCATCACTATCTCTATGAGTAGTGTATGGGACTCCGAATCTGCGAGTACGCTCTTGGGGCTCGGCGTCACGAAGAGGAATTTTATGGATCTTATTGTCTTAACGCTGCACGGAACCTTGAGGATATACCGCTCGCACCGGGTCCCTAAGAGCGGGGGCTACTATCAAGCAAGGACACGGACAGCTGATTCTTAACCTCACGTGACACCTTTTTACCACCATTTTTATTAAGGCGAGCACTGCCAAGTGTGCAAACGTATTGTAAATGATTAATAAATCATCACAATATTTTATGTATATATATATACCACATTTTATGCAATTACAAAATGCACAGCGGCGCAAAAACATAAACGTAATTTTTTTCTGCAAGATTTTTCAGATTCACATGAGCCATTTTATCGCTAGATTTCTCAGAGTTTGCGTTCTTATCCAAGCTCGTTTTCGGTGGTTGAGTTTACTCTAAATCCCTTTTCGACTGTTTGTTGGTGGCGCCGCGGCGATCCTTCTCGAAGGAAGGAGCAAAGTTTTTAATGGCCATATTTAACTTAAAGCTTTGCAGCAGCGAAAGAAGAGCATTAACTCTTAACTATGCGAATTGGCCAGTGATCTTATTTAGAATGACATATGCATTGGATTGTCCATTGACGTTCGCGCGAGCATAACATGCAGCGGACAAATACGACACTGTGAAGGGCACAATCGAACCACTGAAAATAACGCCAATCTCTTACCATTCTTTCCAGGCAAACTCGACGATTGAAGTAACGTTTTGCTAGCTGCCAATACAAGAGGAATTGGCTTCGCTTCGAGGCTGTGCCAGGAAAGAAGAGAACACAGAAGAGCAAGAGAAACGAAGCTAACCCGGAACTTCAGATTGCTGCAGCGTCACAAACCTTTCTACATAACGACAATTTTGGACCAAGAGGAATTTCGTTTAACATTACACAACTTCTAACTTCGTGTTAAATTTGAGAAGGTTAAACGGAGTGAACGGCGGCGTTGTGGTTGTTGCTGTTGTTGAAACACGACGCATACACTTTTTTGAGTGACTTCGCCAGCTGCACAATGATTCTTAAGGTTCTCGGCTCGGATCCTAGCTTAAAAGTTCAGCGCTACTTTGACACAAGCAGTGTTAGGGGTTCTATCAATCAGGCCGTTGCAGCCTTAAGCTTCCACTGCAAGAACACTCCGTGAAAGCGTCGGCGAGAGCCGCGACTGTCGTAGTGCGCATTTAGGTCCCAGTTGTAGGTCGCACTCGCGAAACCTCCCACCTTCGAAGACACTCGTCGGCAATATATCGTTAAGTAGATAGTACGGTTTAGCTGGTACTAAAGCAATTTGACGTTCATTTCCTCTCCCACTCGCTCAGGCGGCTCATATCGATGTTTGCAATTCCAAGCCGAACGTACATATGCTGGCGTGACGGCGACAGTGTCTAGTGTCAGCCTTTTCAATCCTCTCGTTCTTCGATGGGACATCCTGCAGCTAACACCGTGAGCACCTTATCGGAACAGAGTGCCAGAAGCGACGGGTACTCCACTCAACGAGGTACTCGCTCGATTGACCATTCCTTTTAGAGAGGGAATCGTTTGTATAGTGCGCGCTTGGACCACAATGTCACGAGTTCACAAGTAGCGGCGCTTCTTTGTGAGTTAGCGTGGAAGCGGTCTCGGTATAATTTGTTTTGCTTAAGAAAACAATAAAGGAGATAAAGAGGCAAATGTATGTACATGCAAGTATATAGCGCAGCTTTGTGACGGGTCCGAGTGCCCTTTTGCGCCAATAATCTAAGTGCTCTGTACGACATGTCTTTATTGCTATTATGTTGTCAGCCGCCAGAGCATCAAATTGGGGGCATGGAACGAATGGAGCCCCATTTTTCATGACCAGTTCTAGTTTGAAAATCGTCGCATACCTGCGAACTACGACTGATGTCTCGGTGACGCAGAGAAGCATGTGTGTAAAGAAGTCTCGAAGCACCATGCAATCAGTACTGTATCCATCCGTCTGGCGCGCAAACCTAAAGTAAAACGCAGACACCGCCGCCATGGTTATTATAGTGTCCACCATCCCCATGGCTGGCCGGCGACCGTTACGAGTTAGCCATTCTTTCGCTCAACCAACACACGTCCTCTGCTTGGCTCGCACCAACGACTATTCACTCATTTATTCGCATGCCTCCTTATATACCACAGATTTGCCCGCGCATATAGTGACTTCCCGCGTCTTCGCAACTGGTGTGGCGGCATCCTCTATTTAGCGCCATGGGTTTAGTTTGCTTCAGCATTGCCGCCTACCGACGCTGAATATGTCCGCGCTGCCTAATGGACGCTGCTATCCTACAGTTATGCAAGCACACTCTACGTCTAGCTACGGCAAAGTAGAATTGGCTTACCTGCGTCCATCTGCGACAAAGTAGAATTCGTTTCATTGACAGCGTGGTACTGCCGGGCTGGCGATCTGTACTGAAGGTTAGGTTGAAGCAGGCATCGCTTTCATGTTACAAACGCCTTCCTTTCTGATTTCTGTCACCATGCCGCTACTAATGACATTGAGAAGCCCGGATATATATATATGCCTGATCGTTCGAGCGAGTACTACAGGCATAACATAGATGTGAACTAGCGATAGATGCATTACATATACTCGGCACTGAATCCCAGCGGTTATGGGTAGGTAACAAGCGCTGAGCTTTGGCAATCAACAACAAGAATACTAAAACAACACGACTCACAACTTGTTTGATCTGTGTGAGTACAAACGTCCTCCGGGGGAAGCTGGGTTTATTCCGCTCGGCTCAGCACGATGCTTGACGTTCTACTCCCGCGGGGGCCGAACGGACGGCGAGCTTCAAGGTTCGTCAGAGATAGACGGGATACGAAACTGTGCGTTGAGCATGTGCTCTGTTTGTTCCTAGTACTGCACTAATTCGAACAGGAGCAAAGAGATTGAAGATCCTTGAAGCTATGGTCTTAGATATCTATATAATTAAATGGAAATAACATTAATTCTACAGAGAATAAACGGCTCGCTGGTGTGACATTAAAGGACGTGTCGTCAATGAAATCAAAGTTAATGAAATTTAGCCGTGTAGGCACCGTAGGCCTACGCATCAGCCGATGAATCTGTTAAAGTATCGCTTCTTACTATTAGAGAGCACAGGTTCATCTAAACGCTCCAAAAAGGTCAGCAATTATAAACTGACATTTATTATCACCTTTGTGAGGTACATTGAAGATCAGCAATTACACAATCCGGTAGCAAATTTCTAATAGCTTGTAAATCTGTCTACAGGAATGCTCCTGAAGCAGGAAGTCCGCTTGAAAGAACAGCCCATCTCTGGTACCACACTGTATAACCCTTTGAACGTCACAAACACATATAGTGAGATCGCCAGTCAAGACAATGACATCCCGGTACTATAAAGCACATTATAATATAGTTTGGACATTAACCCAATTTATAATTCATTTGAAAATAATTTGATAAAATGATTAGGCTTGCGAACGACTGGTAGAGTTACAGCTTAACTGCGCCCATGGCACAAGGGCTCAACCATATAGTTGGAGCAAGCGCTTAAAATTGCTCACGTCGGTTTAAATGTGCTCCCTTGACACAGATAACAATATCGAAAACGAGCCGCTTCTCAAAGCCCTTTGAATAATAAATGTTCGGCACTGCGGTGTGTTTAGACATCGAACACGATACTCTCATTATATTGCCAAATATAACATAGCATGTTACTCACTTCAGTTCAATTAAAACGGCAAATTCAATAAACTTAATGCCTAATTTGGAGGGACAAACCATTAAATGTGAGTATACATGGCGGAATCAAATGCATTGCGTACGGGCCACGTTACGAGCCTCGCTGTGTACGAGTATGCATGCACTAAAAATCCGGCAAGGTACCTTTATCGTAAACAAAAGTTACGCAGCGTTTCGCGAATGCCTTCGTTAGCAATTTGTTCCCATCATCGTACATACTTTTGGTAGGCCCCAAATGTGAGTGTTGAGCTTAGATGGGCGCGGAGCGATGCTTTGCATTATATAAAGAGGCTGGACGTTTAGCCATGGACATTTGAGAACAAACATGTTCTTTAATTATTGTTATTACTCTTTAGTTTATGTGCTTATATATGAGGCAACAATTTTCTCTTCTTATGAACATATATACAGGATCAAAGAAATAAAAACGTCACGTATCGTTAAGGTTCGAGCGTGTCCAGAGTTTCATGCATACAGGGGGCGTTATCCCGCTGAATGTCCAACGACAGGTCCTGGTGCAGATAATCGGCAGCTCTAGTGTCCTCTGTCGAACGGTTGAGCGGCTCGCCGGCGACGTGCAGTGTGCCAAATGCCGGCGGACAGAAGTCGTAGGTATTTGAGGGTGGCATTTTTTTCTGCACCTGTTGGCCTCCGCCAACATAGACGTGTGACCAGCATGTTCCGCTCCCACGCTGACCATTGAAGGGGCTAGTGAGTCAGTAACGGTTGCATACCATACCAGCATGCGACCCAACTCGCAACATGTTGGTGTCAGTCCGTCTGGTCTCTTTCCATCATCCCTGCAGAGACCACGAAGCTCAAGAATGGAAGAAAAACCAACAGATCTCAAGGCTTGAGGTAATGTCCCCTGGTGGCTGGCGGTCAAACGTTACAATCACCGCATTGAGCGGTACCTTATCCGACTGCGGTGGAAACTCCACCAAGAACCAGATGCCAGAGTGAACACTTTCTTCGTTTAGTGCGGACGACAATATCGCTTCTAGGGGGAACGTCTAGCACGGCTGGGTAACCCGGCGACACCCGAACACAATTTACTACCAACTTCCGACGCATCTATTTTTGCGTTAGAGCGCGAATCACCTACATGTCCCAAAAAGTTGGCCCGCTGCATCACACAGTGTTGCCGACCACACGCAAATTGCATTACAGCCTAGATATATCTAGGCTATCCGGGATTTCCTCCAGTTGACCTCACCTGACCTTTCAGCATGGCTGCGGTGAGGAAAATAAAACAATTAAAGGGTGCTTTTAAGGGGTAGCATATGACACTGCCAATATGCCAATAGATCTGTTGACTTCACTAACCCCTAAACGATGATGCTCTTCCGTCGCAACAATGCGCGAGTCTATGATCTGCGATGGCGCTAGCAAATCGAATTCGGCCAGCCGGAGGACCCGAGAGGAATTCGATTTCTCAGAGACGCAACCAAACAGTCTCCCAGAGTACACTGGAAGCACTCACTACATACACTTCTCAGCCAATAATTGGTATAAGCAAAAACACTTAATGATGATTCTTGCTTACCAGCGGTTCATCTATCGGAAAATGACTTTTTTTCGTAGAGGCGTCTGCGATGCTTCCCCTGCCCCGGTCGTATAACCACATGTTGTCAAGTAGGCTCATGTCTCCCATGGTCGAAGACAATTTTGGTCAGAACCCGCACGGTTATTCCACGAGCGTTAACCCCACTCGAACAAAATAAAAAGCGTACTGTCGTACGCAAAAAATGTAATATTTGTTTGACTTATTTGAGAATACATTCGGTAAGCGCGTAGAACAGGCATACTGATGAGGCAAGCACTGGAGCACCCCTAAATTATACAGTACCGCTTCGACGAGACTCTCTGTCCTGCATACAAGCCCTGACGATAAACTGCTTTCACTCTGACGTTATTTTTTGGATAAACCAAGTTGCCGATTTCGAAGCTGCTTGTCTTGGGGATTCTTTTCTACTTTTTAAGACATAAGTGAGCTCGAGTATCTCCTTTCGGTGTTTTCTTCGCATGGCTGACAATCAGAAAATGGCATTCTGCTATCGACTTCGAAGCCTGGCGGACTAAAGTACGGAGCCTCCGAGTTCGACTGCATGATAGATGGAACCATTTCACCGACAGCCACGCTGGCGCGTGATATATAGTTACCAATACTGCGCCCCCTGATTTCAGTAATCACCATATCACTCAGCTAGTGAACCCTCATCTGAACATGTCAGCGCCATTTCTCGTGGTTTGTTTGGTTTCCTTGAACTCTCCGCACACCTGGGCTTGTCTGGAGTTCATCAATAGTTTCTTTAGATGGCGGATGCCGGGTAGGCGTATATATATACATATATATATATATATAGAAGGAGGTCATTGACATGGTCATCCTTTCTTGGACAAAATACATTTGAATTGCATGCACTTTAGCTCGCTTTGGTTATACCGTATTATTTTCAATGGGATTTTCTGTCCTGTGTACAGGTCCTGACAACCAATTCATTTAATTCCGACATACATGTTTTTTTCCGAGAAACTGAGTTACTACTTACGGAGCTGCTTTTCTCTTTTCTAAACTGTACAGATGAAATCGAGTATTGTTCGGAGCTTCTTACTTTGCTTTACAATCAGGACCTACTCAGAGGCCACTCACGTATTTTGTTAGTATGATGAGCTTCTGTATCGACTCTCGCTTGCGCTCAGCACTGTCGAATAGGTCGAATTGCGCATTTACGTCCTAACGAGGATCGGATTCACAATGACAGCGCGGCGAACTCCGATTCGAAATAGCTATGTCGGCAGGTCATTGCCATTGAGGCCCCGGGTGAAGCATCATATGTCTTTCGTCCATATTAAGATATATGACGTCAAAGCAGGCTGTGTTAGCAGGCGGTAGCGTTTTTACTCCGGTTTTGTGTACTTTTGCTGGCATCCTGCAATTCAAATGTCTGTTTAAGTTATATAAGCCTATTAGTTCCAGCAGTTTCAACGAAATACCGGTATTTGCAAGAGCGCCGCCGCCAGTGTTTCCATCGCCTAGCAACACTGTGGATCCTCCGCTTAGCAGATCTGCCTGACCTTATAGCACGGCTTATATGATATTGTTTGCGCATTGATCTTGAGGCTGTTGACGACACCATCGTCCAACCATGAACTGTTTACTGTGATGCCTTTCGTTGTCTATTTCCATCACAATGCTTCCACATAGACGCATACTTCTAATATTGCTAACGTTACGTTTTCTTGAACTCAAGCCTCGTAATTAATTCTGACAAGTACGAGCAAGATGGATTAGTGGCAAAGTCTTTGCCTTGCATTCGGGAGACCTGGGTTCGACACCCAGACCGGCCACTCTTAAATTGGTTTTCATGGTTTCCAATTTAGACAAGGTTAACGCCGGGGAATATTCTAGCCCCGGTATTCCCTTTTGCAGCAGAAGGCCCGGTGATGAATAAAATTAGGCGCGCCTGTTATACCAGAACATGCTTCGGGAAACTCTACAACGGAGGCAGTTGTACCGTTGCCATTACGTTGTAATTATGGTCCATTTGCATTGTCGTGAATTGAATGACATTGAGCGGTATAAAAGCAAATAGCCGAAATAATCGAAATAATAATTTAATACGTAACATATTTAGTACGTCTATTCAGCATAATGGTCCTAGTTTAGACTAGTGTCGTTGTGCCCGATGCTTTTTTAACCACGTTGTCCTTGAGGCGTTGCATTTTGATTTGATTTGATTGAGGATTATTTGTCGTTCGCTAAAAGACAGTCAGGAAGGCGCGCGCACGCACGTAGAGTAAGTCACAGTTTCACTGGATGTAATTCAAAGCCAATCTAATTCTTTTTTTGCAAGCTGTGCGGTGTTTGTCTTTTATTGGGACAACAGCTCATTTTTGAAATATCGATCTGGTCCTTTCTAACACTTGGTCTTAAATCTGGGGCCTACGACAGATCTATATCTCTGCTCTCCCCCAAAGCTGTACATTGTTTTACGATATATTCCATTGGCTCATTTCCTAACCCAGAATTAAGTGGGTTCTGTCTGGCAATATTAAGTAAAGAAAATTACTAAAAACAATAACTATTGTCTGGCAATACTAGATGTTGCATTTATATGATGAGAGCCGTATCTGTCGCCGTCGTTGAGTACCTTTGTTTGAAATCCAGTCATTTGCGCGGGCAACCAGCGTCAGCGGCATTCAGTTCGCGCGTTCAAACCCATCGGACACTACCGTACGATCTCAGTCGTACGACAACCACTCCTCGATCGTCATCGCAGCAATAAAGACTACACAGTCGAGCCGTCAGAGAGACGGTAGCTAACTAGTAAGGCAAAGTGCTTGTGTCTTCTTCTCTCGGTGTAGAACAGTACGGTAATTCGGGGCAACAGCGACATAGACGAGAGCTTACGGTTGACAATGATAGTCAACAATTTGGTGCCGTGACCAGGATTCGTGACTCGTCTGTGACGTTTGCCGACCGAAGTGGCTGTCCTAGCCTGCCGTACTAATGCCCCCTCAGCGGTGGCTATCTGGAACAACTTGTTCTAACGTTTACACATGCTAAGCCGACCGCCACGACTTCGGCGCGTTTGGGCTTAATTCTCGAAGACATCTAGTTGATTCCGTCGCCTCGTAGACTGTGTGAGTGAATCCAACGAACGTTTCGGAAGAGTTGGAACTCGGTGTCATGATGAGTACTACCGATGACGACAACTCGCTCACTTCGCTGCGGCGAGCACGTGGCTTAGAACGCCGGCAGCTATCACGAGCAGCCGAGAAGGCGAAACAGTGGGACAGTGATGTATCCCGACCGGACAGAAATGTGATAGTGGACTTGATATCAGTTGCGAAGCAACGTCAACAAATAATACGTGAACTGGATCTACAGGTGTTTGCAAATAGGTCGTTATCTGATGTAATGTTAGAGGAGGAGGAAGCTCACTGTGCCGAGTATAGTGACAAAGCGATGACAACACTCGCGATCTTGACTCGTCTGGTTGGTGGCTGCAGCACAGGAGTGCCTTCTACTTCGTTGCCGGCAGTGACTCCGACCGCGTCGGCAGCTCCCATAGCAACACCAACCTCCAGTTCGGCTTGCTATTTAGACCTGACGCCCGAGATCTTCAGTGGCAATGTATTGAAATATCGGTTGGTCATTAGCCAGTTTGAAAATTGGATTGCTCGCCGGTCCGACGCTTCCCCAACAGACAAGCTAATATGTCTTTTGAAGCACCTGACAGGCGAGCCGAAGGAGCTTGTGGCTTCGCTCGAAATTTGTGACAACAGTTACAGTGTCGCGCTTCAATTGCTGAAGGAGAACTATGGTAGGGTTGATGTTGTTCGTGAGCGACATTTTCATGACTTGATGAACATTCGTCGTGTGACAAACCCGAGCGATGTTCGTGGATTGCGGTCGCTGCTCAATACTGTCACCGCGAAGATCCAGACGTTGGGTGCTCTTAGTAGCCCGATTGACACGTATGCAGTTGCATTCTGGCCTGTATTACGTGCTGCTGTTCCTGGTGACCTGTTCTTCGATTACAGCGAACGCCACCGAAGCGGCGGGGTTACAGACAGTGTTGAAGACGCGGGTGAATCTATTAATAGCCAGCCGACTAGTGTTCAGGAGGCTGCTGTTAAAAATGTTGATAAGTTATTGGCGTTCCTTCGGCGGTTTGCTGATCATAAAGAGTACCTGCTACTCCCGAGCAGTTAGCCCGCGATGCTGGAAGAGAACACAGCGGTCAGCGACACGACAACAAGAGGACGTCAGACCTCAAACGCACTACAGTCTACAGTGTTGATGGCCAACAGCATCAGCAACAACGAGCAACGCGACAGCCGCAGCAATGTAATCAACAACAGCAACACCAATCACCCCTACAACAACGAGCACATCGAGCGTGCTTATTCTGTAAATGTCCTGATCATCCAACTTCTCGCTGTACTGCGCCTCTCAGTGTGGACGACCGGCGTAAAATTCTCTCTGAAAATAAACGCTGCTATAGATGCTTCCGCGCAGACCACCGACTGCGGGAATGCAAGTCTCGGGTGCACTGTCACACTTGTCAATCGCACCAACATTTCTCGTCTATGCACAGAGAGGCCGCTGAAGGCACACAGGTCTCAGCAGCAGTTTTGGCGGGCCCCGGCTCATTGGCGGGCACTATTCTCTACATGGCTACCGCGTATCTCATAAACGGCGAGAATAAAAAATTGGTCCGCTTGTTTCTGGATATGGGTTTCTGGATAGCTCGGCAACGTTCGTATCATCGAAATTAGTAGCACAGATGTCTAACGCTCAGCCACAGCAGAAGACTCGACTATCTGTCCAAGGATTCGGTGTGGATGAGAGGGTGGTCGACTCCTTTCAGTACCGGCTGCGCCTTCAAAGCACACATGCCCACCAAACGATTGATCTGGTTGCACATGAGTTTCCTGATATCCGCGTGGACCCTCAATTCCCGTCGTCCGATGCGTTGCGCAAGGCTCTAATTGCCTTCGGCAAGGACCACCAACTTGCTGATCGCTGCATGCTCGAGCGCGACCCCGAACCACCTTGCATACTCGTTGGTATGGATCAGTTCTTTCGGGTTGTTTACCGAGAAGGTGAAGTGCCGCTCCTTTCGGGGGTATTCGCCAAGCGGTCACTACTCGGTTGGCTTATTGGTGGTCCTGTGGAAACGCGAGTAAATGCCACAATGAAATCCGTCCAGGTGCACTGATGTTCTACCACTCTGGCCGCATCTGTTGGCGACATCGAGAAACTGTGTTCGCTTGACAAGCTTGGAATAGAGTTATCTACACAGACCCGCTTAACTAAGGAAGAAGAGACCGCGCGAAAATTGTTCGAAACAACAATCCAGTATCAGGATGGCCGCTATACGGCAACTACTCCGAAGAAGGTCAGCATCGTGACCCTAGCCAATAACAAGAAAACCGCGTTTCGACGACTTGAAACGACACTGAACAAGCCGAGGCGTGACCCTGATAAGCACCAAACATACAACGTCGAGCTTATGGCCTTTCCCCGCAACGGATATGCCAAAGAGGTTCACGACTTTCAGGCTGAGGGACCACCTGAGCGTGACGAAACGTACTATATGCCTCAACATTGCCTCGGCTCCTACGAGAGGTCTCGAATTGTATTTGATTGCAGCAGCGCCGCACCAGAAGAATGTTCTTTCAATCGCCATCTGCTAGTCGGCCCTAATTTCAAGCCCGATATGATGAAGTTACTGTTAACATTTTGGGCGTGCCCGGTCGTGCCTGAGAACAGGAGGTTATTCCGTTTCCTATGGAAGGGCCCGAATCACAAAGAAATTCGTTTCTTCCGAGAACACTTCCACCGCATGGATTCCAAGAACGAGCTGATGCTTCCAAATTCGTCTTTGAAGCCGGTGTTAGATGAGCTAAACGTCACCGCCGCCCTGGTCGGTCAGACCATAAACACCCCGCTTCTCGATCTCAACAGATTCAGCAGCTTTGACAAGGCTGTTCGCGTCGTAAGCTACGTCATCACGTTCGTTCACAAGAAATTCGGCCGCTACCAGCAAAATTCTGCCGCCGTCGACCGCTCTGCAGAGCTCCTACTGCTCCGGTGGTGTCAACAGAAGTACTTCGGGAATGAGATGGCGTGTGTACTGACCGGAAATAGCGTGTCAACAAGATCAAAGTTGTCGAATTATCGACTATTTCTTGATGATGATGGTCTTCTTTGCATAAGAACCAGATTAACTCAAGCTCGACACCTGACATATGATGAAAACCATCCAGTCGGTATACCTGGGGAGTCGCGTCTCGCGCATCTTCTGATAGTCAAGACTCACCGCATTAACGCACATTTCGATGTGGCGACTGTACTGTCTATGCTTAGACGACGATTCTGGATCACGCGGGGACGCCAGGTGATCAAGGCTATATTAGGCAAGTGCGTTGTGTGTGGACGCCATCATGGACCTGCTGCCGACCAGGAAAGCACGCCGCGTCCACCGCAGAGAGCCGAGATGATAACGCCGTTTTATACGTGTGGCCTGGACTTCTGTGGCTCCTTTTTTGTCAAAATTAGTGGCGTTGACACCAAATGCTACGTTGCGCTGTTCACCTGTGCTAGTACTCGCGCTATACATCTGGAGGTAGTGCCGACGATGGCTACTCCGACGTTTCATCTCGCGATTCAACGATTTCTCGCTGCAGCGCCTGAATGTCGACGATTGATATCTGACAACGCCAGAACATTTGTCAAGGCATCCACCGAGATAAGGCGCCTTTTTAATGCCGTAAAGGATCAACAAATACAGGGGCTCATACGCGAGCGGCGCCTAACCTGGAACGTCATTTGTCCCATAGCTCCCTGGCATGGTGGCTTTTATGAACGTCTGGTGCGCTCAATAACGGCCGCTCTACTCACAACGCTCCAGAGAAGCTTGATCAGTTTTGAACTGTTTCGAACTATAATCACTGAGATTGCGGCTGTGATCAATTCGCGGCCAATCACCTACGCCAGCGTTGACCCCGGGGAGCTTCGCGCGATCACGCCTGCTGATTTCCTTCACGTCGCGGCGCCACAGCCGTTGTGTGCCGCACTTCCACTCGACCCACTGGGAGGGACGGCGCCTATCGGTGGCGGTCCAACTCGTCCTGATCTCAACCGCGCGACCAGGGCGATGACTCGCTATCTTCGGGATCTGTCCGTTCGATGGAACCACGAATATCTGCTTCAGCTACGTTCGGCCAACATCGACAGCTCGGGTCGGCATAAGACTATTAAAGTGGGCGACGTTGCCCTAGTAAAGGACGATAATGTGCCGCGACTACATTGGCAATTAGTTAGGATCGTATCCCAGAATGTCGGCCGAGACAGACTCATTAGAACCTACCAAGTTCGTTTCAGTAACGGCCGCGTTTCTACCCGCGCAGCGCAATTGCTGCATCCTCTGGAGGTTGTTAATTAACACAGTTCGATATGGATTACGCGCCTAGATTTCGTGGACTCCACGTCTACGTCCCCCTCTAGCGCTTCATTCCCCCATGTTTCACTGGCGCATCGACTATTTTCATTATAATCAGCCTAACATTGTGTCTGTCATACACCCTCTCGCCAATTGGCTGTGCCACTAGTACCTTCCCGTAGTACACCCTATCAGAGGCCATGCCTCTTGGATTGTCCTGACTGTATTCCAGAAACAAGTACTCGTAATTCGTTGCCCTGACCAACTGCATCACCTTGCTATTGACTGCCCTGCACGTACCCCAATACTCCCGCTCTTCTTTAATTTCCACCCCCATTGGAAGAGAACACACTGTCAACACTGCGTTTCGCTGTTCGCAGAATTCGAATAATCTCGTACCTGTGTGCCGACCTTTTTCACGGCACCCTCCATGTCCCGGGTTTGAAAAACGTCAACTTGTCCCCCATGAAACACCAGTCGTCTGTGTTCCACACTAATAAAACTTATCAATATTCTGCTTGGTTGCTGCCACAATATCCCTCGCTCCTTGGCCCCTCATCGAAATAAAAATACCCCCAGCACCCGACTTATATGTTCCCCTGTGTTCTGGCTCCGTTTGAATCTCCATAAATTTCCACCAGTTTTTTTCCACTGGTTAGGCACCCACCGTATCCCCTGGTCGATCGGTTGAACTTTGCCGACATATCTGATTTTCTTGTTGTTGTTGTAGCGGTTGATGTCGCTATTGTGGTTGCTGCCGTTTCTTGACCGCTGGCAGCTCTTTGCTTCCATGCCGCCGATTCGCCGTAGCCACGCACGCTCTCTGGTGGCCTTGCTTCTGTCCCTTTGTTGCTGTTGTCTGCTGCTGCCGTTCGCCTCCGCCGCACCGTTCTTCTCTTCATTCTTCAGCCTTTATTCTTTCTCTTTGCCACGGTGGCTCAAGCCACCACTTTCTCCTCTTTAACGGCGCGCCTCTCGTCCGCATCCTCTTTTCCATGAATTCATATATATATATATATATATATATATATATATATATATATATATATATATATATATATATATACATTTACTAATCACCCCCGTTAGGCATACAGTCAAATATTATACATAAAAACACGGTCACTGAGCCAGCATGGCCAGTGATTCAACTCTGGGGCACTCCCCCGCATGATATCTCCCACAAGCTCTCCCACACTTGTTACAGATACATTCTTCTGTCGGCTCATGGTACCCTTGAGTTTTACAGAGAACATGGTGGAAGCCGTGCACTGCATAGCGTACTATATATATATATATATATATATATATATATATATATGTGACAAAGTACGCAGAACAGTAAATAACTAGAATTTGAGAAAAATGTTATTGACTTAAGCAGTGAATGAAACCAGGTGAATGGATGCTCGAAGTAGATATTCATGGTTCACTCATGTATTTTTCATTAGATGTGCTCATATTGAGCGACTATATATATATATAGAAAATATTGTGATGATTTATCAATCATTTATAATACGGTTGCACACTCGGCAGTGCTCGCCTTAGATATATACAGGTAGTTCAACAAGTTCTTAAAATGAAAACCAAGAATTTTCCAAATCTTGTTTTTAATTTTTTCTTATTCGATATACTCCCCGAGAAGCTCAATACACTTTTCCCACCGAGATTTCAGTAGAATTCCGCGTCTTTAGACTGAAAATAGGCATTGACAGCAGCCTTAACCTCTTCATTGCTGGAAAAACGCTTTCCACCGAGACTATTCTTCAAATGTCCGAAGAGGAAATAATCAGAGGGGGCCAGGTCTGGAGAATAGGAAGGTTGTTCAATAAGTTCGAACCTCAGTTGGGCCAGTTTTGCCGTTGCTTGCCGCGACTTGTGTGCGGGAGCATTGTCCTGGTGAAACAGGACAACCTTCTTCTGCAAAGCGGGCCGTTTCACGATGAGTTCTTGCTTCAGGCAGTCCAACAGTCTTGCATAATATTCTCCCGTGATCGTTTTACCGCTCTCAAGGTAGTCGACCAGAATTATTCCACGTTGGTCCCAAAAAACCGTAGCCATCATCTTTCCGGCCGATGCCGTTGTCCGCACCCTCTTCGGAGGTCCTTCACCAGGTGCACACCATTGACGAGATGCTTCTTGGGTCTCGGGAGTGTAGTGATGGACCCAGCTTTCATCGACGGTCACGAATCTGCGCCAAAAATCCGACGGATTTTTCGACATCTTGGCCAAATTTCGCTGTGAAGCGGAAACACGCGCGTCGTTCTGGCCTTGGTTGAGCAAATGCGGCAGCCATTTTGCTCTGAGCATTTTCATCTTCAAGTTTTCGTGCAGGATGAAATGCACTCTACCCAAACTGATCCCCAAGGCCTCCGCTATCTCCCCAATGTTCACTCGCTTATCTGCGGCAACGATTTTCCGCACTTTTTCCACGTTTTCCTCATCAGTTGCCGTTTTTGGGCGTCCTGAACGTAGTTTATCCTCGGTGCTCCTGCGACCTCTTTTTAACTCATTAATCCAGTTGGAAACAGTGGCAAAATATGGCGCAGAGTCACCGTACACCTCGTCTAACTCAGTTTTCACTTGGGTCGCATTCCAACTTTTGAAATAAAAACGCTTGATAACCATCAGAAACTCCTTTTTCTCCATTTTTCAAAATCACGCCGATACGTTGCACGGGAAAAGCGATCAAACGAAATCGCAACGGCCAATCACCATAATATTTTGACTGCTAGCAATCGAAAAGTTGCCGTTTCCAATAGCGGTGAAAGCGCGAAAAAATTCGAATTCTGAAAAGCTCATTTTAAGAACTTGTAGAACTACCTGTATATATATATATATATATAGTATGAGTCTGACCTCGCCAGATGACCTTGGCGTCGATGTGTCTGCAAAGGTAACATTAAAGGAAGGAAACAACATCCTACAGATCGTGAGGAGGAGCGCAGTAGCCTTCTTCATACCCACTAGACGAGTTAGTTAGAAGTATATTGTACAGGTGTGCGTTAACCTGTTTGCGCTTGCCGGCTGGCCAGCGTTGTGCCCTTAACCCAGGCTAAAAGGGGCTGGCTCGTTATGATTGTATATTATCTGCGTAACTCACCAAAGCTTGTACAGAATTACACAGAGACAGACAAGCAATCTTTAGAGAACAGAATTACCCTTTTATCTTAACTGTACTGTCAAAACCGCTGTTGCGACATCTTGACCGGCACATTTCCGCTAGGCAATCTGCTGCAACAGAGGCTTGGAACTTCAACAACAGTCAGTCGACCGCATCAGATGCAGGCGCAATTAATTTCTGCTGTAACCGCAATTAGTCTTGCTGTCGCTACAACAGTTTTCCGATCCCAGTTGCGTTGGCAATCTTTTCTCAGAGGCGACGATCTCTTAGAGAGGCACCGGCACTCTGCGTGCTTTGCTTACCTTGGAAGTTTTAATATAAAAATTAAACCTTCAGCGCGGCTTTTAATGATCATTTTTTTATTGAGCAAAAGTCGCTTGTACTACCTGCCGCTCGGGGTCATTCTATTTAACTCGTTACGAAATACAGCCGACCAGCCTAGACAAAGGATGCATTGTTACGGCACAGGCGACACATTTCTGCCCAAGATTCAGATAATCATATGTGGCCACGAAAACGTACAAAATGTACAGAACGGAGCATATTAATAATTTGTACGTCCGTCTTATATAGCTAGGAATATGCACAGCAGGGTGTCCGTACAGGCCCCTCCTGCGACCAATCATTCCTTACCCTTTATTTCGTGAGCAAAGGAGCTTCTATTCTTAATGTGCAATAATATATGCATTATTAGATATGGCACACATGTTTAGTTCTATTTACAAGTTACTTAGTACTTGTTCATTCGAACTTTTCGCTCAACACGCCACGATGCTCTACCGAATAAGTGGAAATAAAATTTATAACCAAAACAATTTTGGCGAGCGTCACACGTCATTAGTCTGGAAGTGTGTTAATAAAGTTAGTAAACTGTACTCTATTCAGCAGATTCGTGTGATTTAATTAAGAGTCGTCTGCTAGTAGGGTAATCTGGACAGGTAATCTGTAGAGTCAAGTGGTACTGAATATATTTATATACTTACCATTTTTTGTCAATAAAAAATAGCACCTACAAACGTCCATTGCCTGAGGTGATGTTCTATCATTACCATAGAGTACTAAATGTAATTGACTCGGTGGCAAAGTTTAACTAATGTGTACCTTCTATGGGCTTGAACCGTGGGAACCATGCACAAACCATGCACAGCAAACAGTGAGCTTTCCAACAAGATTATCTTCAGCTTGAGATGAAGTCAATTTTATGTGGGTGAGTGACGAACTTATATGAGTTTTATAAGCAGAAAACGCGACCCAAATGTGTAAACGTTTGGTGCTGATTTTGGTGCTGCATTGAATACGTTTTTCGAACACGCAGCCGAAAATGAACAAGCGGTCAATGGTGAGCGATATAGGGCATACCAAACCTGGACCAAAGGCGTAGTTCCAACAAGACGGTGTCTTTGTCAACACATTACATTAAACAATCACATTATTGCTCGAGGTCGTACTCTCGGCTCGTGTAGTATCTCGTTTGGGCTACCCGGATTGAGCGCCTAGATCGTGCGATTTGGAGTTGTTTATGCCAACAAGTCTACTTTTCCCAGGTCTTAAAGGAGGAGATTAGGCGTTGCTTTCTTTAGATCCAGCCGCAATCTAACTATCTTATGCCAATCCATGGTTGAAGATTTTGTTGAAAGACAGCAAACGTGCCAGAAAATCTGAAAAGGGCGTTTTCCAAATGTGTTGTTCTCTACGTAATTCTCAAGTGTATCTTTGTGGATAAATTAGATCAGCATCAAATAAAAAAAAGGGTACATTTTACACCTTTGTGTGAACACCAGCTTTTCACTGCAAATTTGGTTTTCTCAGCTTCGAGTGTGTTCCCTAATTTTTTTAAGGGTTTTCCGTAAGGCTGTTGCCCGTGTACGGTTTTTTCATGTCATAGCTAATTTTAATCCACTCCGGAATTTACCTTGTCTAAATTGGAAACCATGCAAACCAATTTAAGAGTGGCCTGTCTGGGTCTCGAACCCAGTCCTCTTGAATGCAAGGCAAAGGCTTTGCCACTTATCCATCTTGCTCGGTAGGATATGTTCTCTAAATTGGCAGGGTGATTAGATCTTGTTTTTAGAAGAACCTTTGCCATACTGTCCACACATCAACCGGAATCCTGGGTTAGCCTAAACCCATTTAGCAGTTACGTGTAATTATTTATTATAATATGACATTTTTTTGGGCGTTCGATTCGCCAGAGTGTGGTCGTGTTTTTGTCGGTTCCCACAAAATAGGCTGTTTTCTGAGGTTTGACTTCGACTTTTGCAGTGATAATTGCATCAACGATTGTGAGTGTAGTGAGTGAGCGACGGGTGCATAGTACACACTCGGAGACAGTTTGGTTGCGTCTCTGAGGAATCGGATTCCTCTCGGGCCCTCCAGCTGACCGAGTTCGATTTGCTCGTCATCACAGATCATAGGTTTACACGTTGTTGCGGCCGAAGACGTGGTAGTTAGGAGTCCATAAAGCCAACGGGTCTTTTGGCCTATTGGCAGTGCCACCGACTATCACTCAACGGGACAGAGTTCGATACCCAAGTCGGGACGTGATTTTTTTTTTTATATACATATTTTTTTTTTGGTTTTTATCACCCGCAGTCGCGCTGCGATGTCGGGTGAGGCTAATCGAAGGAAGCCCCCGGATAGCCTAGATATATCCAGGCTGCGGTGTAATTCAGGTGTGGTCGGTAACACCGTGTCATGTAGCGAGCCAACTGTCGCTGGGCGTGTGGATGACTCTAGCTCCAGCGCGACGATGGAGGCTTCGGAAAATGGTGGTGAATTGCCTTCGGGTGTCGCGGGGTTACCAGTCGCGCCAGACGCTCCTCCTAGAAGCAATACTGCCTCTGGCACCAAACGGAGAAAGTGTTCGCTCACCGAAGCCAGCAACGACGAACAGCCGGAGACTCACCCTGAAGATGGCTTTTCTGTGGTGATCTCACGCAGGGTGAAGAATGCAATTTCCCGCGAGCAGCGTCAATTAGAGAAACTTAAAAGCGATATCTCATCGGGGTCTATTAATACCTTCAAGGTTATTATCCGCAAGAGCTGCCCAGACGGTTCAAAATCCAGTGACTTTGCGGAAGGCTCGATGCTGCGTCTCTTCAAAGAGATATACGCCATCTCACCGGGAAGCAAGATCTCAAAGGGGAACGGCGGAATTCTTGTGTGGGTTAGCAGTGTGGAAGCCGCCAAAAGTCTGTTGCAACTGACAGTTCTTGGTGAAGATTCCGTATCGGCTGTTTGCCCCGCCTTGACGAGTTTCAGAGCAAGGATCCAAGGCGTAAACGTGGCTTTTACCGAAGACGAGATACGAGATGAATTAAGTAGTGCTGGGGTTACCGCCGTGCGACGCCTCTACCACTCAACGCAGGCGGGTAAAATACCGCTCAGTAGAGTGATTCTAACATTTGACCGTCAACCACCAGCGTCAGTGTTTCTAGGTTTCAAGGTCCATCCGGTGATACTTGAACCAGACCAGCCAAAGCTGTGCTTTAACTGTCAAAGAGCGGGCCATTTTGCTGATAGATGCACTCTGCGAAGGGCTTGCAAAAAGTGTGGCAAGTCAGACCACCTGGCAGCGGAATGTGCCAATCCCTCGAGGTGTGTCAACTGCAACGGGTCTCACGCGGCTGGTTCCCCCTCTTGTCCACGTTTAGCCTACCTTCGTGAGAAGAACCGGATTATCATGGAAGCTAGGACTCTTCGGCAGGTGCAGACGGTTAATCCCTCAGCAGTCATCACAGAAGAAGCCCAGTGCCCGGTTCCGGTTCCTGTGGGAGACTCTACACGGGGCGTCACGGATGACAGACCTTCGTACGCTGCAGTCTTGCGGGGAATCTCATCGACCCAGGACGGGAGCGCTCCACACGTTCTTTTGCCCAGACCTCGGCGCCTTCCTCGACGCAAGCCTACTAGATATAGTAGAGTAAGCTTGGTTACCCGACCGCGTCCTTTGACACGGAGGGTTCGGAAGCACAAAGTTAAGAAGGCGACGCCACCAGGCAGTATCGGAACCACCTTGTCCGACCTAGCAAAAGTACTCCAGGGTATAAGTCCTGACCTGGCAGCCACACTTACGACAATTGCCGAAGCACTAAAGCCGTTATTAGCTTTGCTGCCGGTAGTCGATAAGCTAAAAAACTTTTCTCTATAATGGAAGACTACAGCTCTACCATCAACTTAGCGATGCCACAAAACGTTTCGGATGATTCTGGAGAGGACCCTAACAGGGTCGCTTGCCCTGTGTGCAACAACAGATACACAAGAAGAGGACTTTCTAGACACATGTCCGCCAGACACCCCGGCGTCAGAGGCATAGAAGTAACGCTAACCACTGGCGTATCAGCCACCTCGGAGGAACTTATCGGACACATTCAGAATGCCATGCGACATGCAAGGCTAGTCCGCGTGTTGCCTAAGGCTGTCAGAGCATCTGTTGCAGACGAACTGACAAAAGTTTTATTAAAGGTCGCGTCGAACAACGACATAGAGGCCTGGCACTCATTGTTTTCTTTCGCACCGGTAGTGCTGCGCCTTCCACGAATTCGGAACGACTCACGTTCTCTTACAGTTATTATCAAAAAGAACCTTCGTGACTTTGTGCAGGGTTTAAGGATTGAGAACGTCGAACATCATGAAACTAGGACAAATACCAGAAGGGACCCTGAGGACGAGATCTGTAGACACGCCATAGTCAAGCTTTCCGAAGGAGATGTCTCTGGCGCCGCCAGGCTTATTGGCTCCACGGACATATTTTTATCTCAGTCCGAAAGCCTTGAGTCTCTTCGAGACAAACATCCACAGGCCCCCTGGGACCTTTGCTTGCCATCTCGTCCTCCGATTATACTGCCATCTACTACCTCCAGCGACGAAGTGCGTTTGGCTGTGAGATACTTCCCCAGGAGCTCTGCAGCTGGTCTTGACTTCCTTAGGCCTCGACTTCTTCAGGACCTGTTGTCCGCGGCCTTAGGGTCCGTCGCTGACAGACTAGCAGATGCACTGGCAAAAGTTGTAGACATTCTCCGGTGGGGGTCTCCCCCTGTAGCCCTTCAACCTATTATATTTGGGGCACGACTATTTGCTCTCAAGAAGAAAGACGACTCTCTCCGCCCGATAGCATGCTCGTCTACACTCCGAAGGTTGGCTTCAAAAATTGGGTACGCTGCCAACAAAGCTAAAATATTATCAACAATTGGTTCTCATCAGCTGGGCTTTGCAACTACTGGCGGTACGGAGATCGGAATTCACACCTCCCGCGCCTTTATAAACTCCCGCAGTGGCCCAACCGTTCTCGTTAAATTAGATTTTAGAAATGCCTTTAACAGCGTCAGAAGAGACCACTTGCTAAACGTGGTGAAATGCTACGCTCCGCAAATGTTTCACCAGGTACATGCGGCGTACGCCCAACCGTCGCATTTGGTCTTGCCGCACGCCACTATATCTTCGCAGTCCGGCCTTCAACAAGGAGACCCGTTAGGTCCGCCTTTGTTCTGTTTGTGCGTAAAAGACTTGATAGACTCCCTACAGTGTCCTCTAAATGCCTGGTACCTGGACGACGGTGTGCTTGGAGGTGACCTAGCTACAGTAATCGGTGATATTCGCAGAGTCCGGGACTTCGAGAGGGTGAGTGGTCTATCCCTAAATTCCGCGAAATGCGAGGTCTACGCCACAAGGCCCGAGGATATGATCTTGCCGGATATATCGGAGCTATGCCATCTCCTTCCCGGTTGCAAGGTCGTCCAAAAGAGCGACATTGAGCTCCTCGGGGTTCCCCTCTGCCAAGAGGGATTACCTGGGGCTTTAGACGCGTGGAGAGAGAAGCTTGAAGTTGCCGCCAGCCGTCTTCCATCGCTGGGATCTCATTGCAGAATATTCCTACTAAGATCATGCTTTTCGGCGGCCCGGATAACGCACCTGCTTAGAGGGGCCAATTGTTTCGACTTGACCGAGAACCATCGAGAATTCAACGAGTGGACCTTAAAAACACTGGAGGTGCTCCTGAACATACGCCTTTCACCCAATGCAGGCATGCAGGCTCTGCTTCCCATATCCTTAGGTGAACTGGGAATGCCTGATGCTGTAGCGTTGGCTGGGCCTGCCATCGTCTCATCTATGTCCCAGGCATCGGGAAAAGCCAAACGGTTACTGGACGACACAGGCAAAAGAGTCTACGATCACACTTTGGCAGCCTTAGTCGAGAGATTGGCGTCTCTGTGCGGTGTCATACCCACGGACACCCTTTCCCAGAAAAGCTGGTCGACCCCACTGCAGGAGAAGACATTTGTGCATTTACTTGAGCAAGCCCCCACTACGACTGACAAGGCCAGGCTACGGGCGGTCTCTGCAAAAAGTGCCGGGGCCTGGTTACAGGCTCTTCCCAGTGTTCACTTAGGCACTCTACTAGATGACGACACTGTTCGGATTAGTGCGGGGCTACGCCTGGGGACAGCTCTCGTTTTCCCGCACCAATGTAGATGCGGCGATCAAGTGGGGCCACAGGCACACCATGGTCTCTCCTGTGCTTTAAGCTCAGGTCGACGAGGGCACGCAGCTCTTAATGGGACATTTAGCCGAGCCTTGAGGTCTGCTGGTTTTCCTTGCATTCTCGAGCCTCCTGGCCTCTGCAGGGATGATGGAAAACGACCGGACGGACTAACACTAACGTCCTTTGAGATGGGTCGCATGCTGGTATGGGATGCAACCGTTACTGACTCATTAGCCCCTTCAATTAATTATGTTTTATTAACACCCAGGTTGGGTAAATTTTAAATAAGTACATCGATCTGAATCAGTGGTTTTCCTGCGTCACCGGATCTTCCCTCATCTTGCGAGTTCCGCTATTGATTGCACTGCTGGACATGCTGCGGCGTGGTATCTGTCACAATGGCCTAAGCATCCCGCGCACCTACAACACTCCTGAGGATTGTGGAATTCTTGTGTGCTGCATAATACGTGATGGAACCCGTGGGCTGCAAATGCCGTAGTGAGATGCCTATTTTTATATCCGGCTGCTCGCCAGGTTGTACTCCTCATCGCTATCGTCGTGTATATTCCTATGTCTATATCCTTTAATTTTTCACCCCACTTCATAGTGTAGGCCACGAAGGCCGTCGTCTTAGGTAAACCCCATTTTACTTGTAATTCCTGTGTCATTAGAGCCCCCCCTTCTAATACATGAACTATTCTATTCCTACAAGAGTTAGCTAACCCCAAAACCCGCTTTATGAAGAAAAATCGAACTCTATCTAGTAACTGTAGATCTGCCTCTCCTAATTTCTCCCATATAAGTGATACACCAAATGTTGCTATTGGTTCTATTTTAATCTTGAAAAGGGCGGACGCGGTATGTATTGACATCATTTGCGGGTTTTTTAATTGCTGCTGCCGCTCTAATGGCTTTTCCTACTCTGGTTTCAATATGTTTTCGAAAACTGCTACCATTTGACGTTATAGTGACCCCTAAATAAGTAAATTTATTTACCAAATTTACTGTATTACCCCTGGCTCGAAGAACATCGTCTTTCGCCAATCGACCTCCTCTTCGAAATTTTACTGCTACTGTCTTTTGCCAGTTAATACTAAGTCCCATCTCGTCCATATAATCGATTAGCCGCTCTAGTCCCTGCTTAACCCTAAATAAACTCCTGCCATAGATCGCAATGTCATCTGCATACATTAATGTATTTGCCCACTCTCGGGTCCACTCCTGCCTCACCCGGTTAGGTAGCCCTCCCAATAGTACCGAAAAAAGCAACGGGCTAAGTCCGTCTCCTTGGGCCACGCCTTTAGTTTGCTTTACTCTTCCCACAATCCCGATACCGTTGTCGATGTATACTGTAGTCTCCCCAAGAATAGTACTTAAAAGATTAAGTAAGCGATACGGAACTCCCTCTAAGGCTAACTTTTCTATAATCCTACTTCGTGGCGCTAAGTCAAAGGCAGCTTTAAGATCTATAAATATTGCGTATAACGGTCTTCTAGGTTCCGATAGAGTTTCCCAAATTTCTGCCAGCAACTGGCGCAGGGCCGTATGGGTCGACTTCGACCTTCTGAACCCATGTTGTTCTTCTGGTATTGCGTTTCTGGTTTCGAGGTAATGCTCTAGTCTATCTGATATTATTCCCGAGAAAATTTTATAGGGGCAACTCTTAAGTGTTATGCCCCTCCAAGATTCCGGCTCAGTTTCTATGCCTTTTCCTTTTGGTATGACAATCAAGGTATCTTCCTTCCACGCTTTTGGTACTTCCCCGGAATTAGCCCCTTCAATGGTCAGTGCGGGAGCGGAACATGCTGGTCACGCATCTATGTTGGCGGAGGCGAATAAGTGCAGAAAGTATGCCAGTATTACCTACCCCCACGATTTTCGCCCGCTGGCATTCGAGACACTGGGGGGACCCGGCCCGAAGACGCACAAACTCATTCAACGCGTCGGCAAGGCGCTCAACCGTTCGACAGGGGACACTAGAGCTATCGAGTACCTGCACCAGAGACTATCGCTGGACATTCAGCGGGGTTTTTTTTTTTTTTTTTTTTTTTTTTTGGGAGGTTTCGGTAATGCATGATGCACATGCGCCACTAGCAGCCTGCGTGACTAGTGTGAGACTCGCAAACCCACTAAACCCGGATTCCTCCCCACCCCCCCAGGCTCGGTATTACTTTGGCATTACATCGAAACCGTGGGAGAGGCGTCCCTGCCGTTCTCCTTCAATCAGCTCTATCCCTTACTATCATCCCGCATGTCTACCTGCGGTTGGATAGGGGGATGCCATTTTGTAATCCGTCCTGTGAGGGTGCGTCGAAACCATGAGGGCCTGGCTGCTCCCCACCCCCTCCCCCCTCCCTCGGCTCCTCGTCTCGACCACTCTTCCGAGAGACCCGCTCAAACCTCTCCCGCCTGGCCGTTTCCTTGGCTGTCTTGAGTGTCAAAACAGCGTCGAACAAGTTCGTCGCCTCCCTCCATGCCTCCGCCGAAGTCATCATATGGGAGACCACCTCCTTGATGGGTCGGCCCCTCACAGCGGTTGGTGCTGCGTCCCGTGCTTCCCTGAGAGCATCACACCGCAGAACAGTATGCTCTACGTTGTCCGTTTCTCCAGAGTCGCACAGTACGCAGATATTGCTGATGGCCTTCTTGATCCTTGACAGGTCGCTCTGGAACTGGCCGTGTCCGGTCAGAACCTGAGTCGTCCAGTAGGAAAGCTCCCCGTGTCGGCGGTCATACCATACCCTGAGGTCCGGTATCAGACTCTTGGTCCAGCTCCCTGTGGTCACACCGGGTCTTACCTGCGCCCATTCCTCATGCCAGGCCGATATGGTGGCACTCCTGGCCCTGGTGAGATCCAGACCTTCGTCTAGATACATTTTACTTCGTTCAGCCACTAGGAGGTCCCATGGCAGCATTTTGGCTAGGACCAGGAGAGCTTCGGTCGAGACTGTTCGATACGCCCGGCTTACCCTGATTGCCAGCGTTCGTTGGGTCGACCTTAGTGCCCCCCTATTTTTCGCCGTCCGCATTGCCATGTCCCCCCAGACTGGGGCTGCGTATAGCGCCGTTGATTCGGCCACCGAGGCCAGGAGCCTTCTTTTCACCTCAGCCACCCCACCGACCCTAGGCATGATCCGCGCCAGGTTCAGGGAGACCCTTTGGGCCTTTTCGGCCACGTACTTAACGTGTGCCGATCCGGTCAGTCCGGTGTCTAGCATGACCCCAAGGTACTTTACCTTCTTTCTGATTTCTATCGGGTGGCCCGCCATCACGAGGTTAATGCCGGTCGTCCTCTTTCTGCCTGTTAGGTACATCGCCTCCGTCTTGTCGGGTGCCAGTTTCAAGTGATGGGACTCCATCCACTCGGACACCATTGACAAGGCCTCATTGGCGGCGCTCTCCAGGGCTCTTTCGGTCCTGGCCGTTATCATGAGTGCAAGGTCATCGGCGTACGCCAACGTCTCCACCCCATACGGGAGACCTGGGATCTCGAGCACCCCGTCGTAAGCTATGTTCCAGAGCACGGGTCCTAGAATCGAGCCCTGTGGGACTCCGGCAGTAACCTCGTACTCCTGCCCCCCTGCAACCAAGCCTCTGTCATCCAGGTAGGATGAAATCATTCGACGGAGGTAGAGGGAAAAGCCCTTCCTCTTCATCGCCTCCACAATTACTTTCCAATTCATTGTGTTGAAGGCATTTTTGACATCCAGGAGGATCAGGAGCACGAATCCCCTTGTTTTAGGGGTCTTCATAGTCTCCTCACCCGCCCGTTTCAGAACCTTCTTTAGAGCCCCTAATGCGGATCTGCCCTTCCGGAAGCCGTACTGGGCATCTGATAGGGCGTTCTTTTCCTGAATCTCGTCGTTTAGTCTCTTGACTATAACGTTCTCCAGGAGCTTACCCATGGCGTCAATGAGGCATATGGGCCGGTAAGCCGAAGGCCCCGTCTTCCTCCCGGGTTTGGGGATTAGAACCAGGCTTGCCCTTTTCCACAGCCTCGGGAATCTCCCCTCTCTCAAAAGCTTGTTGGCAAGGTCTTGGAAGACCTTAGGCCACCTTTTGACCAGTAGCCTCGCTACCTCTGGGGGAATTCCGTCTAGGCCGGGCGCTTTACCGGGGTAACGCCGCCTCTGTGCGCGGAACTCTGCTAGACTGGACACGCCCGAACCTGGAGGATATGTGACATTTTCACTTTTTAATAACCGGTGTACACGTTCATAAAAAGACAATTGTTACCTCTAATATTTAAGCAAATAAATGCACAGTTAAGTTTCGTTACTTGACGTACGTCGGATATTACAGCCACTATTTTGTCTCAGAGGCGACTCAGAGCCGGACTCAGTGGACATATCCAGTCTTGTAAGGGGAAGTCCTCTGGCCATCCGCTAGGCCGGCGTTACTGGACCTTTGTGACGAGCCAAGCCAGAGACATCTTTATTATGCTGCAGGTAATTCACATGTTACATGAAATTATAGTAAGGCAGGCATGTCACCACTACACATATTTTGCATATCCCATTGCGTGTGAGAAGAGTCGCAGCGTACTCGGTACTTCGGAGCCGTGAGTAGCATAATTGATCAAGAACCAACAAGCGACCTAAGATTCATACACAGCACGATCGTCACGCGATTGCTACCTTTCCCTCAACAAGCAACGATGTTAAATTGTTGTTTAACATCTGTTATTGCAGATGTTATTATATAACAACAAACAACAATGTCGGGGGGTACGGTTCGTTTAGTCACACTAAACGAATCGAACCCCCCGTGGGCACATGGGCGCATCCCTGAGCAGCTTTACTCGACGATTGCTTCCGTTAATCTTGTGCCTTCAAGTTATTGTGCAGATATCATTGCTCCGATGTACAGAAAGGGCTCTAATATGGAGGCAATAAACAAACGACGCCTATATTACTATTATTATTATTATTATTATTATTAAAACCCATTTTGGTTAAATTATAAACAAGTACATAAGTCTCATTTAGTCTTAATTAATTTTGCGAATTCAGCTATTGACTGAACTGCTGGAAACGAAACCTATGTCAATATCAACAGGTGTTCCTTGGAAACTATTGGAGTCAGTAATATATGTTCACCAGCAGCTACGAGCAGCCTACTACTTTCAGTCGCTCATAACTCGAGAGCATTTCGTTTACCGTTCGGGACACTACACCACCGTTCTACAAGTTCTCGAGACTGAACGTGACTGGGCTATGCGCCTCGGTAATGAGTCTCGGCACATGGACGTAGCATATTTCAATTTCAAGTCGGCTTAGAATTTACTTTAATTTTGTAACCCGACAGTACCTTATTGGCATCCTTCCTTACAGTGGCGCGGTATCTTGGCTTATCAACTGGATTGCGATCTTCCTACGTGGAATAACTATTCGTGCTAAACTTAAGGCCACGTTTTCGGAATGTGAACGAGCGAAATCTGGATGTCTGCTAAGAACGTTACTTGGCCCGTCGACGTATCTTCTCTACACGAACTCAAGCTGTGATATCTCAGCACCAGGGGCGTCGTTTAAAATGCCTGCCAATTATATTAAGCTAGATGCTGCTAGCTCTGTGTGATATGATATTAAGCCATATGCTACTATCAATAACACGAGTGATGCTTTGTTTTCCAGCGATCCTTAAATGTATTAATTGATCGGGCGCAGGGTCTGAATCTTAATCTGTCTAAAGTGAGATTTGTTGTATTGCGCACGCGAAAGCATTGGTTCTCTTAAGGGGCACAGTTTTACAAAACACTGTCTGTTTTTGTGCTCTGTTCGTGCGATTGAAGTGATCACTAGTCCGAACCTTCTGAATATTTTGAACATATAACAGAAATTGTTAAGGGTGTTTCTAGGCGCTCAAACTCATAACTGCGTAGCCCCATGACCAAGCGATCGGAATTGTATGTGAATCTCTTTAGCACGTATATCAAAAAGTTTAAATCAAATACATACGTCAGGTTGCTTTTAAATAGACAACAAGCGTAATAGGACCTGTAAGTGCACTCAGTTAATGAGCGACCACGTACTTTTTTATAAGTAAAATGCAAGCATACTTGGCAGAGATATATATGAGCTTCAGAACATAATTGTGCCTCGGTTAGCAGGTACCGAAGTTACCTCTCTTGATCGAAAAATCCTCTGAGAATTTTACTTAATCATGCACCAATTTGTAGTCTTAACTGCGATAAGTGTTCGCAATTCTGCCGAGCGCTTGCTAGAGTGATCCGATCTGAGCTATATCAATGACTTTCAATACTCATTGTGCTATAAAGGCTTCGGGCAAACGTAAACGGTACGGAAGTGTCGAGGCCAAAGTTGTGCCTACGGTTCGGCACAACACTGGCCTTCTGTTCTCAAGGGCTCTAATGGTACTTAATTAAGGACGCACCGACGAGGGACTCGGTTAATCACAGTGCGACGTAAATCTCGAAAATAGTTTGAAACTTCAAACGCACTTGCTTAAGTCCAAATGTGCGAACGGCCGTAATTATGGCACATGTATCGTAAAAGGCGAAAGTTGTTGTATCATATATAAATTACTCTTGTGTTTCTGGGTGGGAATGCTTTACAACGTACTATTTAATATTCTTATAACTAGATACTACTGTGACACAACTAAATATTCGCAAGAATGAACCCCAATATATTACAGTCAAATTTGATTTATAGTTTACCCTAGATAATTGTGTAAAAGTCGTATCAAAGTAGATTGCACGTATCGTTGAGCCCGGTGGCGCGGTGGATTCGTCTGCGTCTCGCAACCGGAGGAGACACATAGGTGCGCGGGTTCGAGCCCCACCGTTGCATATTTGTATTTATCGGGGTCCGTCTATGAAGCAATGCGAAAAGCAGTACCGTGGACGTTAAATCTTGGCTAAGGGTCAGCCCGAAAGCTTTATTTTAGATTGCACGTAACAGGGTAGCTTTCCGATGCGGGTTCAGTGCAATTATTCCGACAATGAAGTCACTTGACTTGCTATAAGTGCAATGCGTACAAACAGCCGCAATATTATATCGTCACATACCAATCGCTTTACCAACTTTCTTGCTTGAATATGTTTCTCCGGTTCTTCTTTTGTTCCAGTCCTCCCACATGTTGCCAGTAGAAGGTAGGTTGTTAAGCGCCACCAATCTAATTTGCTTCGCGACGGTGATTCATTAACAGCACCTGTTGTACTAGAATTGGATTGTATAATTGAACTTATTACTCTTAAAGGTTAAGCAGATACACAGTCTGTAGGTAAAGATCCGACTTCAACTGGCTGCTCTTCCACCGATACGAGTGCCACTCTGCTGTCGGTCGCGAACCATACGAAACAGCCATATCCAGTCAAGGACAAAACAAACTAGTCCTGATGCTTTCCATTTAAACGTAGTGTGCAGTAGATCTAGAGCTCAACTCGAGTGAGCAAATATTTGTGTATTTTGGGTGACGTACTTATCAGGTAGTCAGACGCAGAAAACATGCCACAGTATCATACAGGGCGGAAAGAAAAATTTAATTTTATCCGAAATAACAATCATTTGCCTAGAAGGTGTGCTTGTGGATCTGTATTGAGCTGTCTGTGGCACGGCCTGAATCGGCATAACATGTGTTGCAATTCGAATGCTATCTAACCGGTTCATGTGCACATCATAGTCGATAAATCGTAATCAGTTATTACATGTCGATCGTTCGGGCGGTTAGAATTACGAAACATAACAAGACGCCGGTGATTGCCGGGAACGATTGTGCTCCTTCGTTAAAAACGATAGAGTTTCACGAAGCGGATATGTGAAAAAAACCTTTGATTCGAGCAGAGATGTAGTTAGACGTTGTTTATTCTAACACAAATGATTGCTGAATGATAACTGCAATTTCACCGCCTCTACGGACATGCCCAAACAGAATGGCTATCAACAGCCTGAGTGTTAAGAGCCAACTTGACTATCAGTGGCTGCGTTGCCTTGCAACAAATGTCTCCAGGCGATTGCCTTCGGCTAGAGTGCATCAGGCGACACTGGTCCTCTGTACTCGGGAGCCAGTAGGCCTTCTTAAAAGTGACGGTCGGTAGGCGCTCTAACGACCTCAGTTTCATCCACCTCAAAGCGAAGAGTGGGTGGGGGCTCTCGTATGCGAACAACGGTAACTGATATACTGACGCCTTGGGAAGACGCCAGTGAGGACAATTCCAGAGAGTAGCAGCAGCTTAGAGCCGAGAGGCTCCAAACAAACAAATACGCGCAACATGGTGACGAATTTATCTTCATATCACTCGTTTTTTAAACGTCAGAAAACCCCCAAACAGGAAGCATTGACACTCCTGGAGAAAATTGCTAAGCGAGCAGAAATAGCCACAGGGGACAAACGCGCACTTGACTTTTTGCTGCAGCTCCTCCTACCTCATGGAGAGCAGCCTAGAGAAGAGGTCAGACCGGTGAACTTAATGTCTCGAGCGGGCCGTGCACTCATTGCTACATCACGAGTGTTTAAAAATAAATCTAAACAAATAATACTTCCCCTTTTAACGTGTACTAATTTTACACGTTGAGTTAAAACAGATATGTCATACAGATAGATCGCGTCTTGTTTACAGTAATGCAGCAGATATCGTGTCTAGCTCTGTGCACAATGAAACAGCGAGTTTTGTTAGATATATAGAACATTTACATTCGCCGAGTAATCGTGAATTTTATTGTTTACTTTAAAAGAGTCATTTATTAATTTTATGCACATTTACAACAATATATAATTTCATTAATTTACAAATATTGCAAGGGGTCGGTAGTAATTATAACCTACAACAGTAACAATTGTGTTGGCAAAATATTGCAGCCGAAATGAAATTACTTTTGTTTTTCTCTATGTGAGAGTCAATTTAAGCAGACTAGTGAACCCATAATTAACGGTAAAATAAGTGAGACTTTAACCCCCCTCCCCCAATTGTTTGTGGATTTCAAACAACGCAAGCTAACGTGAGCTGAGAAGTGTTCCACTGCCTGACAGCTCCAACGCCAAATGCCAAATCTATATATCTAATAAAGTATGTTGTTTTCTCTCTCGACTGGTCGACCCACAAAACATACGAAGAAAGCGCCTCTGTGCCACACTCAGTCACGCTCCGCCCAGCCCGTACTGCAAGCAGTCTAAAATTCGAATCCATACTTAAGGTGACTCAACAAAAATGCGCTGTAGAGCAGCTTGCATGAAGATGCTCCAATTTTGTTTTTAATTTATCTTGATGAGTTTGTATATTGTTTTGATAATAGCAAGTCGACGGGTAAGAGACTCTACATGCGCGTTTCGCCAGAAAATCGTGCATCCACTGTTACACCCAGGACCTACCTTGACACAGTCGCTAGGTCGTATCAGGTGGCCATTTATGATTACGAGTGACATTCGAGGAATCGTGTTACTCTGTCTGAAGACCACCACTTGAGTTTTCGTTGCATTAATAGCAATACGGTTTACTGCACACTAAACGAATAAGAGCAGTGACATCCTGCGTCATCACCCGATGTTTCTCTCACCAGACTGCCCAACATATTTTAAAGTGCTGTCATATAATCAATCTCATCAAATGAAAGCCGCTTCTCGTACGATAGTTTCCATATTATTTATGAGACAGAGGAAGGCTCGTAGACCAGTGCACGAGCCCTGGGATATACCTAGCGCAACCGGGAGCAGTTCCGACAGGGTCTCCTCCACGTCCACTATAATACTGTTGAGAATATTGTTCGTGCAGTGGAGCGCAATCTAGCCAGCACGGCGAGGGGCGGCGTAAAACTGGTGGTATCTGGAACACATCAGTTGGCAGTAGGCACACACACACGCACTTCAGGTCGGGTTCATAAAATATATTTTGCAAGCATCGTTTATAGTGCACTGAATAGGATTACGATATGCCTATGTTTGTAATAAAAGGTTTTCTGCTTGAATCTAGCATCACAAATGTCGCGTAGAAGTCCCGGAAGATGTGCCTCATTTTCTAGACGTAAAACCTGCCATATGTCGAACAAGTGGTGTCTCGAAAGCTTAAATCGATTTATGAGATCCTCGACAAGTGGTGCCAATTGGCTAAGACAGTAGGTAAGGCGATTCGGTGCAGTTCTAGGCAGCACAAATAGCCCGTTTGAAGAAATTTGCAATAACTTTGTTCAGACTGCCCAGCTGCACTGCCAGCATATATTCTCATATGGGTGTAATGCCATATGAGGCCAGTGGTGTGACGTGAAAATATTTAGGACCGTTTCGATTAAGAGTTTGTGAGGACATGCGATAGACATCATCTATGATATCTTGTCTTTCCGCATTTTAGAATTTCCAGTATGTGATGAAACCAGTAATGAAACCCCTCAAAGCGCTATCTTCTCAAATGTAACCCTTCGCGCGGTTGTGTCGAAGCCCGGTTGAAAACCTACGAATATGGCAACAAAATAAGCTTCTTTGGTTAGAGGTGCCTATTATATATAATCAAGAAGCACAGCACATGCTGTCTTCGGTGCCCGGCCCCTTTTGAAAGTATGTGCTCAGGCTGCGCTCCGTTAACGTCAAAGATATTTTTGAATCGACGGGCTAAGACGGCCGAGAAAAGTTTGTATATTGTGCTCGTCTTCGCTATACTTCGGTAAGAGGATGGAGCGAACGAATCCCCTATTCCGTGAATGATAATGCTAAGGAGACTGGTCTTCCATGCCGTGGGTAGTTAGGACGTGTTTATCGCCTCGTTAAAGCTTATCTGCGATGTTGTTTTGTAGCCAATTGTTTGGGCCTTCCTGGACGAAGCTTTAATTATCGCGTCGACTATATCGGAATTGCTAAAAGTCCATGACAGGCTTGACGGGCTTCAGTGACGTTGAAGAAAAATTCGATCCTCAATTTCGAATACTTCTTCTGTTCTGCTAATCTAGAATTTTTAGAGAAGATTCAAGACGGACTTGAGCGATTTATTGAAAAATAGCTAGCTAATCCGATTCGATAAATTATGGAAAGCGTTTGAGCTCTTTGATGTTATATTATGTAGGTCATTCGTTGAGAACTTCAAAAAACAAAGCGTGTGCGTAAACGTAGTCACGAAATGCAATCTTTACCGGTAACAACATAGATTTTTACTCATAATTGTTTGTGTGAGACGTTTACTGTTGGTGTCAAAACAACATCGATGTTTGTTGTAAACAATAATGACACTTTGAGGTACTGACGAAATAATTTACGAGACAAACGAAAAAAGTACAACATCACGACCAATCCCTTCCTACGCTTTCTTCCGGTTTAAAATGGGCATTACTCTATACTGTTGTTCTACTGTATATCAAACTAACAAAACACATCCCACGGATTTATAACTGATAATTAATAGGTCATTGACGATCACACCAGTCCAGAAGAATTCCACAAAATAAAGATATTATATATATATATATATATATATATATATATATATATATATATATATATATATATATATATATATATATATATTTATATAAAATCTTATTTAGCTTAAAGCTAGACACATAGCATGGCGGTTCCGCTATTCGGCAGCCGTAAGCGCCTTAAATGCCGCTGCTTTATAAAGCCACAAGAAGCATTTGTTTTTGTTGCCAACAGCCTCCGTAGAAGGAGGACAGTGAAATTGCGCGGGTTTACCAACACGATTTCTTATTTGTTAATTACGTTTAATTGCACGACAGAGGGCCATACGGCGAAGCTGCCGCTCTTCGTAGTATCACCCGGCTGCACTCTTACTTAACACGCTGTGGTTAGTGCGAAGCCGTTTTGCTGGCAGAACTCACTCTCCTCCGACACTGAATATACCACAGCTATATATATATATATATATATATATATATATATATATATATATATATATATATATATATATATGTATATATATGTATATATATGTATATATGTATATATATGTATATATATAAATATATATATATATATATGTGTGCATCTTTATTTTGTTAAAGAATGACAATATTTACATTTTACAAACCGCTTCCTTGATTCACACAACATTCAACTTACTTGTGTGCCGAAATTTGCGCGGTTAGCGTTTTGAATCCTCAGTGCCCTATCCGTCCGCCATAAAAGCATGTTACTTACACGAGGGTTACACGATCTATCTTGGCAATTTGTTTTGTCGAGATTGTGTTACCGCTTCTAATACTGTTTGAACAAATGCTTAAATAGTTTGATATATTTGATGATTTTGTAATACGATTGTGTATGCAATAGTCCGCTCTGGACTGCAGTTTCCAAATAGAGCTTATCCCAATAGAATGTTATACCTTAATGAGATACGACGAAGCAATTTCCGTTATACGCTTTCTATTGCTTTAATGTGTTTGTCCAACTAAGGCCGCCAAAGCTCACAACAATAGGTTAATTTAAGAACAAACAAGTTGTTGGTTGTTTAAAATGTATAAAGGCTTGTAAAGCCTCATCTAAAAATTGCAATCATTCATTATACAACAGCAAAATATGATACACGAATAGATATACGACTAGTTTGTCGAATGACTTGTGTGATATGAGTGCTAATATCCGGTTCTGGTGTCACCGTAGCCCCCAGGTCCCTAACGCAGTTTAAAAAAGGGATAGCCTTCTCATGCAGCGTGTAGTTATGGGCTTCCTTTAAATACAATACTGCACATTTCGGCACTGATATAAGCATTTCGTTATACACATACCATTTAGAAAGCCTCAATCGTACTCTATAGGAGTATAGTATTTGTCTTTCGTTAACAGTCTTAGAATAAGTCCATTAAATTTCAGATCTGCAGCATAAAGCCTGTTTTTTAGATCTAACATAAATATGAAAAATGAAAGTGAGCCGAGGCTTAATCTCTGAGGAACGCCAGAGGGCATGCACCTGACTCACTAAAGCTATTGTTTACGTAAACGCAGAACTACATACAGTAAAGATAACTAGCAGTCCATGACATAGAACGAGTATCAACATTTAAGTACCTACATTTTTGTACAAGTTTCATATGGTTTCTTTTATGAAATGCCTTCGAGAAATCGAGCAAGATGGCTTAGTGGCAAAGCCTTTGCCTTGCATTCGGGAGGACTGGGTTCGAGACCCACACCGGCCACTCTTAAATTGGTTTGCATGGTTTCCAATTTAGACAAGGTAAATGCCGGAGTGGATTAAAATTAGCCATGACACGAAAAAAAACCGTACACGGGCAATTGCCATACAGAAAATTAAAAAAAAAATCTTAACAAAAACAAAATATACACAATCAAAGGCCGGCCTTTTGTTTATCACAATGGCTCAATTTTAAGTCATTCAAGGAATCAAGTTGCCAGGAATCGAGTTGCCGTGGATTTGCCTTGCTATTACTTGTTTCTCAAAAATGAAACATGCGGTTAATGATTGAGCTACAGGTCTATAATTATCAGGCATTTGACTTTAGACCGTTTTTATGCACACGAATTACAACCGACTGCCGAAAATTCGTTGGCACAATGCCATCCTCATAAGACCTCCTGATATGAACAAAGAGGTTCAGTTATCATAGACGCTACCTTTTTATGAAATATGGGCGGGATTAAATCATGAGTAAAGCTGCACTTAGTGGGTAGTTGTTTGATTTTGGTAAGAATATAATATTATGATATTTTTAAACATGGATAACCGCCACTCGAGGCCACGTCGCCTCGGCCTCGAAGCGCCTTTGAGAACTAAACCCCCTTGGGCAACATAAACCGACGAGAAAAAATTCTAAAATGTATTTGGTTTAGAAGCGTTGTCTACGAGGGCTGTTTGATCTATATTTGAAGTTGCATTATTTTTTTTAATCGTTTATTTGCATATCTAAAAAGCCTATATTGTCGCCATTGCCTCATTATTAATGTGGCAACAAATTTGATTGAAATGATTGTATATGGTTTTATCATTGCATTAACTAGCAAAGTGATTCAAGTATAACATACAGTGGCAAGTGAGGAATCTATTTCGTCATTAGAACTGACCTGCGTGGCTTCAGCACAGTTGAGGGCAAGTGACCTCGTCTATTTGTTGGTGTAAATCGTTAGAGATGCAGGCGTTAACAAAGGTTGACTTCATGGTTTGTGAATCTAAGAGCGTAATGTTCTTCCAGTGTTTTTTGGAAAATTAAAATCCCCAGAAATTAAAAAAGTCAAATAAGTCACATATGCGCGTTCATCCCTAAGGAGGCTCCTGATCAGGGATGTCATCGAGAGCACCACCTCGCAAGTCATCAAGGCTGCCCTCCGAAGGGCGCTGCCTACTGAGGAACCACTGGCCGTTAACCCCGACAAAAGGGGCGACACAATTTACGTTTTGCAGTCCGAAGCAGAGCGGGCGGTGTCTCGTCCAGGAGCCCGCTTGTATGCATTCTTTATTGACTGCGTCAAGACCATTAGCAAGGTTCCGCGCGATCTTATGATCGACTGCTTAAGACAGATTGGTATACGTGTAGCTCTTCGGCGAGTAGTTTCCAGTTTTTTCGACGATGACACGCTGTTGGTGGAGGGAAGAAGCGGCGTGGGTGAGCTAACGCAGAATTTTGAGAATCCTCAGGGAGATCCACTGAGCTGCATCTCGTTCACTGCTTCTGGCCAATCTTGTTCAATACGTGCGTCAAGAGTTTTAACATGCTGTGGTGGGACGTCACTGTCTCTGACACGTACGCCCCCGGCTATCGTGCACTAGCCAGCGCGGGTGTCGGCCACATTAATCACCAATGTACAAACGGCGCCTATGCGCGCATCTTCTTGGGGATCACGCTGTAATGGCGTTTGAGTCTCGAGTCGTCTGGCGTTTGAGGCAAGGATGCACTCAAACTGACAAAAGAGCTTGGGAAGAAGCTCTTTGAGCGGCGGAGCCAAGATCGACTGCATTCGTCCGACAGAGGGTGTCATTAGAATTACAGAGAGACAACGCCTAGATGATGTTGAGTGGTCACCGACTTTCGAGCAATAATAATAATAATATAAGCAGTATTGTTGATGTTATATCAGTAATTGTGATAATGTAATTCATATATCAGTAATTGTGATATATGTGGATAATGATAATAATAAACCCTGGTTCCAAAGAATCTCGATTGGAAGGCTTGCTCTTTTCCATAAGCTCTCCACTAAACGAATGTTCAATACCTCACCCAGAATAAACCTAGTGGTCTTGTTGTAAGCAGCGAGACCTTCCGTATATGTGAAGGTCGCGGATGCTCGCAACATATAGTAAAATCTTGGTGATCCAAGACTGTGCCTCCACAGACAAGGAGCCGTCCGTAGGTGCATATTTGTCAAACGGGCGGTTAAATGTGGGCGGACTTTTACAAGGGCTTCTCGTTTTGCACCAAGAACCCATGGGATTCCTTCAAACATGACGGGAGCACCCAGAACATCTAACATCTAGGTCATCCTGTGTCGTTCAAATTATTCCGGGAAGTGCTTGCATGATCGTTTGAATAGCTTCCCCTTGCTCATGTGGAATGCCTATGGCTATAACATCACACTTAGAGGCGTTGAGCGTCAGCCTGTTTCCTTGAACTATAACACGGTCTGTAGATCCTCCACCACGACGTCCGCGGGACCACTCAGGATTGCATCATCCAGACACCAGTTAAAGGGGCTCTGTAGACGTGAGACCAGATCAGAAATGCCAAGACAAAACAGCGCTGGCCCTAGTGGCAAGGATCGACGGATTTCTGTAGTCCTGCCACACCATCGGTAGGAGCCTTGGAGCCTTCCTTTGTACTTCATCAAACATTTTATCCCTTTTTATTGTATTAAACGCATTTCGAAAGTCTAGTTTAACTACCACCCTTGCCGGGCCCTCTGCCTGCAAAAAAACACGCGTGGCATGCACGGTGGCTTCTGCTTCTCCTTTTATGGCAACCCCAACTTGATGAGGAGAGACCGCGGTCACAACAATGTTTTTATTCACGGCCATGGCAATCTTAGAAGCTAATCTTTGCAAGCCCAGTCCACACGCAATGGGTCTAATTAAGTTAACCTTTTTTCTAAGGGCGGTTAGACTTGCACCATAGAAAATCGGTAGAGAAAAATACGCTAAGGTACCATTGAGTACTGTAGACGCAAAGGTACTCAGTTCGTTTAGTAGACGTTCTGAAGAGGGAATCGTCTGGTCGAGCATGTCACGTAGATGTCGAGGACGCAGACCATCCAAACAGGCTCCAGTTGTGAATGAAAAAGATTTTACGGCCTCATGGACCTGAAGTACCTCAATCTTATCAAGGTTTAAGGCGGCCGGTTGTTGGAGCAGCTCTAAACGCTCTTGGTAACAAGGTGGGGAACATGGGTGTTTGGTCCGCAGGTCGGACTCTGTGTGCGCGTCGTATGGTGTTACTATGTCTGAGGATAGCAAGGCTAGGGCGGCAGAATAAATATCACCCCCTGCTAATTTCATCTCTGCTTGACGTATACTATTTTTATCCCCATTTACGTGACGTGTCTTGTCGACTGTGCTGAGTGCAATCGAGTCGGCGACACCTTGAAGAGTTCTGAAATCTATTTCGGAGATTACAAAGTACTGTCGCGCCATCTCTGTGCAAAACCTGCTAGAGTTTTATGAAGTTGGTTGGGCTGTTTTTCGACAGCCTCGGAGCTGACATAATGTGGCCCCTTTATCAGTGATGGAAAATCATCTGATACAGAGAGAGGCGCAGAGATCTTTGCGTAGAGTTTGACTCGTTCGGCTTCTATATATACTTTCCTAACCCCACAAATGCTAGCATTGGATGCGTGGGCACATCTGCAGTTGACACAACTAGCTTTATTTTGACATTCCCACATCTCGTGTGCGGCGCAACCGCATTTCCTACAAGAGGAATAATTTCGTTTTTGATACTTTGAGGCTTTGTGTCCATACTTATGACATCGTAAGCACTGCAGCGGGGACCCTGTGCACAATGTGACCTTGAAGCTCTCACCGGCTATGTGAACTTCCGAGACAGGTATGGTGTCAAAACGGAGTCAGACTCTGGCTGAATTTTTCCACGCTTTTGTTGCGTTACCATTATCACTCCGTGTCGCGATGGCATATACTTTTCGTTTGGCTGCGTCGACGCCTTGTCCTTTAAGGAAGTCTAAAATATCAGAATCTGTGAACTAAGGGTTAACTCCATAGATTCGACCCCAAAATGCTGACACGCTTTGTCCAGCCTTTTTGCCGTTAGCATCAGGTTTGGGTCTTTTAGGCGAATCGCCAGTTTATTTTTCGTCGTAATTCGGGCGTTGGCACCCGGCAAGGACTTTGCGGCCATCTTAAAAACACTAAGAGATCTTAGTGTCTCAGGCTTATCTGGGCAGTGAAACACCGGCTGGGCCTCCGCAGGAGTAGCCAGGAGTTAGAACTTGACTCCACCACTCGTCATTTCTAGTATCGTGAGACGTACCGCCAATTGTTTTAGACGGCTCATCGTCACACTTACTCTCTCCTCCAATCGGGTCATTGCCCGTCGCCTTCTCCAACCTTTCTTATAGCCTGGCTTTTCGGCACTGACGTTTTCTTACTGCTGCCGTCTCCCTCGTACACCTGTGACGCTTAACAGTGCGCCTATGATTCTCCTTATCTGCTCGACGGCACACAGGTGATGACACGCGGTATAACTGCGGCGAATAATCGATAACGGGCGACCTTTGGCGAGGCGTATATGAAGACACCGGGCGTGAGACGTTAGTTACCAAGCAAACAGCCGGAGATAATGAGCATCCTAAACGTGATACATCTGTGGCGTGTGCAGCAATATCCACTACATGATCATTATCGCAATCCACTTCTTCGCCTTTCAAAGACGTCTCCACGACGACTGTTCTCTAATTCACACGCCTAGTTGCGATCACCGCGTCTAGAAGAGCCTTGTAGACACTTTACACCAATCACAGCACAGTATTTTTAATAAAAATCACACCATTTTCGATGCCTCGCTCTGAACGTAACTACTCCCGATAACCGCGAGCGGACGATATTTATTATTATTATTATTATTATTATTATTACTTGATTGATTTATTGTTCGCTTGACATGTATACCTAAATACACATGTCACCCTTTTATATCAGGGCCGCTTAGAGCGGCAGCATATATATTACCTACGCGTCCATATAATCCATGTCTACTTCAATACCTACTGAGTATTTGCTTTCCATTGTGACAACCTCTTCTTTGTAATATCGACCAGGTCATTTCTAACATTTGGTCCTAGAGCTAGGGCCTCCGCCAGCTCTATATCTCTGCTCCCCCCTAATGCTATACATACTTTAATAATATGTTCGATTGACTCATTCTCTAGCCCACATGCTCGACATTCTGTACTTTGCCCCTCCTTATATTTAGCTCTATGTATCCTTGTATCCAACATCCCTGCCCTGGCATCTGCCAATAGCCCACTCGCTCTTGAATTATCGTATACCCATTCTACCCCGCCCCTTTCCCGCTTTTCCCTTCCATACATAGTTGCCAAACTTGATTTGGAGCCCATCGCCAATTTCCATTTGTCTGTATATGACTTGTTTACCTTCAATTTCACCATTTTCTCTGATACCCTCGCTCTTGCCCATTGCTGACAATTGTACCCAATCTCCCTAGCTGCAAACTCTACTCTGCGATCCCACTTCGTTTTAATCCTAAGTGCCGTCTTTACCAGCTGCATCTGATTAACCCATCTTTTATTTGTCACATTTTCAATCCTACAACTATTATTATTATTATTATTATCTCCGCTTCAGAGGGGTAATGCCAAGATGATGTTGAGTGGTCAGCGACACTCGAGCAATAATAATAATATTAATATAAGCAATATTGTAGATGTTATAGAGTTAATATATTAGACATTGTGATACATGTACATGTATAATGATAATAAATCCTTGTTTCAAAACTTAGGTATAAGCGTTTGAGCCAGGTTCATCATGCTCTGCTCGCTTCTAGTCAACTGTTGTTAATGCTGCTACGTCTGTGCTGGGTTCAATATAAAGCCGATGGAACAGAACGGAACAAAATGGAACAACTTGCCTATGCTGACGTGTCTGATTGGGCATACGTTTTTTTTTACTAGGCACATTGCTTAAAGTGCCGCCATCGCCAGAGAAGCCGCTGAAATGTTGTATGCAGCATCCCTCTCGAGCACATCAGAGCTTGCCAAGTTCTTATTATTATTTCCCGAACTGCGCAGGCATACGTCATCGACCCTATCTGTAAGATGTGTGCGAGTCTGAGCTACACATTCAAGTGCGCAAATCGAAATCCCTCTGAATTTGTAATGTGCGCGTTTTCAGCCTGGCGAGATCAGCAGACGCCCGTGTTAGCCAACTGTTTCCATAATTGTCTTTATATATCGGTTGTGCGTTGTGAACTTGTTGTAGAAGGAAAAAATGATTGAACCAGAGTGAATTGAATACGTTGATCAACGCGCACTATGGTTAGAAATAGTCCTTTTCTGGGCTACTCAGCCGCCCAAGTTTGTCGAAGCCAGATGCAAACGTTAGGCACGAATACTTTTGCTTTGAAGGCTTGCTAGACAGTTATGCGCAGCGCACTAATACAAATGGCTAGGAGGGAGCGCCTATTGCAGCCAATCGGTGTTACAATTTATGGACCTAACGCCATAGAAATAGCTAGCCGGGCGAACATGTCTGTGGCGGCGCAATGTATGAAAGTTTATCGATCAAAATCAAACAAGACCGACCGGCCGACCAGAACACTAAGCGTACGAGTTTAAAACACGACCGCGACGTTAAACTTTTCTAAAATAAAATCTCTCACAGACTGTTCTAAAACGAGCGTCAGTTTTAATCCCTGCCGGGATGGGCCCACGAGGCCAAAAGCTGATGTAGCCATAAGGAGCCAAGGAGCACCGCATAGCTTAGCTTCGCTCAACTTCTCCACCGGCACACTAGCACGCACGCGGCATAGATGAGATTTAGATATAATCAGTTACGTTTTGACTACTCAGGGTTTTTTTTGTGGAAAAAACCAAACGCTGCGAAAAGGTAATGTAGCACATTACGAGCGCGCGCTATATTCATTCGCTTGAAGTTTGTTAGGTTATGGTTAGTACACGCATGTAAGTTGCGAAATAGACTAGCCTGGAAAAAATATGATTCGTCCTCGATCTATTACTACTATTTTGTTGTAAGAACTAGAGCAAATGGATTTAGTACAGAGCCGCGTGAACCTTCACCGATTGTCGGTGGTACATCCGAATAAGTCGCGTTGATTCGAATCGAAATGTTTTGTCCCTGGATGCACGACAAAAAAAACATTTCAGGAAAATTTTTCCACGCCAAGTATAGCAAACAATCGCAATAAATATTTTTATTTATTTCGGAATCAACTGCAAATATTAAAGAAGATGCTGGCCGCGGAACGACCTTTTAGAAATGGCCACCACTACCGACTATACGTCGTTCTTACTTTAATGTGCAGACTTTTCTTCAGCTTTCGATAAAAATATATATATAGGTTATAACCGAAAAATACGAAGCCGAGAGAAGGAGCTGTTGTGTATTGTTTCGTTAGCGTCAGAAGAAAATATGCTTTACCCGAACAAATGCGCGTCTTGGCAACCGAACAACACTGTATTGTTTGTTGTATGCCATTATGCGAATAATATATTAACAAAAAAAACTAGCCGGACATCAAAGGATAACCATTTTCTTGGAGAACGGGGTATCGGTTCTTCGCTGTGATAAGCTCACTCACACTATTACCAGGGGACGCCCGAATAGAGGGATGGTAGACTCCATTCCACAATCCGCTGTATACAGTGTTGAATCATTTGTTGCTGCAAGCGGTTCTTGGCTGCCGTTCCTGACTCGCTAAACACAGTGCTTCGCCTCCCAATACAGCCACTCGCACACAAAGGAATTCTCACAACAGTCACTTGCAAGCTCAGCAAACTTTCAACCGCGAACTTTCTCAAGCATGGCCATGGCGCAAAATAGGCTTGGCGACTATCTGGCTGAGCCGTGTGACGGCCTTCATACAATAGGAGGGCTCGTTACGCGTTCCGATTGACATAACAGAAGTTTAGTTTCGCTAGCGAGATTCGATAACGGGCACAAACAAATCAAAATACTATGGTCTAGCTGTTCGGCAAATATGTCCACAAGACACACGTTTAATTATGAGTATGGTTTCCATTCGAGAAGAAAAAAATCAGCGGTGCATATCAGTCTGGAGAAATTCTGCCAACAACGCTAACAATCTTATTCTGCTTGAAATTCGTTCGCCTAATTTGTGTGTCTTAAATTGCGGCTGTATTGTTTGAAACGTTTTAAACTTCAAGAAAAGGTATAAGGTATACCTGTGTTTTATTTGCTTAAAAAATATTAGAGGTAACAATTGTCTCCTTATGAACGTGTACACCGGATAAAATAAGGAAAGGTATACCTTATACCTTTCCGTAAAGTTTACATTTATGTTATAGATGTATAATACTAATAAGTCTAAATATTCTCGTTTCAATGCCTTGTTCAACAGAGGTGACCTAAACTGTTTCAACAGCTTTCACGCGCTAGATACAGAATGTAAGCTGCACGTGTTTCATATGAGCCGTTAGGTTTACCCTCTAGTGCTATCCCCTACAAGTTGCTCGATATGGGTTCGAGTTCTTGAGTTTTTATGTTGAATCAATAGGCAAACATCTCTCTACTGGAGTACACTAGTTCTTGTTTCTGCTGTCCCTGTTGTAAAAGGTTGCTCTTAACAGGTGTCGCAGTTGCATATTCATAACAGGAATAGGACGCCAATAGTAGGCGTTGAGTATTACGCATTGCCTAAGGCCAGTCTTGTGTCTGGAACGTAATCCATCGAGGTCGATTAATACGGCTGACGCGACAGTTGGCATCTCGCAATTGTTTACTAGTTTTTTTATTTAATGTATTTGTTTATATTCGTTATATTATTAATTTAATGTTTCGCCACAGCCTCCTTCGATTGAGGTATTATGAGTAGTTGTTGGGAAAACCTGCGCGGATACGTTTTATCATTACCGTTAAACGCCTATCTGAAAATATGTTTAGCTGCTGTGGCGTAAATGTTATGTTGATGCGCCCCGCAACACGGCATGTATATGCTTAGAGGGAAGCTTGTGTGAGCTTTTATCTATTAGTAGGTATATATATATATATATATACATGGTTCATTCCAAAAACATTAAACAGTATATTCTTATATGCGTTATGGTTTGCTGTTCAGTTACCGCGAATGTATGGTTTTGTTTATATTATGAGTAGTTGTTGAACAAACGAATAAATTAATTGTATATTATAATGTATATATATGCATATATATATATATATATATATATATATATATATATATATATGATGATTCGATTTGAAAACATTAAACAGTATCTTCTTATATGCGTTATGGTTGACTGTTCAGTTACTGCGAATCTTTGGTTTCGTTTGCGCTTTGCTTTGTTCTGTTGTTCGGTGTGAAGCCGACGCCTTCTTGCCAATGAAAATGGTTTTGGAATCTGTTCCAGCCAGTTAAAAACGTGACAGGTTAACTTTATATGAACACGCCTATATGCGCACATAAGTTATATGCATTGGATATACATTATGGTATAGGATATGTACGGCACTGGCTGCACAACGTTTATCGGATGAAACCGCATTAAAAGCGTATTTAGCAGCATTGTACAAGGTCGTTGGGCAAATGGATTGACCAGTGGTTTTAACCTGCTCAGGTTCAGGTGAAGCGCGTACGTACACAAATGGTTCACCTAGCGCCGTATTCGCACCACTGTATACTGGGTACTGAAAATAGCCATGGCCTTTCCCATGCTCTTTGTGCATCCAACATTTAATAAGCGATCTACAGCCGTCATGTTGATGTGTTTAAGGTAGAGCATTCTGCTCGAGCCCAACGCATCATGGGGCGGTCTACGTGGATGTCGTTTTGATCATTAACCTCTTGCCATCATTACCTAAATTATCATGAGCTATATTGATTGATTTATTATTCGCTTGGCATTTATATCTAAATACACATGACATACTTTTATAGCAGGTGCGCTTAGAGCGGCAGCATATGTGTTACCTACGTATTTATATAATCAATGAATCCTTCAACACTTACTGAATATTTGCTTTCCATTGGGACAACCTCTTCTTTGGAATATCGACGAGGTTCTTTCTAACATTTGGTTCTAAAGCTAGGGACAGGTCTATATCTCTGCTCTCCCCCAAAGGTGCACATTCTTAAACAATATATTCGGTTGACTCATTCCATAGCCCACATGCTCGACATTCTGTACTTTGCCCCGCCCTATATTTAGCTTCTTGTATCCTTGTATCCAAAATCCCTGCCTTCTTTATATTGAAGGTCTGAAAATGCATTATGCACGGTCGGTGTTGGCAATCAACAACACGTAGTGTGGGACTCTCACCCACTAAAAACCCCAGTCCCCCCCACGGTTCGGAATTGTGTTGGACAATACTTTGAGGCCATGAGAGGGGAGTCTCGTGCTCTACCGGCTCATGGTTCCCGAACCCTGGAATGTGCGTCGAGATCCTTCACCTTAGGGCTGGGTTGCATTGGCCCCTTGCGGTGCAATCTCGCCTTGACTGTTTGCCGACCGCGAATAACGAGCTTCCTTTGTCACGCGAATCGTATGTCCAGCCAGCTCTAGAGCAATAGGTCGGGTTCTCTTTCGGCCTGTGAGGAACAAGGCCTCCGTCTTCTGAGGGACAAGCTGGAAGTGACTCTGCACCAACCATCTGTGGACGAGGGCTAATGCTGTGTTTGCTGCCGCTTTTAGTGTCGTTTCACGGCGGGCTGTCACTAGTAGAACTAGGTCATCAGCATAGGCAAGAGTCTCGACTCCGTCGGGAAGGGAAAGCCGCAGGACTCCGTTATACGCCAAGTTCCAAAGCGCAGGGCCCAGAACGGAGCCCTGCGGCACACTCGCGGTAGCCTCGTAGGTGGCATTGTCTAGAAGGAGGGCGCGATCCGATAAGTCTGAGGATATGATCCGCCGGAGATATGCCACGTCTCTCCAGTGCCTCTAGTATGACCTGCCAGTTAAGAGTGTTAAAAGCATTTCGTACGTCAAAAAGTATGAGTAGTACAAAGGAGCGGGTCTTAAAGGACGCCTTTAGCTTCTGTTTCGCGCGGCGGAGTATTTGGACAATAGGCCCCAGGGTAGATCCGCCTTTCCGGAAGCCGAACTGACTGTCCGAGAGGGCTTGCGTGACTTCTATTTCGGCGTTGAGTCTCTCCAATAGAACATGCTCAGCGAGTTTACCCGCCGCATCAACTAAGCAAATTGGTCGATAAGAAGAAAAGCCGGAGCTGGTCCCCGGTTTTGGGATCAGCGCGAGGTGGGCACGTTTCCATTCTATCAGGAACGTGCCGTCTTTTAAGAGGCGCGTATAGAAATTCGCCAGCAGTCCCGGGTACTGGTTAGCGAAGATTTTCATGACTTCTAAGGGTACACCGTCTGGGTCTGAAGTCTTGCCGGGGGCGAGGCGCTCAGCGGCTGGCAGTATTTACTCCTCCGTGATTGGAGGAATGGAGTTGGAATCGACTAGGATCTCTTTGGGAGCTCGCGCTGCCTGACACGGGAATAACGCTGCAACTAGTTCAAGCGTTCTGCCAAGTGGAAGGGGGGAGGCGGGCAATGGAAGACACGGAAGGCCCCACGGGTTGAGCTCTACCGCCTCTACCAGCTCACTCTAAGACTCAGCCTTGGCGCGGGCGAGGGTGGAGGTAAGCGCGATGTGCTTCTCTGTAGTTGCGCCCGAGATTGAGAACTCGTTGCTCTGCTGCGATAAGTGATTGTTCGAAATCACCGCGGCGCCGCCTGCGTGCAATTCACGAGCGAGTCCGGGTTAGCACTCGGTTGGTCTTTATACAGTGTCTGCCCAACTCTTCGACCGCCGGGGTCCACCATGGCTTTGGACGGCGTGAACTGCGACTTACACGGGGCCGCCCGGCAGGCCGCCTGAAGAGCGCATGTTAGCGGGGTTTCGTCCGGAGGTTGGGCACTGGAAGTGAGGCGATTCGCGCATTGCTGTAGGCTCTTAATAAGTGTGCGCTTGTGTAAGCGGCAAATCTGCCAGGTACGGCGGAACAGGGCGGGTGGCCGGAGTTCTGTGTCGTCGAGCTGTATGTTGTATGCGATGTAACGGTGGTCGCTGAATGAAGGAAGTTGTGTCCAGTCCACCATATAGCGGTATCTCCCAGAGAGTCGCAGTAGGTATTTGACGAGCGGCGTGCAATAGCAACATTGGGTTCGGAGAGTAAACAGAAACAGATGTGGTGCTGGCGCGCAAGCTCCTTGAGAAGATCATGGGCTGCGCGACACCTGTTCAAATTAACCTGGATATACTTACACATAGTGAGAAGAAGGTGCGGGAGCGTCTCCAACCATGTTTCAGTCACCGCCTCCGTCGTTTGCGGGAATCGTGGCAGTGCCACGGCTCGCGTTGCAACCTCGGCGGTGGGCAGGCTGAGCGCGCTTCTGTTGAAGTAGCCTGTGCTTCGCTATCCACGTTGGCGCCAGGAGCGTTGGCGTTTAGTGCGGTAGTGGACGGCGCACAAGCGCGCTCTCGACGCTCCTGGCGCTCTCGAAGCACCTGCGCCCGATAAGAAGGGCAGCCCATGCTGTCCGCATGGTGGCCGTCTGCATCGCAAGTGATGAAATAAGGAGATGGGGCATCGCAGTCCCGGGGTGTGTGTTAGGTCGACCCGCATCGATGGCATACTTTAGCGGTAGGGACCGCCTTGCAGCCCTCAGCGCGATGACCCGGCCGCTGGCAGCGATAACAGGTCGACAGGCGCAGCCACGCGTCAGGACGGCATGTACTGTCTCCTATCCGCACCGTGCAGTGGGCCCGTAGCTGATGCGTAACCGCGGCCGGTGCCCGAATAACCGCGTACCAGCGGCCAGAATCTCGGCCTTGGCGGGGTTCTGAGACCTTAATGGGCATGTGCGGCAGGGCAGCGCAGAGTGTCCTAAGCGAGGCCTCAATAAAAGTCTCAGTGAAAAGCGGGTTTATTCCCCATAGGGCAGTTTCTTGCAGACGATCTGCAGATCGGCTGTCTGTTGTGCAGCTAGTAGACGCTTTGATCGCCTCGGCCAACCTAGCACCTGCCCCAGGAGCTTTCTTACTGAGGCGAATCACTAAGTCCCCCTGGGTGTTTTTCACCAACCCCTAGACCAAGGCTCCGTCGTGGGCATTATCTCCGACATGATGCCGGATCATTCGCAAAGTGTCGGCAAAAGTATTACCCTCTCCAACCCGGACTCTGACCCGGTCTGGGTAGTCAGGGCGGGTAAGGGTCGGGCAAAGTTCCCCGAAGAGGGGGGCCAGGCTGAGCGTCCCTAGATCCGCAAATCTGAATAGGCCCTGCTTGAAGTAGTCGCGCCACAAGAGCTGCAAGCATTCTTTGGAAGTCACGACCGCGACGCTCCTGTGTGACATATAGAAAAGGAGGCAGACTATCTGCCGGCGCCAGTTCGAGCATGCGAGCAGTCGTGCGGTCGATATGGTCGGCGTATTAAGCTTGCAGTCGCCTGCCAGGATCCCCACCACTAGTGTGCGCTGGGTTCTCTGGTGCTCGCCAGGCTCGTCGACAGTCTCCCACGCGTCGTTGCTTCGAAGAACTACTGCGCCTGGGGTTTTTCCAGCAAGGCTGGCAGCAATGAAAATTGGGCGACAAATTCCGCAATAGCGGAGGTGTCAGAGTCCTTACCTCTCTATGGGCGGTAATGGCCACAGGAGTTGTCTGGATTCTCCGCAGCGCGCAGGAAGGCAAGTGGAGTTTTAGGAGTGCCAAAACGTCCTCGTCTGTCTCCGCCGCGCGAGTCCGGGTCTTTAGATAGGTGGCCGCCGCATTGGGGTCTAACGGGGCGCACCAGATGCAGATAGTGTGATCGGTGTGCAGCGCACGTGTAATCGGCGTGCAGCGTACGTGTCATCGACGTGTAGCGTACGTGTAATCGGCGTGCAGCGTACGTGTAATCGGCGTGCAACGTACACGCAATCGCGTAAAATCCGCGCGCAGTGCACGTGAAATCAGCACGCAGTGCATGTGAAATCAGCACGCAGCGCACGTGAAATCACCGCGCAGTGCACGTGAAATCAACGAGATATATATAATACACGACACAGAGAACACAGCACACACCAGTAGAAAGCACTAAAACCACCAAAGTCCAGTAAACTAACAGCGTCGGCAGTGGACGTCCGCTTTCGACAACGGTCAGCACGAGACTGAACATCTCTGCCATGGCATCTGCCAATAGCCCACTCGCCCTTAAATTATCGTATACTCATTTTACTCTGCCCCTTTGCCGGTTTTCCTTACCATATATACCTGCCAAACTCGCTCTGGAGCCCATTGCCAATTTCCATTTGCCTGTATATGACTTGTTCACATTAAATTTCACCATTCTCTCCGATACCCTCGCTCTTGCCTATTGCTAACTCTTGTACCCAATCTCCTTAGCGGCAAACTCTATTATGCGATCCCACTTCGTTTTGATCTCTAGTGCCGTCTTCACCAGCTGTATCTGTTTAACCCATCTCTTATTTGTGACATTTTCAATCCTAATACTAAATATTTGCTTACATTGTACTTCCCTCTGTATAAGTTTTGACATCCCCCTTCGCCCTTAAGCAACTCCCTGGCATAATTCAAATGGCATTTCAATTCATATCTTATCACTTATCTTTGTATTGTTTCTAACTTTTTTCCCGACCACGCGCTGTAGACCCGCGAAACATTAGCAAAGATTAATTTTGGGTTTACATGGCCTTCCATATATTCTTTGTTACTATACATTCATTAAACACCTAGAGGCCCTTACACCTAACTGCGTTTCTTCTTCTTTCAGCCTTCTTCCTCCGTAATATCTCTTCTGTAAGTGTCACAGATGGACAGAGCGCGCCATACAATTTGAACAGACAGAGAGCGCCACACATTTAACAGACGAAATACAGATAGAGCATACGACACAATTGAGCAGACGAACGGGAAGCACGTAGAGTGCACGTCGTAGCACACGACGTTGTAGTAGCACGGAATGCCGCCAGGGGGCGGGGCGGTCGGCCGATATTTAAGCGGCTGCGGCCATGTTAGAATGCTCTTTGACTCTCGTCGCTTTCTTCTCCGCCACGTGCGAGGGGCGCCATCCCCGGGTGAGTCAGAGCCGGCCCGTTACGGTGCCGTGATATAGATAAATGCGCAGGTAGGCTAGGTGTGAATCAGCGTATTCAGGACGGCCGCGCATTAGTAACTGTGTGTGACATTATATATAGTATATATTAATATATATATATATCGTTGTGTAACAGACACCGCAGTCGGTGTAGTGAGAACAAATGTGAGCTCCACCCACGCGAGCAAGATCAATATCGAGAAATAAATACGAACTGAGTATTATATTATTCTTGATATATATTTGTTCTCGTTCCGCATTAGTTCCGTAACAGTAAGCATCCCCTGTAGTCAATTTCACTCAAAGATACTTGTACTGACTTTTATATTCCAATCCCTTCCCCCTAGCCCCATTAAATACTAAAATTGCGCTCTTTTTGTTAATTAAACATCATGTCCAGTTCCTCTGCTGCTTCCCCACGTTGGTTGAACTTCGCTAGTGCCCTAACACTACCATATCGTCAGAAAACAGCTTTTTCTTCTTTATTCTTCTATGTCTTGATATATATGCATCCTTTTCCCCTAGATGCTATCCTAGACCCGTTCTAGAAATCCGTCGCGCTATTCTTTCTATATACATAAAAAAATCACCGGTGACAACGGACAGTCTTGCCTGACCTCCATACCGACTACAAACTCTCTAGATTGTTCAGCTGCTAATATTATTTTTACTGTGTTATTCCAGTAAATTTCTTCTAGGAATTCCACCCAGCTTCTCTCAAAGCCCTCCTTCAACATAATTTGGTACAACTTTGTTCTGTCCACTATATCATATGCATTTTATCATTTTCTAGCCCCTCTTTGGGGAAGAAGAAAAACTTTTTCCTTGCGCCAAACCTCCGCCATATTTAACAATAGTTAACGTCCTACTCAATATAGGTAAACATAATAAAGACTTTTGTTAAGAATATTTTTGAAATAAGACGGTATAATATTTGTAGGATGGAGCGATATAGATGGGGTGGCGACTCGAAAGCCAGATGATGGCGATCGAGGTCGAATACGGCGTGACACATACCCCTCTTGCACGAAGTAATCCTTCTCAGGCTTCGCAAACTTAGCTATGCAAAGAGCTAGGTATATTCAGAGAGGGTGAACGAATCAATAGTTGATTGTAATTCTATTTGTTTGTGTAAAATAGCGTGAAATAGAATGCGTGTCCGGCAGGTGCTCATCCATTGGCGAGCACTCGCCTCAAACAGACCTTGAATGTGTCGTTAGCGGCGTAAACACAATTTGTAACAATGCTGATTGTTATGCTGACATTAAGGGAGCTCGGCATTGTTGACGATCGTACACATTGACAGCTAAAATAAGACGGAGATTATTTTGTTGTTAAGTTAGAAGTTCAATTTACGAACCAGTCAGCAGCGAGCGTTTTTTCTAACGCACACACGACGTTGTGTATTTCTTGTTGTGTATTTCACGGTGTATTTCTTGTTGCGGTTTAGTTTGAAGCATCTAACTGCGGTCTTCAGCATCTATCTCCTTAGCAGTTTGCGGCGGTCGTTGTAGTTGCTGAACTACTAAATAAAGCTCTGAAATAGATGTGTATGTCTTGTATTCTCATGCCTGCTATATTCGAGGGTGCGCTCATTCGTGGCAGCGTTTCAGTTCAATACCAACAAATACGTAACATTTAACGCTACTGTTTCCGCATACAAATCACAGATATGTACATAGATACGGCAGTAAATAAAGCATGCGGTGAATGATTCAAAAGTGTACTGGTTGTAGTATTTTTTTTAAGCTTGTTTAGAACAATTAAAAAAACAGAATTAGATTTTCCGTAAGGTAATTGCCCGTGTACGTTTTTTTTAATGTCATGGCTAATTTTAATCCACTCCGGCATTCACCTAGCCTAAATTGGAAACCATGCAAGCCAATTTAAGAGTGGCCGGTCTAGGTCTCGAACCCAGTCCTCCCGAACGCAAGGCAAAGGCTTTGCCACTAAGCCATCTTGCTCGGAGCTATTCGTTGATAGTGTGCTGCGCTTGCAGATTTGGTATTACGACCTCAATTCATTTGCGCTCCGGATGGAATTCAATTCAACCCAGCGGGTGCGCTGTGGTGCGGGTTTTTGCAGTTTGTAACCGAACATATTGTTGGGACAGTTGTACTGTCCGTTTATAGATGTTTATTTACGACAAATAGCGCAGCATGTATTGACGAATGGAATTGACGTCAAAGAATATTGGTTCGACCTCTATCTTTTATGGCAGTCAGACGATCACGATAAAGTGCATCCACATGTAATTCTTCTGAGGGAACGAGATGAAAACGTGGCAAACGAAACACCGTTTGTTATGACGGGGCTGAACTAAAAGAGAACCGTTTGGTCTTATCTTACATATTGTACTATAATCATGTATGTCATGCTGTATAAGTATAATGTAAAACGGTATGACAGAAGTGGCAGTTCTTTAAATAGCATCTAAGTCAGGGTTTCTCCCACTCAACCCATGGTTGACCAAGGGGTACAGTCTTGCACCCGACAGGAAACCAGACACACCAATGACAGCCCTCGTGGGGCCTTGCAGTTGCCGATTGCAGGCCAACTACAATCGAAGCTAGCCACATAGTGCGGTAGGTGGTGGGCGGGCAGACGGGCGCAGCCATGACCTAGCTAGTTCAACAGCCGCTGTTCCCTCTGGAAGGATTGTCGACACAACAAAGAAGCTCAAAAGCATTACAGTCGGGCGACTATAATGCTTTCTAGCTTGTTTTCAGGTCTCACAGGAACGCTGCAGGAAGGGAAAAGCCCATGCTGCGTGGGCAAGCTCCTGTTGACGGAGCACCCAGAAACAGGGGGCTCATTTTACGCCGTGTGGAAAGTATCAGACCTTGTCTCTATTTTGATAGGCCCTAGTTCCTACTGCCCAATTTGTCTCTTCGGCTCCCTAGTCCAAGGTTTTAAGTCCATCGTAGAGGCACGCATCCAGTACTTTGCGAACGGCCTCTGTTGAAGTGCCGGACTCACGATGGCGAAAGGCATGGTAGGCTTTATGGAAATTTTATTGGCCAATAAGATATTCTTCGTGGCCTCCGGGGGTAAGAGGAGTGCCGGCTAAAGCAGAATCGCCTCCCCCATAGTTTCGATCAATGTGCAGTCAACTCCCGATCAAGGCAGACAATATGGAAACACGGTTGAATTTATGTGTATCGGAGCCTTTCACTGTCGGCCAATAGATGCAGATGAGCTTCTTGCGTCATGTTCAAGTGTACCGTATTTTTCAAGCTCTCTAAAAAAGCTAGGTAAAGATAATTGTATTGGCTATGCAGTTCTCTAAAAAGGCTAGGTTAAAATGATTTTAGTGAGATTTTGGCCATCATAGGCGAATCTACAGTAAGATTTCTGAAAGAAATTAAAAAACAGTGGCAACTGAGAATAATGAGCAAGGAGCGGGTTCATTTTTTCAGCAGAGAATATCAATTGAAGTGCAACGTGCAAATGTAGCCCCGGGTGCTAGGCTTGCTGCAATCAAGTAGTCGTTAACCGGTGTTGATCTGATTATGCATTAAATATATATTATATAAATAAACAAAAAATACTTGAAAAACAAAGCAAATTTTAGTGATTATTCAGTTCTTTATAAAAAGGTAGGTTAACATAATTTTACTGACTATGCTAACATAATCTATCGGACTTGGACCGTGACCTATAGCCAGCGGGTGTGAGATCGGATACTCTTCCGAAGAAACGACTGGGTAGAAAGAACAGATGATTTGTGACGACACATTTTTATTCTGCATCGCCTATCATTCCACTACCACCTACATTGTCACCCACATTTGAGAGGGTGGGGACGCCATGTTGGTGATCCTACCGGCCTCAGTGGCGTTACTGTCGTTTTTCCAGTGTACTCCAGTCGTTCATAATACGGCGGAGTTGGCTACTGCCCTACAGCGTGCAATGCCAACAAAGACACTTACTTCCAAATGTATATATATATGTATATGCGTACCATATGTCTTCCATACCCTACCAATTGCTTATAATATCATAATATCCAAGGGACTAGGGGAGTGAAAATGTTAGGAGTCAGAGTGGCATTACTAACTTTGTTATAACGGTGTGGTTGTCGAAATATAGCTTTAGAAGGGGTGCAAATGCGACGGAGGACAAGTTGCTTGACTAACTCATACCGATGTATTCAGAATTTTGTCTGAATATAATCCAACGTTGGCCAGCGAAATCATGATAGTCGTATTGAGAACAGTTTACAAAAATCAAGATCCTGTAATGCCTCATTTTTTCTTTTTGATGTTCGATGCCTTACACATTTGCCGTGCACATATTGTATACCAGCCGCTAATGCCCCCCCCCCCCCCCCCTTTGTTAGCATGAGACTCTATGGGAGTTCGATAACGTGTGGTAGAGGAAGACAACTTGTGGGTCTCATATCACGAATCGCCAGGAGCAACGCTGAGGTTGCTCATCAGCATCTTAAAGCATAACAGGGTGCTGATTGACAACGGGATTGGCATTGCGAGAGAGGTAATTCAAACCACAGGTGTCGCGCAGGGCAATGGACTGAGTCCACTGCTGTTTTCCGTACTTCTAGGAGGTCTGCCAAAACGGATAAGGACGAGCTGGACCCAAGAGTGGGCTAAAATTTTACTGTACGCAGATGATGTAGTAATCTTAGGTTGCAGCCTTTTCAGAGTGAAACAAGCCATGGATTGACTAGTTACATTCATGGATAAAAATGACTTAAAGGTTAATTGGGAAATGGCAGTAGCCATAAAATAAACCATACCGCTGAGAGTCAGCGGCCATGCTGCCACAAGGACTGTTGGAGAAACCCTAGATATCTTAACATGTATGGCCCTCGGTGCATTGAAGATATACCTCAGGTTAAGTTCCAAGCCCGTAGGGGACGGAGGATGGTCTAGAATTAAAAACAACCTTCTTAAAAAATGTTTTTAATTCTAGTAGCCATGAAATATTGAAGGAGCGGCCGTCTGGCCAGGAGTGACGTACTTCGAATCAGAGGAAAGGAATTAAAATCAGAGCTCAATCACACACTCAGGAGAAAGTCAGGAAGGCCACCATCGCAGCTGCGGCAATTCAATGCCCACATATGCTTTCGGCCAATGCAGCAGTCGCTCTCTTCGGGATACAGATAGCACCCATCGCTACATACGCTATTTCGCTAATATAGGATAAGGTGGGAGTGACGAATTGCGTTTAATTGATGGGGTGAGGTTCTTCTTTCTAAATAGGGTTTTTGCGCTTTCCAATACCTGCAGAAATTGGGTGGCCCACGTGGGTCCACAGAGGATCTGCAAAAAACGATGGAATCTAAAGAAAACGTGCGCTTTTGACGTTTATATGCGAAACTGGCAAACCAAAATTAGTGATGTAGACATAGGAATTTATGCGACAGCAGCAATGAGGAGCACTGGGTGGAAGGCTAGCGGGGTGAAAGATTGGCATTTAACTACGGCCTTTGCAGCCCACGGATTTCATCACGTTCTGTGCAACGTGGTGGGCTTCCATGAACCACAGAACAAATGTCAATGCAAACAATGCTGGAATAAATGTGATAAATACCACGCCGCGGTATGTCCGGCGGTTTGGTCCATAGCAGAACTGGCAAAACGCTATAGTGATTGTTGTCTCGAAATACTATGATGTAACATAAACACACTTACCCAGCCCGGGTGTTAATAAAATAAATATATCACGAGTCGCGCCATTATCGATTGGTAGCAAAATAATCTACATAAAATGTACGTTTTTTTCTAAATGCGTTTGTTTTATGAGCACAATAATATTTTTTTAAATTATCGGACGTAAGTAATGAACAAAATGAGACGTCACGGAATCCCGATTTTCCATACTGTTTTTTACTTGTATTTGTTTTTTTTATTCAAAGACTATTTTTCTATTTTTTAGTCACTTTTCAGAGTGGAAGCATAATTTTATTCTAAACAGGCCGGTATGCTTCTTTGTCGAACAACTATATCTCTCGCTATCGCACATTTTGAACATACATTTCTATTCTATAAATCAATGTCCGGTTAGCCATATTAATGCGCCACATCTCAGCAAATGCATTATCTTGCACTTTTAAATAATACAATTCTGTTCCCTCATTGACAAAAATGCTTTTTTTAACTCGTCCCACGGTCCTCTAACGACCATTTATCCATGGACGCACCACATATATAAATGGTAGTTCGCAGTAAACTCTAATAAAATATGTTTATGGTTGTTTATGTAATCCTAAAGGTGTTACGCCTATATGTGTGCCGCGTATGTCACAAAAGCCTATGTATATTGTTTGGTTGAATAACGGAGATATTTATGGCAGACTGCCAATGAAACTCTCAAGAAATACACATAACTGATTTAACGGATCGTTCCACGTACTGCTGGTTTGGCGTGCTGGAACAGGAAATATACATAATACAAAGCAATAAGTTACAATATAGTCACACGACAGACCTATTGCTTCACTGATGCATTTCTAAGAGTTCCATGCCTAAGCCGAGTCGCAGCAAAAACGCTTGCACATGGTCATAGTTATATTGCTATGAACAGTAGCTTCTTAGTAGCGCTTAATCTGCTGCGAGAAGATTAGCAACATATCATGCGTGTACACGTTCCAAAGTGCATCCATAGCGCATAGCCTTTTGCCTTCTCTTCCATGCCTGATTATGAGTTCGGCAGTAAGACGTCTCAGCCTAGAAAACTAGATAGTCGGGTCACACAGCTAAAATAACAATTCACCTCAACTATTTAACCGATAGAGGCGGTCCACTTTGTTGCTTACAAAGCTCTTTTTGTTTGTGCTCACGCTGTGCCTCAGAACCTATTTCCCCGTGCGTTTAGCGGCATTGCATTTTTTTGCTTATTGTCCGATTATTTCCTAAGCGAGAAAATGTTATATATATACATTCCTAAACAATGTTTATGTTCAATATAATACATTATGTATATGTATGTACGTATATATTTATATATATATATATATCTTCAATTATATTTATTTCACTAAGATTGAGTATAATATACAGTTCAAGATGTTTCTTTACAATACTCTATCTTCTTCACGCTTTCGGCGAGAGAAGTAGTGCAACGATGTTTTGTCCAGCGCTGTGCATTCCACTGCATGGTACTTGGCACACCTCTGCAGGCAGAACCGGCAGGTGCACAACTCGTACTCCTCGTGAAAGGCTGCGTTTGAACATACCAGGTAGTGATAACCATGCACTATGTACCTGGTGTATACGTGGCGACTGTATATATATATATATATATATATATATATATATACTCGTATATATATACATATATCATAATAAACAAGTTCTATGTGATTGCGTTAAGGCATGACCAACCATAAAAATACGTTTTGTCAGTCAAAAAGTATGCACATAAGCCGAAGGAACCAATTTCTGTATCTCTTGTACAAAACAATAGAGGGAAGTGATACGGCGACTGCTTCGTAAAATATTACCCCGTGCAAACAAGAAGCAAGAACTTACTGTCTTGCCCGAATTTTTACCCCGATTGTTTTTAAGACCCAGTATTGCAACCGCTCAGAAGCTAGAGCTTGTCGACCAGGTTTGACATAGATATCAGTGACGAAAACTCTGATAACTCGAGCCCCATGCTTGTCCTTAGGTTAACCGTGAGGCTCAAATAACTCCTCCGTCTAAGAATATCGTAGAGATTAACTTGTAACAACAAACCCATAATCGCCCTGTTTGCAACTTGCCAGGGGTGGCCGCAATACTGTAACCTTGACATGATTTCACTGGCCACATTAACTTGCCATTAAGGCTGCTCGACTTGTGGGGCTCGACTCTGTGCGGCGATTAGTTTCGCTGACGAGACTAATTCTACAAATCTTCTTACTATCGATTGAGGGCCTCTACAAGAGCTTAGCATGTCAGGGGACTTCCTAGTCGTAGGTTTCACGAGATTAGCTTTCGCTCAGTATTGGAAAAGGCACAGCGACCGTCACACTGCCTTAAGTTCTCAGCCATTTTCTAGTTCTGCATGCGGCATATAGAGGATGTCAGCGTTACACAACTAGTGTAAGTATTGCTAACAGCAGTCACCGTGACCTGTTAGCAGTTGCGCGAGTGGGAGTTTGGAGAAGTGAGCGAGCCGATTTTAAGGCTGTATCATTTTTTGAAACCAGGGAGCAACCATATATGGATTTTGCCCAGCATCCAGGGTAGCCCGGTGGGTTTTTTTTTCTGAGAGGACTAACTGGAAAATGCGGAACGCACACACGGTCATTACTACAGGATTGTTCTCAACTGCAAGTGTTGGCCGGTAGTGTGGGGCTCCAACCCACTAAAAACCAGTCATGTCACCCTCCCCCTCCCCAGCAGGGAAGTGCTTGCTAGCATTACTACAAACTACTGAGGGGGTGTATTAGCCCCCAGGGGGTTTACTGGTCGCGCCGAGCCCCTGTAGCCAGAGAGGGCGTCGACATGCGCATACGGTTAACCCGCTCTTTTTCAGTTAAAACACGCTTGACGGTCGCGATTGTGCACTAGCCATCAGGTGAAGCTGTCATCTTTGTGACTAGAGCAGGAGCCTGTGCCAGATTTCCATTGCTAGTTCTACGTGCAGCGCAATTGTCTGTTCTGCTAATAAGTAGTTGCCCTGTTCAAGGGATCTTTAAGAGGCATCTTGAAGCTTGACATTTTTGAAGCTCAGCTCATAGGAAATCAGTCAAGAAAAGATTTATACTTGACTTGCAGATGGGTAAATGCAATATATATATATATATATATATATATATTTCTTTAACGCTCTGACCACCCACGCCTGTGGCATGATAGCGTATAAACGCATCTAACGCCATCGCGTTTTCATTCACTGAAAATCTATAGGTTTTCTAGAGCAGAGGTGTGTAGCAGCAGGGCAATGACAACCACGTCCAACAACTACAATCAGCAGGGCCGAGGCTCGAACCTGCTTGTCATTCAATCGTGGTTACCATGGCAATGCCCCAATTTGAACGGTGCGTTACCTGTCTAAGCGGCCACCGCCGTTTATGCATTTGTCTGCCGGTCAGCCAAAAAAGGTGTCCAGACCATTACTCCTGCAATCAGAGACAACGAAAAAAAGTCTCAAACTACGGCTTTAGCAGCAGTACTGCGCCCAACAGAGTTATATTCATCCAAAAGGTTCACATGAATGAGCCACGCAATCATTGTCATTAGCTGCTGCTGCTAAAAGTGTGTCTCTTTTGCACAGCCCCACACCCTGCCAAGACTATACCTCAACAATAGTACAATCTTAAGATGAAAAAAAAACGCACTGCTGCATTCAGAGACAGTCATCAAAGGTCTCCCACTCCTGTAGAAATAGAGGCAGCAGCCGCCCTATACCTGTCGTCGATGTGCTGATAAAGGGTCGTTCCCATATAGTGTAGTCTCAAACCTACAAGAAGTCAACACATAATAAAAGTTTTCGGCCAGTACTAATACGTCGCCGCATCAGTCATGTGGCAGTACACAGTAATAACTTTGCAAAGACACAGCATACAATTAAAACATCATGTATAGAATGATTCCAACATTTTTGGTTCTGCAAGCCATTTGTTATTCGCGCCCAAATAGTGGCATATGTAAGATTCCAGATTTTTTTGAGGATGGAACCCCAGGTGGCTGGAAGCCGGTTAGAGCTTAGCTGCTGTACTTTGTTGCTATAAAAGGCACTTTAAAGTTGTGACTCACCTAGTTGATATACTAGTTAGAGGTACTGAAAACTGATATCAGAAGCAAAACATCTTGTTGTATTGTAAAAGCTAGGGTAGCTCTCCACAGCTTATAAAATTTTTCACATAGGAAGTAAGAAAGTCATACGGTATGAAGAGGTAGCTAACTAAATCTTTGCGGACTTCCCCCAAATAACGACTTCGTAACAAAGTCGGAGTACGAACATGGCAATGTGTACGTGAAACAGGTCTTCAATGGGGACGCTGATTAGCCTCAGTGATAATACTTTAACTTTTCATGGAACTCAATGCCCAGACATTTAGTGGAGTGAGAGATAAAAATCTGATGGCCCAAGATAAATTAGAAAGTTGATCATGTGCCCGGAGCCTTCTGCGACTATCAAACCAGTACGGCAAGCTTCAGTAGACCTAGTAATCAACAGATGTATGCGTCAACATTCGATTGGTAAATGCTAAACAGGAGTGTGGTGTCGTTAGCGAACGCGATCATTTAAGCACCGTTGTCCACCTGGATTGAAAAAAGCACAAAGTTAAGGTTAATTCGAACCAGAACGAACCCAGTATTGAACTCTGTGGGGTTCCAACACTTACCTGCAACCATGCAGTCACAACTCGATCATCCTTAACCGCCTGTCTCCGACGGGTAAGATATGATTTGAACCAGTCGATCGCAAGGATAACACAGCCTCGCTGGTAAAGCGTCCAGAGAAGGAAAAGTGACTAAGACAATTATATGCAGCAACGACGTCTATAGAAACGTCCAGGCATATCTTGTTACTCTCGACCGGTTCAACCACTACGTGCCACAAGCAAGTCAACGCAAGTTACGTCGAATTACTAATGTGGAAATCGAATTGGTCTGATGCAAGGAATCCGACCGAATCAAGATGCACTTTTCAAAGGAAAAAGTTTTCGGAAAGAAGTGAAAGTTCTAGAAGACCCTAGAGATGTAATGTACGACCGATAATGGATAAAAAATAGTTTGTGGCTATGGCGCCATTCTTTCTCTATTCGATGATATACAGCGGAATTACGACAGTGTGCTTAAGCCGCGAAAAGAGTAGTTCTGGCGCGGAAGAAAAACTATGCATTTTGCAAGCAAGCCATCTAAGATGGGGGCGGCTAGCTTAAGCAATAGCGCTTGTCCCTCCCCCCCCCCCATTACACGGCAGCCCTGACCGACTCTACGACTGGGCGAGGTAGTAAGGACTTCCGGCCAAACAGGCCTAGTGGAGTGTGAAAGATGAGCCCGCGTTAGTCGATACCTTATGCAGTAACGGCCTGATGTACTTAGCCTACTTGTCCTGAAGCCGAAAGTGGTAGAAGAGTGCCTATTCAGCTCATTGGCGGCCGTCCCCGGTTCATCGACCGCGTGATCCGAATGAACAGCAAGTAGGTCATTCAGTAGGGGGTCGTTCAGCTACTGAGCCATGACGTCAGCCACAATTTCTATGCATATATTTCCAAAGCTGACGCCCACCCCAATCACCCTTCGATTTGCGAGAGCGATCTTTGTAAACAGACTGCGCACAACGCTGAGACAACGAATATGGCCCTTACTATACCGTCGCTTTAGCATCAGGAATATAAATGTATCCGGAGCCAATGACACAACTCGTTTACGTTTCAACGTAATCAATGGAGACTTGGATAGGAATTTAGGCTAGTGCTTTGCGATATACCTGTAATTACGACCGCTTTCATGAATAGATTTAAACATTAAGTCTCTTTTTATATGCAATATTGTCATGCATATATGGCCGATGCGGCATGCTGACCTAAACGCGATGACAAACGCTACGCATTATAACATAGATGTTTACCATCATTTATCGTATTTAATAGTGCTCTTTTTGCACACTGTATGTACGAGTATATATTGTGCGCTAAAGCGAAAACAGATCTAAATATAGTAATAGTGCCAACGTCATCTATTTTATGATTCAGCGTTGTCACTAAGTTGCATAACTTACGAGGTAACGTTGTGGTCCATTCTGCTTGGATTCTTAACATAGTGCTGCCATAGTTTAAGACGTTCCTTCCTCAGCAGCTTTTTTTTTTAATGAAGGGGTCTCGAACTCAGGCCTCCCGAGTGCAAAGCAAAGGCTCTTGCCACTAAGCCATCTTACTCGGTTTAGAACGCTTCAAATTCTATCGCGATCACAAATGTGGTGTGTACGTTTCAGTTCATCGACAGTATATGATTGCACAGGATGTGTGCTGTTGTTGATGTCCAATTATCATTGGAGCACCATCTTACTTAAAAGTACGAGATTTTAAGATATTTTTTTCATCTTAAAGCACTATTCCATAAGGCACACCTGGCGCTGAATGCACAGTACTTATTTGTTCCTTCATATTTTTTCAGATCAAAGCTTAATGGCCTAATTACAAATGTTTAGTAAGATTTGGCCACTGAGTAATTAAGTGCGACTTTCCATCCCGCAAGAAAGGAAGAGTTCATTGTGTTTCTGTACATTATCAGCCCTACATGTTTTTCGCGTAGCGAGTTTGTGGTGCCTGCGAGTGTTCACCGGTATACATGCGTAGCCCTGTTCCAGCTATTTAAGCTTACGCTTCTTTTTATCTTAAACACCCTAAGCAAATAGGGCCAACTATGGGAAACAATCCACCCAGGCCATCCTGGCTACTAGACAAAATTAATACTCCCTGATCTCCAAAAAATGGTACTGCTTCAAACACGACTCGCTTACCTACCTATTCACGCAACTGCTAACGGGCCACGATTGCTGCCTTTAGCAATGCCTACACCGCATTGGTAAAACTGACTCCTGGCCTTTTTCAACATTCAGCGAGAGCTACTTTCCCGGAACTTAAGACTGGAAAACCCCCTGGCATGCCAAGCCCTTATATAGACGCCGCACAAAGTCGAGCAGCCTAAATGGCAATAACAAGTGGCCAGGCAAAGTAATCTCAAGAACACAGTACTGCAACCACCGACAAGGGGAGACGACAACTGAATATTAGAAAGCTTGTGAGTTCTCCCTATATATATATATATATATATATATATATATATATATATATATATATATATAATCGAAGTACTAGGGCATTTCATCGTAGAACCACCTAAAATGTACATAAAATTCTCTAACGCTTGGTGTTGGGCTGATGTTATGGGATAATTCTGCAAGCAGGATTATCCCTTAACATCAACTTAACACTAAGCGTTAGATATATATATATATACGCATGCAGGATTATCCCTTAACATCAACCTAACACCGAGCTATATATATATATATATATATATATATATATATATGGAACTTCTTATTGACCGAGCATGTCTTCCTACGCGCAGATTAGTTAGGAATTATAACTCTTTGTATCATTTTCTGGAAACACCATGCTAAGCTGCCGGTTAAAACACCTATATCTAGAATCGAAAAGACGAAATGTCCTTACATAATGTTGCGTGTCAGCTGATATGTCATCTAACACTGGCGTGCACCGCCTGGAAATGGGAAACAAATCAGGGGATATATATGACAAAAAAGGAACATTTGAAAGAAACGCTGGTTCCCGCACCTTGCTAGCAAGCCTTATTTAACGAGCGCATAAACACTAGATACATTCAAAAAAGAGGCAAGCAACATTCATAAACATTTTAACAGAAACAAAGAGCAGAAACGGGACTAGAGGCAATGACGGAAATAACAATAAAACGTTTTCCGTAAATAATATTTTCAGAGGTAATAGCAAGGAGATTGGGGTCATTCAGAAAGAGAACGGGTACTATTCAAAATAATAGCATGGTTTTAGATGAGGAATACTAGTCGATGCACACGTGGGATGTAGGGGAACGAAGCACTGGAGAGGAACGCAAATATAGAGCCAACGAAATCGGGGCAGCTCACCAGAATGGCGAGTCTCGAATTAAAAATCTTCAGGCATGAGAGGTGAGCATTTAAACGAAGGAGAGTCGTTAGAGGGCAGACAAAAGTACACAGGATGGAACAACATATATAAGGATAGGAGGGATAGGATGAGACAATATGGATGCAGGAAAGGGTGGGAAAACAGGAGGGACTACAGGTACAGAGGGATCGGGATAATGGGAAATATTTCCCGAGGGAAGGGAAACACATAGGAGCAGCGTAGCCCGAGGCGGCCTTTGAGGTCAGCAGACGGCTAGCAATCAGTGACATCGAAAGACGGAGTTAAAGACCAAAGATGCAAAAGAAGAGGCAGGGCAAAAGGAAAACGAAAGAGTATTGTGTCTTTCGAGCGAATTGCTATATTAAATATGAGAGGGGTAAGTGGAAAAAACTATATAAGCTACCAAACATACGGTCAGTTAATGTAATGATAGAAACGTAAACGCATTTGTGTGGGATGGAAGTGCCGCCATGTTTTTAAAGGGGTACATTTGGTATGGTACACATCGGAAAAAAGGGGGGAGCAGGTTTGAAAGGAGTTGGGCAGTTATGAGGGTATATATAGTCCCAAGCAATACGGAAAAAGAAAATTAACAGCTCTTTAGAAGAGTACAAAAGGTAACTAGAGAATATCAGGATAAGGGAGGTGTAATATGTTGGGGAGATTAGAATGCACATATCGAACAGCTGGATAGAAGACTGGGTGGGCAGGAGACTGCTTTCGACATGTTATTCGCGAAAAGCAGTGATCTCTTCGCTAGGGCCAAGCAGGCAGACGCATGATACTTCGTATACGCTTGAGAGCATAGCTGACAGACGCACTCCGTGGGCTCCTCGTGGAAGTTCGTAAGGCACTGAAAATATGCAGGTGTCAATTCCCTCGTCGGACTTGTTCAATTTTATTTTCCCCTTCCGAGTCGGATCATGCAAATGGTACTGTACGCAGTGTCTTCAAGCTCAATCGAATTATCTCAACAGCCGGTGCACAGCCTGACATTAGGTATACAGAGCGGCTCCTTGCCTGTATTGACAGGCAAAGTACACGCTTCATGTACATCGTGAAACACCTTTTAAGCAAACAAAAGCAAACCCGAGTGAGGTGTCCCCATACTCTGTCAAGACCATGTATCAGCCTTGGAACAATCTTGAGGTGGAAGAATGCGACTGCCGTTGGAACGGACAGTCGCCGGACGCCGCCAACCCTCCATATAAAGAGACTAAAGCTGTGCGCACTGTCTCGACGATGTGCGCAGTGAAGGTCGTCCCAGTATAATAAAGCCGAAGCCCCAGATACCGGAAAGAGTTAGCAAATTCTAAAAATTGTCCACCGCAATGCAGAATGTCTTCGGCAGCCAATGTACCTTCTTTTTTTATTTTCACAGCCTTGGTCGTCATGGCGTTTATTTCCAGCCCTTTGAGACAAGGAACACTTCTGCCATCGAAGTGATACCCTTGATGGCACCAAGGTCGTAACAAGCCATTTCTTTTATCTGCGTACACCACAACTATGGCTTCCTGAAACTCTTGTCAAATATAATCGACGAAATCGACATGTAGAAGAGTGAAGGGGACGCAGCTCAGTGGGTCCCTTCGCGGGATTCCCACTTGTTGCTTTACTCGCAACACTTCCAGCTCACAGGGAACGAGTAAGGTCTCTTCATCAAAGAAGCTTAAAATTACGCTCAGAAGAGAGCCACCAACCCCTGCGTGTCGAGATGATTTCACCAGGAGATTTCGAGGTGCTTTGTCGAAGGCTAAAGTAGGGAACATAGAATGTAATGGAAATTGACGCAGATAAGAAAGAATAGAAGAAGAGTATTGGGTTAATTTCAAGGAAACTAAGAATATAGCTCAAATGTCAATACAAGGTTAAATTATAATGAACATTTATTCATTGTAATTAATCACCGACGGTGGGAACATGACAATTGGGTCCCTGCGAACGTGTGCACGTTTACGAAGGGTCCAATGTAGGAACCAACCATCTCTGGAGGGTTCCCCGGAGGTTAAATTTAAAATGCAGACGAGAAAAAATTAACCAGGATTTTGGAGGCTCCTAGGGCACAGCCAACAAGACAATTTTTGGGACTATGTAAGGCAAGAGAAAACAATTATGACAAATAAGGAGCAGGCTAGAGCAAACACAGTAGGAGAAATTGCTATTGTGTTACAAGCATTATTCTTCACAATATAGGAAGAACAAATAATAGCACCGAGATTACAGCCACAGCAGGCGAGAATGAACACGTGCTAAAGAAAATGAACCCGAACACGGCGTGTGATCTTGACGTAATTTTGATAGGAATTATTCAGGAAGTGAGAAAGGAATACGTGTGTTATCTGAGGAAGTAATTTAATAATATACTAAGAGGAAGCAAACTCCCGGAGTGTTGGCGCAAGGGAAGACTTAATCTTCATCCTAAAGAGGGAATGATAATGAAACTTTACTAAATATGCGACTAATCACAATTACACCGATAATATATTGAATATGTTTGCAGGTATTTAAGAGTAGACTACAGAGTATTCTAAAGAAAAAAAGAAAATAGGAGAACGGCAGTGCGGGTTTAGGAAAGGGTATAGACTAGATTATCATATTTTTTAAGCCAAGCTGTGGAAGCATCGAGATTCCGGGGGCAGCGGTGTATAACAAAGTTTGAATACTAATAGTAACCGGATATTTCATGGAGTTTATAGTCGCTAAGGGTGTCATGGGGGATGTTTACTGTATGTAAAGAGAATGGCGCAAATTATTAATAGCACGGGTTTTAAATGGTAGATAGAAAAAAGCGTAGCTATCAAGACATCAATGCTGCTGTTTGCTGACGATATGGTAGTGTTAGGGCGGGGCATTAGCAAGGCTCAGCAAATGTTGAATGCACATAAAAAAGCAGCAGAGAAATTGGACATGGTGTTAATAAAACAAATAACACAATTCTAAATTTTAATGGGGCTAGGGGGGAGCTGTATTACAGGGGGGAACTATCTAAGTCCGCACAAGTATTTTAGGGTAACAATAACTACAGATTTGGAAGACGATATATATTACGATTGACAAAAGCTGAAAGAGGAAGAAATGCATTAAGATGTAAGGGCCACTGGGGGTTTATGGGGGGGGGGGTTGGATGGTAATGCATTATCTTTTTTTATTGAGACATCTGTTGCTCCCCGTTTTTTTTTCGATCATGGTCGATTTTTAATCCACTCTGGCATTTACCTTGTTTAAATTGGGAACCATGAAAACCAAGTTAGGAGTGGCCGGTCTGGGTCTCGAACCCAGACCTCCCGAATGCAAGGCAAAGGCTTTGCCACTAAGCCATCTTGCTCGGTATTATTAAATATATAGTAACAATTATTATGTTTTATTAACACCTAGGTTGGGTGAATTTTAAATAAGTACATCAGTCTCAATCAGTGGTTTTTCTGCGTCACCGGGTCTTCCCTCATCTTGCGAGTTCAGCTATTGACTGCACTGCTGGACATGCTGCGGCGTGGTATCTATCACAATGGCCTAAGCATCTCGCGCACCTACAACACTACTGAGGATTGTGGAATTCTTGTGTGCTGCATAACACGTGATGGAACCCGTGGGCTGCACATGCCGTAGTTAGATGCCTATTCTTATATCCGGCTGCTCGCCAGGTTGTACTCCTCATCGCTATCGTCGTGTATATTCCTATGTCTATATCTTTTAATTTTTCCCCCCACTTCATAGTGTAGGCCACGAAGGCCGTCGTCTTAGGTAAACCCCGTTTTACTTGTAATTCCTGTGTCATTAGAGCCCCCCCCCCTCTAATATATGAACTATTCTATTCCTACAAGAGTTAGCTAACCCCAAAACCCGCTTCATAAAGAAAAATCGAACTCTATCTAGTAACTGTAGATCTGCCTCTCCTAATTTCTCCCATAAAAGTGATACACCAAATGTTGCTATTGGTTCTACTTTAATCTTGAAAAGGGCGGAGGCGGTATGTATTGACAACATTTGCGGGATTTTAATTGCTGCTGTCGCTCGAATGGCTCTTCCTACTCTGCTTTCAATATGTTTTCGAAAACTGCTACCATTTGACATTATAGTGACCCCTTAATAGGTAACGTTATTTACAAAATTTACTGTATTACCCCTGGCTCGAAGAACATCGTCTTTCGCCAATCGACCTCCTCTTCGAACTTTTACTGCTACTGTCTTTTGCCAGTTAATACTAAGTCCTATCTCGTCCATACAATCGATTAGCCGTTCCAGTCCCTGCTTAACCCTAAATAAACTCCTGCCATAGATCGCAATGTCATCTGCATACATTAATGTATTTGCCCACTCTCGGGTCCACCCCTGCCTCACCCGGTTAGGTAGCCCTCCCAATAGTACCGAAAAAAGCAACGGGCTAAGTCCGTCTCCTTGGGCCACGCCTGTAGTTTGCTTTACTCTTCCCACAATCCCTATACCGTTGTCGATGTATACTGTAGTCTCCCCAAGAATGGTACTTAAAAGTTTTAGTAAACGATACGGAACTCCCTCCAAGGCTAACTTTTCTATAATCCTACTTCGTGGCACTAAGTCAAAGGCAGCTTTAAGATCTATAAATATTGCGTATAACGGTCTTCTCGGTTCTGATAGAGCTTCCCAAATTTCTGCCAGCAACTGGCGCAGGGCCGTATGGGTCGACTTCGACCTTCTGAACCCATGTTGTTCTTCTGGTATTGCGTTTCTGGTTTCGAGGAAATGCTCTAGTCTATCTGATATTATCCCCGAGAAAATTTTATAGGGGCAACTCTAACATTTTATTCCCCTCCAAGATTCCGGCTCAGTTTCTATGCCTTTTCTTTTTGGTTTGACAATCAAGGTATCCTGCTTCCACGCTTTATGTATTTCCCCGGATTTTAGGCACTCGTCAAATAAAGCTTTCCAGCATGGTGCGAGTGCCAGCGTTTGCTTTAAATGCTCGTTTCTTATCATATCGTTCCCTGCAGCTTTGTTTCTAGGCGCCCTTTCAATTGCCCTGACAACGTCTTCGATTGTGACTGGTCGAATTACCCATTACCGTGCAAGTTCTGTTTTCTCGTCCCAAGGCCCGTTAAATAATGTTATTTTATTTGGGGTAGTATCGGCTCCCTGCAGCACACTAGCAAAGTGCTTAATTAATCGCCCAGTCTCCACTGGGCACTGCCGTTTTTCTCTGTTTTAGCCACTTGTGCGGTTGTTTCTCTGCTTCTTGCAACAGCGCCCACTCCTGGCTTTCCCAATATTTTTGTTTCTCTTCCTTTTATGCTTTTTGTGTCATTTTCTTCACCATACTTGCAAACGGCCTTAATACAGGAAAAATCTTCACATATTCTCTAGTTAGTCTGTTAGAATCTTTTGCTGCTCTACACCGATCGTTGAACCAGGGCCTTCCTTTTCATTCTTGGCGCGGAACCAGTGTACCTTTTATCAGATTTGTCAATTTACGCTCATATGACTCTACTTGAATCTCCCCTGGTGGGCACACTTCCCCCGCTCCCTCTAAGAAGATCTTTCTATCTAGTTTTGTCTTGGTCTCCGGCCTACGGCTATACTCCCTGCTATTACTAACTTTGAATGCCATCCCCATAGGTATATGTCTTCTAAGCCCCGCGCTTTCCCTAAATAATGTATTTTCTCCCAAAAATGTTATATCCTCTACGTTTCCGTCGGTGGCAAAAACGTCAATTACTGACGCCCCAGTACCACACTCAGAAGTGTTTAAGCCTGGCTCGCTGACTAACCAACATCCTATCTCCGTTATAATATCCAAAAATGCTTCAGTTCGTTCCAGATTACTCCTATCCAACCTCGCATTGAAATCCCCCGCTAGAATCATCGGTGCCTTTCTCGGCACCGCTTCAACTCCAAGCATGATACGCCCTGTCATGACTTCAGTGGACTCTACACCTATATATATATATATATATATATATATATATATATAGTAACAATAAATATATGGAAGGCCATGTATGTACCAATATTAACATTTGCTAATGCCGCTCTGGTCCACAGGATTTGCGTTGGGCTGCTGTTTTAATTGCGCTAGAGAGTTTTTTTGAGAGCGAAGGGAAATCTCAAAATGTATACAAAGGGAAATACAAAGTAAGCCAAGAGTATTAAGATTACGAATCTTACAAATAAAAAATTGGCTAAACAGAGGCAGCAAGTGAAGACGGCACTAACGGTGAAAAAAGTGCGATTGCAGTACATAGTTTGTAGCTAGGAAAATTAGGGGACCACTGTCAGCAATGGGCACGAGCGAGAGGATAGAAAGAAATCAAGAGTAAATGGTCATACACGGGCAAATGAAAAATGACAATAGGGTCCACATCGAGTGCGGCAGATAAATAAGGAAAAGAAAAACAAGAACTGGGCGGGGTAGAATAGATATACGATAATGCATAAGTGTGTGTGCTATTGGCAGATGTCAGAGCCGGGTTGGTTAGGAAATTAGTCAATTTAATGTTGTTAAGTAATGTACAGCTTTGGGGGTCAGAGCTGTATCCTTGTCGGAAGCTTTACGAGCAAATGCTAGAAACGACCACGTCGATATTACAAAGAAGAAGTTATCCCAATGGAAGGCAATTACTTAGTAGGTATTGCAGGAGGATACACTGATGATGTTGCAGGAAGATATGGATGCGTAGGTATCTGCTCGTTAGAGCAGATATATATACTGCCACTTTTAGCTTCCGTGATATAAAAATGATGACATGTGTATTTAGACAGACATGTCACGCGAATAATAAATCAGCCAATCACGTTGTCCAGGCCGCGAAAATGCTTATTATATGTTTATGTAGAAATAAAGGCAGAGTTTGACTTAGCACATGAGAATATAATAGACGTGGAAGCAGCTAAAACTAGGACGCCTAGACAAATGCTGAAGTTACTAACCAATAAAATAAAGCAAATTAAAGTGATGATTAACAACGGGGGTGGTATCGCGCGGGAGGTGACTCAAACTACAAGGGCAGCATAGGGCAATTAACCAATTTCGTCGCTATTTCTTGTGCTTCTGGGGGTCTACCAGAGCAAGTGAGAATGGGCCGGACCCAAGAAACGGCCAGAACTCTACTGTACGCAGATTACGTAGTTATCTTTAGTTGCAGTCTATATAAGGTGGATGCCAAGCCATAGAACGGTCGGTTAGATAATAAATGAGTAGAGTTTAAAAGTTAACCGGGAAAAAACTGCAGAAATGAAATTTTGAAGAGTTGATCGCCTAGTCAAGGCCAAAATGTGCTTTAGATCAGGGGGAACGGAACTAAAATTCGTAAACAATTAACACCTAGGAATCATCTCATTACTAATTGGTGGCGGTTTTCGGATCTATGTTCTGGATAGAGTCAAGCGGTCGTGGCGATCAACAGTTATAATATTCCGTCAATAAAAGCGGCTGATTTAAGAGAGTGCTGATTGCAACGAAAAACCACGATATCACAAATCTGGGATAAGCTAGAAGTAAACGAGCTACGTCTTGTGAACGGTGCTAGGTTCTTCTTCTTCCTAAAGAAGATTTTCAAATTATCAAGTACATGGCGGAATACGATTGTCCATGGGCTAGAAGGTAGTGCAGCTGACAGAGGAATTGCATGTTCAGTAGATTCTGAAAAATTCGATTGTTTTTACGTCTATATGCAGAATTAGAGAAGACCGTACGTAGGATAGAGCTTAGGATATAGGATATAACGGTAACGAGATATATTAAACACAAGAGAATGGCTTTTAACATCGTAAGGCTTATTTAAAAAAAATAAAGAAACTCCAACGTCGTGCCTCTGAGACCAACCGCCGTTTAGGCGGCTACATTGCCGCAACCTACGACGTCTCATGTTGTTCACGTGGCGACTTCTCTGCCACCCGACCTCCTCGGGAGCCAACGCCAGACTGCACATGGCAACATGTTCGCTGAACGCCGCTAACCGTTTTCTTGTCAACCTTTAATGCACCCCCCCCCCCCCCCCCCCGTTCTCTAATGCCTCCCCCCCGCTTCTACTGGCTCTGTTGTCAGGTCGAATCTTGTAGAGACGCAACAAAGTAGTTATACAAATTGGGAGCGAGAGACAGAACGTTAACAGCGTTAAAGAGATCAACCTATATATATATATATATATATATATATATATATGTATATATAGAGTGTGTCCGGAAAATATCTGAGAATCGATAGTAAGAATTGTAGAGCTTGCTAGAGCAAATATTTTTTTCCAATGGAACATGGTCTCTAAGAAGTCTTGTTTCGGAGTGAAAGTTGAATTGCTACAATTTGTGACACTGGCGTTTTAGCCATCTGCGACATAGGAGCATTTAATGTGCTGTTGCAAGACAACTAGTTATCCTATATAAAAACAGATCGTCGTGTTCGTGTGAAAATGCAGTTTCCTCCGAAGGTACCAAAATGATCGTTATGAAATGCGTATTTTTCTGAATAAGCGCTTTCAAGGTATTGGACGTGAAGGCTAATAAAATAATTTCATTTTTGCAATGCCCCGAATGGAGGAAATCGGATTTTCTCACGAACGCGACGATTTGCTTAGTTTTGGTATAGGATAAATAGTTGTCTTGCAACAGCATATTTCATGCTCCAATGTCGGGCAAAAACGCTAGTGTCACATATTGTAGTATTTTAACTCTCACTCCGAAACAAGACTTTTAAGAGACCATGTTCCATTAGAAAAAAATATTTACTTTAACGAGCTCTACAATTCTTACTATCAATTTTTAGATATTTTCCAGGTATCGTGCATATATACAAATATATATACATATGAACATAAAACTGGAGTAAGATGTGGTTTTGAATCTTCCTTGAATATATGTATTTATATATATTTTTATATATATATATATATATATATATATATATATATATATATATATATATATATTTATAATCAAAGTTTAATGCAAATGTATATATATAGTATCACAGTTAGGCCACATAGACACTAGCGCTCGATAGGTAAGGTTCTTGAGCTCTCTACTGAACAGCAAAGAGAGCGTTCGAGATCTCGAATAGATTCTATAAACTGCCCAATGGCTTGAGCCCCCAATCAGACCCGATGAAGACTCTAAAGAACATGCGTCTTCATAATGTTCACAAAGCATAACGGCGGATAAAGAAAACCTTCTAGCAATTTACTTATGCCAAACTATAACGCTATCTCAAATATGGCAACATATATATATATATATATATATATATATATATATATATATATATATATATGTAATTAAGATCTGCGACGGCGATGAAGTATATCGACGTCCCAAGAGACCAGCTCGGAAGGACCACCGGGGAAGAACTATTACTTCTCGTCAAGTGTCGATGCTGTCGTATACATGTAGGCACACTAGCTGTTTTACAGGCCACTGGCGTTTCCCCCTTGAAAGTGTATAAACACTTAAGGGCGGCGCGTGCGACACTGTCTGGAAGTCTCCATTTTGTAGAAAAAGACGGTGAAACGACGCGGTGACTGCGAACATCTATCTACTCGGCTCATAAGCGAACGGGAAAAATGGCCTAGCTGACATTGACTTATAAAACACGATCAATTCCCTCGCAACTACCCGTAGCATTTACAGCGCGCGCGTTTTCCGACAGGGCGGTTTATCGAAGCGCCTTATAGGAAAACAAGTATGTTCATGTGTGCGAGGCAACGAGCTTGTTTGAGGCGCTCCAAGAATAGACTTTGTCGTCAGCCAGTAAAGGCCTGGGCGTCAAGCGTTGTGAACGGCACATCCTTCTATTCAAAAGGTAGTCTAACTTTCGTTCGCTTGAACGACATAATGCTTGGATTGATATATATATATATATATATATATATATATAAAGTATTGGCGAAATATTCTGATAATTTTAATGTAGCATAAAAACAAGGGTGTTTAAGGTATGTTTATTTGAATAGGGATATAATGCTATTTCTAACGAGCGATAATGATGTGGTGATTTATGTTTTATTTACGTACACTTCAATTCAGATCGAAATGGGCTTTGCCGAAAAAAACCTTTTCTTCACAAAATCCGCATAATGCTGCATTATCTGGGAAGCCCACTTGGCGAAACTTAGCCGCTTTTCATGATCCGTAAGCTTGAGCTCTTGCGCGAGCTCAATTTTAGAAAGAAATTCAACCTCAATATTCGACCAGGTTGAGATGTGCGAGTATTAGGCACGTCGCCAAACCGATGCTCACGGACATTGTTTTACACTGTCGGCTACAGTGGCGATATTTTCGGTCGCACGAGCGTTCCGTGGTCTTCTTCGGCTTGACGCAGTACGTACGAAACCTGTCCTGTGAAACTTTTAGACAAGTTCACAACTGGCGTTTACAAGGCCGGTTGTGTCGACCGTAAATTGCACAAGGGGCTCATAAGCATGCACATACAGGGTTTCCGTTTTCACGATATTTGATACGTTGATACGTCCCATCTTGGACTTAGGAGCCATACCTTGTTCCACCCTGTTACGAAGAGGGCAGATCGCGTAGCTGGCAGATAGCGCAGAGGGCAGACCACGATAACTTTTAAGAAATTCCTGGTTTGGTTGATGAATATTTGGACACTCAGATATTCATACTATATTCTTCGATTCAGTATTTATTTCACCACAAAATTAGTAGACAGCTGATTCATGTTTCACAAGGTGTCACAATGTGACACTTCTGTCTTACATTATGTATTTAACTTTGGATGATAAGGACGTTTCACAAAATTCTGTACATACAAGTATACGATAGCGTCTAAGAGCACACTCTCTACAGAAGCTACAAACACATTCTTCAATATTAAAACATGCATATGTGATGGTGATACGCGTGTCAAGTTGTTCGGCAGAATAGCGAACGGTTCTTTTGCATGGCTCCTTTTCAGCTCTGTGAACAAAAGGCCGGGCCATCAGTATAGTTCTCCGCTACAAAATTTAAATTTCTGTTCTCTTTGTAGGCTCGAAGATATTCATATTAGGCATTGAATATCATATTAAAGCATGGAGGGCCATATATATATATATATATATATGAACCGCTTCATTCAAGATAGAAAGGAAATATGCTTTTTGCATATATGTATGTATGCATGTCATGTGGTCAACGTGTTGCAATTTTTTGCATGTTGTACAGGGTCTTTTTGGTGTCTTCAAGTACGCATGGATATACCTAGAGATTATCTATTGGTATAGGTTGCTGGTGTAGCGCTTACGTGCAATGAACGCATGAATCATGTTGCCGCCCTGGAGTGTTGTCGTTTCGTTGAATCTTGTTGAATAGTCGCGGGTTCTGTCTCAGCTGGAGCCGCATCCTCTGATCAAGCTTCTTAAGCATGCCAATTATGTAGGGAGTGTCGATATGGCACCTGTCATTATGGCAGCAAAATGCAACCCGTTTCATGAATTTCCGTTCCAGGCAAGCTTTGTTCTTTATCAGACCTGGATACAAACGCCGGTGCTGCGTACATCAGTAGTGGAAGTACGTATGTGGTATAGAGTTGTACGTACAGGTCAGGAGAGTGTAAAGCGAATAATCGGAAGATCATGTTTGAACGTTGAAAGGCCCTCGTAACGTATGATCAATATACCCGATGTTTTAGGGGCATCCTTATCATTATATTATTATTTAATATAATATTATTATATATATATATATATACATATACATATATTATTTTAACTGCATGGTAAATAGTGTTACAGTTGTGAGGTCTGACGGCATTATCGCAATTCTTTTAACGAATTACCTTACTCCGTGGCGTCTAAAATGGATACCACGTTCCCTCTGCTGAATTCGCTTACTTAATTATTTAAGGAATATTTTGGATCCTTTGCTGATTGAGCCTAGTTTCTTCATGACAGTAGACACCAAGAGATATCTTGTTTCCAATCCAGCGTATATATTCTGTTTTCTGGCTTCCGCGTGCTTTGCTACCCCTCCGGGCTCAAGTAAGCTGTTATGTAAGTAGGAAGCCGCGGTTATGCACGAAACCGTTGCATCCCAAGCTAAGAATTTCCTATGTGACCATAATGCAATAGTCACCCGACCAAATCTTGCTTCGCAAGCGGACATCACATTTTTTGGCTCAAGTGTAAGGTGTATATTGGCTTTCTTAAGAGACCTTGTAACCACATCGTTTAGTTCAGCATGTCCGGACAATCTACCGCCGCTCTTCAGGCAACGCAGTGCACGTAGGCTACTAAAACCTACAAGTTTTCCACACAATTTGCGCAGAAATAACTCGCGGACACAAACGCCGATCCTAAGTATGCTGACATCATGCGGAAAGAGTTGGGATCCAGCACAAAAAAATCAAAACAAAAAAAAACATGGTGCCGAGCTGAAGCGAGGGTAAGGCTGTAAGCCTCCCGCGCTAAAAACACGGCGCGGTATCTCTAGGAAAGAAGCCCCTTTAAGATTTCTCTGCTCCTTTTTTTTGCTTTTGAGTTCATCTAAGGCATACTGACTGGGGTGTTTCGATACATATATATATATATATATATATATATATATATATATATATATATATAAATATATATATACATACATAGGGAGAAAGAGAGAACAGATTGCAATCAGTTCATTGGGTAAAGTCCGACGTTTGTTAAAAATATTTTCGTACCGTTGATCTTATTTGGGTTCAACGTAGGCGCTAATCTTGTCTATCAGCCTTGAATTTCCAGCCTCCTAGGTTCTAGAAATACACTATTATTGGTGACCTATGCTCTTCTTGAGGCCGTAAGGGGATCGCATAGACTTATGTCTAGAGAACAAAGTATAGCCCTAGCCGAACCAGTGAGCAATGCTCTTGGTTACTCAGTGTCTCGTGTACTTTTAGTGAGTTCGTTTCGTTTCAAATGTTGGCTGTGTGCATTTAATTGCCACGCCGACAATTAATGTATCGGGTGTGCTGGTTTGTCACAACCAAAGTTCACCTAATGTTGGCACATCTAAAATGCCACGCATCCTCATATTGCACTTTGTCTTTGCAGCTATAGCTTGGGAAAGCCAAGGTTTAACTGCGTGTTGCGTACCTCGCTCACTTCTCTATATCGGTAATTAGCCGGATGCGTAGAACTAAGCCCGTATAATGGTTATCGGAGACGCGTTCTCAGCGCTGCGTTCTATATCAAGGAGTAACCACATACGTTATTTGGCTAGTCACTATGTCGTATGCCGCATCCACGCACCAAATGAGGTTGTTTGCTAAAGTCCCGGTTGAGCACAAGCTCCGAAAGAACATTTAAAGCATAGGCCTCCTCCACAGTGGGGCAGCATAGCGAATCATCTCGAAATATAAGCCGGAGTATGTGCCGCCACGCAGGTGTGTATGGAGGTCGAGATTAGAAGGTTAGTGAATTAGGTGGTTCTTCTGAAGGACAACAGTTTCGGCCATGTTGGAAGACGTAGACTTGGGGGAGACGAAATATCTTACGTCCTAAGCGTATCTTTGCGAAAACTGAAATAATTATCATCAAACCTGAGATTCAGTTTGCAAAACTTTTAAGACAGTGAACACGTTTGGTGATATTGTGGCGGCGTAGTCTAGGGTGCTAGTGCGGTAGTACGCAAGTCATGGTAGTATTCTATCGAAGAGTCGCCGGTTCAAACCCTGTAGTTGATAGAGTTTTTTGCGGTGATAAACCATACCGTTGAGAGTTAACGGCCATGCTGTCACAAGGGCTGTTGGGAAAATCCTATGTCCGCTTATGATGCCGCTCTGAGCGTCTCTGAAACAATATAACTAGGAACGCATGACAACCGATGAATATTGCAATCAATCATTTGTGCCTCTTGCAATGGAAACTACATGTTCGTTTAGCAAATACGCCACAAGCTGACTGGCGATGATGGACAGTTTAGGGGCCGACCATCGGAACAAATGTTGCATTTATCATGGGCGTGATGAACAAATACAGCGTAATATAAATTCAGACCCCAAATTGTAAAATGTAACAACAAATGTCATATTAAGTATTAAATTTAATAATATATTAAACTCTTATTTGAACCTAAATTGGCTAATATATATATATATATATATATATATATATATATATATTAAGAATGCAAGTGGAGCGACAATTTTCTCCCGAGAACGTGTGCACTGTAAATGTTACTCAATCTCGTAAGGGATGCTAGGGTGGGCTGAGACCACTTCAGCAGTGTGCCCCAGACGGACGCCGCGTTCCCGCGTTGAACGTCGATATCAAAGCGTTGTCTCAAAAAGTTCGCAGATCGCTTGTCTCCGGCTGCGAGGTTTAACTGCTCACCGACCCTGTGGAGGAGTTTGCGAGTGATGTTACCTAGGCCGCCTAGGGTCTCGAATCCTAGCGGTTGAAACTCATGTGGGTAACCCACTGAGGCGTATTTCGCAAGCTTCCTTGTCTCGGCTAGATTACCAGCACGGCCTGCCGATACCGCCCCACCACCGACCATCGAAGGTGCTAAAGGGTCGGTGACTGTGGCGTTCCAAACAAGCATCCTGCCCCTATTGAAAGGGGTGAATATATATATATATATATATATACAGAGGAAGAGAGAGGAAAGAGAGACGAGAGTCAGTATAAAGTAAGCATACTGTGACAGGCTCAAACATCCCTAAAAGCACAGTGGTATGTGTGGAAATAACGGCACACGATTTATATGTGTCCATTATAAGGTATTGACTGAAATAGTAATGCAAATAACGATAATATTAATTTTAGCCAGGTTTTTAGCTTTTAGTAATTTTGCAGTAATACAACAGTTTTTTTAGATTGCAGCAGCGCATCAACACAACTTCAGTAAGTGGAAGACCCTAGAGACTCAATGGTCCGAATCGACCTCGTCAATTACTTGCTCGAACGGTTGCTTTTTACTTTCTCTCTCCTTCTCTCTATCTATCTACATCGATCCCTTTGTCTGGCTAAGTTCTCTTTCTCTGACGCGCGAAGTTCTCGAAAGTGAGGACGTCAAATAATTGCCCTCCAATGCGTCGCCGTCACGACGGTCTGAGGAAGACTTCGACGTTTCTCAGGATTCTATTAAGCTCAGCTGGTGAACGGGTGCCGATCGAACAGGAGACGCGTTACACGCGCACAGACAGACACTCATGGTAGAGATTGCATGGCTTGTTCACGTGAGCTAGCCAAAATTGCAATTAGGACTTGAACTTGTTTTGATACTGTAACGAAGTCAGATCGTACAACACAACACAACAACAGACCAACCACCTACGACGCTGCTGATTTAGAGAGACGGCGTCACTAAGCTACGACGCTACGACAGCCAATCGAACACATTGTCGAACATGCACTCCATCGATCAAGGCATAATCACCATCATCATCATCATCATACCATCATCATGACAACAACAACAACAGCAACAACAGCAGCAACATCAGCAGCAACATCAGCAGCAACGACAGCAACAACAGCAACAACAACAGCAACAGCAACAACAACAACAACAGCAACAGCAACAACAGCAGCAACAACAACAGCAACAGCAACAACAGCAGCAACAACAACAGCAACAGCAACAGCAACAACAACAGCAACAGCAACAGCAACAACAACAGCAACAACAACAACAACAACAGAAACAACAACAACAGAAACAACAACAAGAGGAACAACAAGAGGAAGGCCCTCTCAGCCAAATGCTAACTTCATCAATGCACGTTCACCACCGCCTCCATGTCACACCCTAACCACGACATCTTGATCATCATCACCACCACCATCATCATCATCATCATCATCCGACCTCCGTTCACGGCAGCCTGCGTCGCATCGAAGAAAGCCCACGGTACAGCAATGCGCCGCATTCTAGAACAGCATTCTAGACGACCGAGTGCACCAAATCCACCGATGAACCATTAGTTCTATACGGACGCCGCGGCGTCTCGTGACGGAATTAAGAGATCGAGTGAGCGGATGGCAAAAACCATCGTCTGGTTGGCTGCGCTACGCGCTAGACGTACGTTCGTGTGTCGTTGTTCATCGCTCCTCATCGATCCTCGAGTTGTGGTTGAGACCGACAAGCTGAGTCTACATTCCCCAGTTTACTTAGTGTAATGTCCATCATTACATTGTTACGCAGCGATTATGCGACTCGCCGCTGCCGGTGCCAGCTAGCACGGTACTTAGTAGCAGGTACTACTTAATCATTAGTCAACACCGAATGCGTTGCCTGTCACCTATTTGCCTAATACATAAAAAGTGCTAGAATTGTATCTATCTGCCTGTCTGTCTGCCTGTCTATATATATATATATATATATATTTATATATATATATATATATATATATATACGTATTTCTTTATTTAAAACGGCATTACGGCATATAACGTAATTGTGTTCTAGTGTGAGATGCCGTTCATATCTTGTCAATAACTGCACACATTCGACAAATAACGTCCTGCTGAATGAATATGAATGGGAACGACATTGTGGTGGCGACGACAATAGCAGGTGAATGCACAAGCGATGCAAACTGAATGACAAAGCAGAGGCGGATTATGTAGCCATCACTACGCTAAGCATTGCTCTACCTAGACATGCTACCGAGTCAAAAATGATTGTTGTTCGCCCCAAACGGAGGCCATAATACAATGAATGGCTTGCTTAAAGCTAAAAGGCAACAATGGGAGCGTGAGAAGCAGTAAAAGGCGTTAAATAGCGGGTATAGACCTATATACCACTCCAGCAACAAATAATGAGCACTGATGATCGGCTTGCTACCGTTTTGCCACTCCGGGCTAGAGAAAATTAGATTCCCTATATAATTCTAAATAATGCATATATATATATATATATATATATATATATATATATATATATAACATGGAACATGTTGTTACTCCCCTAAAACGTTGCCGAAATCGATACACCCGCTTACTTAACTCGCAAACGCTAAAGATATTGCCATCTCCGCTATTCCAGTATGCGAATGCAATCTATTAATTATGGCTATCTTGCGCCCTCGATTAATTTCGACCATCTTGCGCGCTGTACAAAGTCGCTCATAGCGGCACCACTGTTGTTTATTTCACTATTTCTGCTATTCCAACCCCGTGATCGCATGATGCCCCTGTCGGTCGACAAAGCTCTACTATGGCTTCCTTCCTGTGGCCTGTAAGTGTTTTCACATGTGTCATTTTTTGGCGTATAAACGCACGTCCTTAGCATATTTCCCCTAAACAAATAACTAGGTTAATGCTATCTTTATATAGATTTATTCTGCTACCACAACTTGGCATATTGGAATTTCATGTTTTTCAAGGGCCGGCCGACGCTTCTGGGCCGATTCGACAGCGCGCTTTTGTGTTATATACATATATTTATTAGTACCCTTCTCTGATACTCTGTCAAAAAAGCTGAAACGTTCTAATTCATAGAGGCTGTGTGTGCGTTAAATTACAGATTATTTTACTTGGCCTGATCGATGACCAAGTGTGAAGATTGAAGTAAAATGCCGACATGCCATCGCCTCTCGCTAAAGGTTGAACTTTAATAGTCCGCCATTTAATGACCCAATTCTATTACCAATGCTACTACTCCTGCTGCTATTCATCGACCCACATTCCCAAGCTACACTAACCATACTTGAACCAGCAAATTGATTATAACTTAACTTAACTTTTAACTTAATAGGGGTTGGATGGTAATGCACCATCCCTTTTTATTGAGACATCTGTGCCCCCCGTTTTTTTTTGGTCATGGTCGATTCTTAGTCCACTCCGGCATTCACCTTGTTTAACTTGGGAACCATGAAAGCCAATTTAGGAGTGGCCGGTCTGGGTCTCGAACCCAGGCCTCCCGAATGCAAGGCAAAGGCATCTGCCACTAAGCCATCTTGCTCGGTATTTGAGGTAATTAACCGCAAGTCACGAATTCGTAGCAGAATGAGTTGCACAACCATCGACCAGTGAATTAAATACGAAACACATGAAAAAAAACTTGCAAGGAAGCACCTGTACTATTGTCGGTAACACGCTAAAAATCACGGCAATGCGCTCGGTGTAGCTCTTCGAAGTAAGTTGAACACGTGTTTGCTCGCAAAAACTTTTGCCAAGATGCACACACTTGTATATCTATATGTCAGATTTATTATTACATTATGTCACATTACACTATATATATTCCATAGTTAATCTACTTCTCGGTATATGCATCAGTTCTCATTATGACCCCTTGGCCTGAAGCACAGCTCAAAGTCTGCCGAAGAAGTCGTCTCGCGCGAATCACCAACGACTTCTTGTGGCATCCTTTGCCGCTCTCTTAGGAGAGTTTGCTGCAGGCCAGTGACAAAAGTGTATCTAAAAGTGCAGGCATTTTACAACGCTAAGGTTCTCGATAAATAAAAACGGTTTAAAAATGACACAGTCGACAAAATCCGTTATGCAAGCACTTTTCACAAAATGTAGTGGTGTCCACCTCTATATAGCATACCAATCCCAATTCAGGGTGTATTTAGATTATAGGCCTGATTTAGACTGTGAAATTAAAAGCCATTGTTTAACTTTGCGGGGCGAAAAGGTGTGCCTAATGCTTTTGGGAATGCAGGTGCAGGGAGGCAACATCCGAGTGTATGCTGACTCTGAAGTTCCCGCATACATAATAACTTAATGCGACCTAAAAGCGAGACTCACGTCAGTCGGTGAATACCTATTTAAATGGAGCATAACCTTGTCAGGCGGTAGATCCTGTTCTCTTAATAATGTTCTTTCGTCTCGCTGAGCCGACACTCAACTCCTTAACAGCAGACAAAATGTCTTCGTCAATAAAACCTTTATCAACCCCGTTTACTATGGCGCGAAATGCATCAATATCGTTGCAATTAGCCACCACCGAAATGTCAAGAAAAGTCGGTAACTGCACTGCCGCGTTTGCTTTATCAATGTTATTGTACTAGACGTAAATGAAGTCAGATCTTGACTCCAACTTACTCGAGGGGGCAGAGTCTGTGCACCTCACTGCATCATAAAAGTCGCCTATCACTGAACGGCTCACTTGTAGAAACGATCGCTTTATCAATTGTGTTATCGCCATCAATTATTTTAGCTACCTATTGGCTGGAAAGAGACCTTTTGGATGACTGAACGACTTAGATCGGATGGCGCCGATTTGTTCTTTCAGCTTGTGGCTTGTGTCGAGCCCGGTGGCGTGGTGGCTTAAGTCTGCGCCTCGCAACCGGAGGAGACACATAGGTGCACATAGAACCCCACCGTTGCACATTTGTATTTCTGGGGGTCCGTCTATGAAGCAATGTAAAAAACAGTTCCGTGGACGTTAAATCTTGGCTGAGGGTCAGCCCGAAAACTTTTCTTTAGCTTGTGAAGACGCTTGGTACCACTGTTTTTGGAGACCACCAGCTTCCAATTTTCGTTCACCAAATTTAAAACCTTGGTCTCATCAGCACAGTCGGCTTGAACATTGCAGTTCGTAGAACCTTTTACTGTCCGGAAATGACACATTCACAGAAACGTTATTCGCGATTATCGGTTTCGAAGCAGATGACTCCGTTTGACTTCCACTAGCTGGCGCCGCTTTTGATGTTGTCGGCCTATTAGAAGGCGGCGCAGCTAATAAAGCTTTTCGATTTTTTTATTCGGCGGCAGTCTTGAGTGTAGAACTCAATCCTTCCTCTCTCCTCGACGACGATCTTCCCGATACCCATCACGTGGAATACAATGATTTTTTGCAGACAACCAAAATAGCCGGCCGCTATATGCGGCCAGTGATTCAAAACAATTTGTATGCAAGCAGCTGAAACAAGTGATACGTATAGATGTATATATATATATATATATATAAATATATACATGTGCAGTTTATGGGCAAAGTGCATAACTGGAAGCGTTTCAAATGTCATGGGTTTAAAACAGAGTTAAACTCCAAACTTGAAATGTCATATGTTTAACACAAAGTTAAACTCCAAACATAAAAAATAATAGAATGCTCAAAGCGTACTTAACCGCAATATATATTGTTCTGCTTCTCTACATATAGAATAGGTGTTTATGTAAACATCATACGTTTGCGTTTGGCTTCAGCATACAGGAGGGTGTGCACACCATATGTTTAAGCTGCTTACGAAAAATATGCTTAATCGGCAGTTGTTACGATGTTCTTTCTTTTGACTCGCTCTCAGAGCAACATCACCTTTTTGCCATTACAAAAGCAGCTTAAAAAGTCTCCTATTCTGAGGACTAAAGCTGGCTCGGAACTCCTCAATGCTTGCGTGCGGAATGACCGACTAGGTAACTGCGCATACAAATCACTGTGAGCTGTCTAGTTCAGAACTGCAGCTTGTATTAGATATATATAACCGTTGTAGACTGATACGTGAGACGTATTTTTTTATGTTTGTTTATACTCCAGACTGTTCAAAACACGGTAAATGCGTAGTAATAAGAACAACACGTGACTACACTACAATACTGCCGAGCTAAGGTTTTAAAAAGCTATCAAACGTAACACTAAACATTGCGGGAGTAACTATGACTCTCTTACCGGCGTGGTCTGCTGGCGCGCGACTTCTGCGTGCTGCGGGGACCTTCACGCGCCCCCATGTAAGTTAGTCAGACGGTGTAAACTCCCAATAGTAACTTCCCGAGGTCACTTTTGTTGGCATAGGAAGCAGGGCATACGATATCGATTGAGTATCAACGAATTCATATTGTCACTTTGTCGTGGCCTATTCGAGGACTGTTAAGGCTACTTACTACCTTACGGGGAAGGTGTGCTGCTCACTGACCCCGGGCTACACGGTTAATGCCCCGGGCTTAAGCAACCTGGGAGTACCGTGTGGGACGCCTGCTGCCTTGGCTTAATAGGCATAATGAGGGAGAGGTCACCACATGCGCCTGATGTTTTCTTTTTGGTCTGGCGAAACCATCTTCAGGTATTATCTTAGAGGCCGTGCACGTTGAGTTAGATCCCTTACTGTTAACCTCGTGTATCCCAGGGTGTACTGTGATGTCCTTCCTTGACAATTTTTGGTACTTGGTGGGTTATGCAATGTCCTGGAATTCATTCAAAATAATTAAGGACCGACGTATGACATGCCATCTGAGGTTTTTAGCCTGACTGTGTTGGCTGGGTCTGCGGGAAAATTAAGGTCGTTAGTTGTTTTTACTCACATACACGGTCTAATTTGGCCTATATGAAGCTATGAAAAGCTTCTTCTACTTTCGCTCGATCCGCTACTGTGCAGAGTAAGAGATGCATGTTTTTTTATATGCTGAAACCTCTCAGCATTAATATGGGGGATTACGGGAATCGTGATGTACATGCGTCACCACAGCCAGTGACTAGTGTGGGACTCACAAACCGACTAACACCCGCCTCCCCCTCACCCCCAGCGAACGGTAACTGCTAGGCATCGCTTCGTATCTAAGAGATGCATGTTATACGCTCTAAAGTATCGTGTCTGTCGAGCCCGGTGGCGAGGTGCATTCGCCTGCGCCTCGCGACCGGAGGAGACACATAGGTGCGCGGGTTCGAGCCCCACCGTTGCACACTTGTATTTATGGGGGTCCGTCTAATGCCAAGCAATGCGAATAGCAGTCCCATGAACGTTAGATCTTGGCTGAGAGTCAGCCCAGAAAGTATTTTTAAGTATCGTGCCTTCGCCAACGAGGTAAAGTCGTACTGGCGCGTTACTGCATAGCTAGTGTTAATATAGCTCCAAGCATGTGGGACTCACAAACCCACTAAAAACCTGGTGATTTTCTAACCTATCCCGGTCATGTAGGTTAGGGGATCACCAGGTTTCTAGTGGGTTCAGGACGGAGCGCCCGGGTACCGGGTAAGGACTCTGATCCCGGATATCAGGGCCTGGATGTACCGGCCAGGTGGCGAGTTGACGTTCTACATCACTCAGGTCGTTACAGGACACGGTGATTTCCAGTCATACTTGTTCAGAATTGGGAAAACCACATCTCCTTTCTGCAAGTACTGCCAAAGCGAATCAGAGGATACGCCTGAACATACAATTTTGTGGTGCCCGGAATGGGCCGCTCAGCGTGCGGGTCTACCTAGGGCTGAAGACGGCACCCTTAGAACGATCATACAGCTTATGATTAAGTCACACGACGACTGGACTAGCATTGCAAGCATTATGGAAAACATCATGCGCGCCAAGGAGAAGAAAAACCGTTACTGCACGACATCATCCCGCGGGGCATCCCGGGATAGCTAAATGCTTAAACTACTCTCCCCCTTCGATCGTTTGAAGTTATGCTTATGCAGTTCCCGATCGATTGGGGGATTAGGACATGACTGGTTTTTAGTGGGTTGGAGCCCCACACTACCGGCCCACACTTGCAGACGAGTTTCCTGTGGTGGTGTCTGTGTGTGCGTACCGCATTTCACAATTAGTCCGAGGCGGGCCGATCGCTTGGCCACTACGATCGCCTATTTTAACACGTATCGATTTTTCTTTGGAGTCATCTAAAGGCTCTCGTCTACGATACTCCGGTCAAGTTACGTGAAGAGCTGGTCGCCAGGGTAACCTCCGCTGCTGAGGCCGTTTGAGCAATGTCTGACATAGTTTAAAACGTGAAACGAAATCTCTGCAGGCGCTGCCAACTATATATATAGAGTATAGTGGCTCGCAGTTGTGCCTTTAGTTTGGCAATTAATACTCTATCTTGACATGCTTTCCAGAAAACCTTAAGTACTCTGCAAGCATGGCTCGGATCACCATAGATATTTGGTACCAAAATTATCATAATGACGCGAACATTTTTAAGCTAAGTGTATTATTTTTAAGCGTTGTAAGTGGTCCTAGGGTTACGATTACATTTCTTCGCTTTGTGTCACAAAATTTAGTAATTTCACTCTTACTCCAAAACAAGACTTCTCTAAGAGCGTATTCCATTACAATATTTGATTCAACGAGCTCTACAATTCCCAATAGCGCTTTCAAAATCGTTTTGGAAAACCATATATATATATATATATTAATAATTACAATACGTTTGCACACTCGGCAGTGCTCGCCTTAATAGAAATGGTGGTAAAAAGGTGTCACGTGAGGTTAAGAATCAGCTGTCCGTGTCCTTGCTTGATAGTAGCCCCCGCTCTCATGGACTCGGTGCAAGCGGTATATCCTCAAGGTTCCTTGCAACGTTGAGAAGGTAAGATCAATAATATTCCTCTTCCTGTCGCCGAGCCCCAAGAGCGTACTCGCAGATTCGGAGTCCCATACACCACTCATAGAGATAGTGATGGATCCGAATCTGCGAGGTTTTTGCGGGTAACTCGACGTCATATTTGGTGATCTTGTCCTGCCGCGCTTTTGCCAGGTCCCGGTGCGGGCCGCAAACCTCGGCATCTAAAACCCAGACCTCGGTAGGTGTTGTTATTACGAGGTCGGGCTTTAGACCCGGTGCGCCCGGAAGACGGAAGACTCGCTCACGAACCACCTCATGACCCATCTATATATATATATATATATATATATATATTCAGAATTAGTGCGCCAAACTTTAGGGCTGGTACAACTCGGCGAAAACACATTTTTCAAATAAAACATTTTTTTCGGAGGGGCGGAAATGTGTATATTTGAAAAAAAATATTTTTTCAAATAATCAAATTTCAAAGCACTATACAACCATTTTTGGTAATTTAAAATTAAATTACCAAAAATGGTTGTATAGTGCTTAGTATCAAAATACTGACATGACTTTACTACATCTACGATTGTAAGAGGTCCAGTCATTCCACCAAGAAAGCAATAATAACTGCGTGTTTGAAAAATAATTATATTTTTTGCATCTATCCTTAGTCCCAAAAAAATAGAAGAAAAGTGTTGTATTGAAGATAGATATCAAGAAAAGAAACCCTTACATACTGGCTTTCACGCTTAATTATTAATTTTTTTCACATATGCGGATACTATCTACTACGTCCAAACAAACGCACATCTAATAACGATCATTTTGGAACTAAGTCTATGATGCGACGAGCTGTGGTTGAGGCGTACAGATTGTATAGAACACACACCTAGGTGAACTTGCTGTATTAAATGAATCAATCACTCGCGTAGCTTCTTCCTCTGTCATTAACGAACTCACTAGAATTATCTTTTTTTAAGAAGATTGTTTTTTCTAGACCGTCCTCCGTCCCCTACGGGCTTGGAACTTAACCTGAGGTATATCTTCAATGCACCGAGGGTCGGACATGTTAAGATATCTAGGGTTTTGCCAACAGACATTGTGGCAGCATGGCCGCTGACTCTCAGCGGTGTGGTTTATCATCTATTCTCAATGAGCGAGATCGCTCAAGAAAAATTCGATCAACAACAGGGATCGAACCGGCGACACCCCGGCGGTGGTAGATGACAACCATGAATAGCGCACTCGCCGTCCCCTAGACCACGCCGCCAGAGTCGACGATCTCATTACTGGCACTCTGAACAAGCGCTGCTCTGCAGAATGTGAGAAAAACAAACGTGGTATGAGTGTGTGTGTGTGTGTGATTTTCGTGTGCAATTTCTCATTGCAATTATAGCAATGCTTATAACCCAGCGCCATTGCCTTGGCTTCAGGGTCGTGTAGTCTAAGCACAATACTACAGCCACTTAGCGTGCAGTACACATCTTGTACTATCTAAGATATCGATCGGATCGACTTCGGTGTCTTCGCTGAGCAGTCTGCTACAATATGCAGGCTTCACTACATCTATCGTGATAGGCCCGTTTCACGAATGCCGAGAAAGCTGACATGCGTTTCATGTTCGGTAAGATAGACGGTAACGCGAGGGGCGCGCGCCGGTTGTACACGGAGCGTGTTCCAGATCGGCGCCTACCTTATCATGGTGACACGTTTACTGGATTACATCGTCAGCTATGTGAAACTGGATCAATTCACGGTCGTTGCTGCCGACTCGACGCCAGACACGCACGGACGATGAGAACGCCAGATATGGAAGAGCTTATCGTTGTCGAACTAGCCCGGCATCCTTCGGCAAGCGTTAGGGCAGTGGCCGCAGGTGTCGGCGCGAGTATCAGTACCGCCGTGCGCAGGGCACTACTGATACCGACGAAGAGCTGCATCTGTTTTGGTTTCGTAGAGTCCAGTCTTTGGGGCCCACGTACTATTACAGGTCCTACATATTTCCCGACAGATCAAGTAGTGAAGCGTACCGCACATTTTTGAGCGAAACAATGCTAAGGCTATTAGCACGAGTTCCATAAGATACTCGTTCGAGTATGTGGTTACAGCACGACGATGGAGCGCCATCACACGACATCGCTGCGGTACACACCCAGGGGGCACTTACACCCGGCCTTCTCAAATTGGTGGGTTGGTCGGGGCGGGCCCATCGCTTGGCCGGTGCGGTCTTCTGATTTTTCAAGATTCATCTTTTTTTGGGGGGGGGACCTGAAAAGTCTCGTTTACGCGACCCCTGTTGACTCGCTGTTGAGGCGCTGATCGACAAAAATTAAAGACACGAAATCTTTGTATAAATAGGCCACATTTGAAAAAGTCAATAAAGTCGTTAAAAAATATTGATGTTATGCGGAGCAGAATCGTTTTGTTTAGAAGGCTCAGTAAAAAAACTTAAATGTATTACATCGATGTGGATGACTGGACGTAGCGTTACAAAATCTTCGATTGCAAAAGATCCAGTTACGAAAAACTAAACATACCAGCAGAGATTTGCTCGTTTGATGATGCTCGAAGCTGCCTGCATTGAATGTCCAAGTTTTTCGACTTGAATTTCTAACTTGGCTTTTTCATAGCCTTGCTATGTTTGATTGAAAAGTGTCTGAAACACGGACTCCTCCTCCCCACATTTGCAGGCTCGGCAACACTTGGTATTTTTTTGAAGCGGAGGACACCTTAGGTGTCCTCCGCGCCGCGTGCGCTACGGTGGCCAACAGGCGCCAATAAGTGGTCGAGATGAGAATGGGCCGCAAGGGGCGTTGGCAAACCGGCCCTCCGTAGAACGGCTCGACAGATCCCCTCGGGTTCGTGAACTGAGAACACAACGAGATCCATGAGAGCCGGTAGAGCACGAGGCTCCCCTCTCTCTCAGTTCAGAGGTCTCGAAGTAGTGCCACACAATTCTGAACTCTGGGGCGGGTGGGTGGGGAGGATTGAGGTTTTTAATGGATGAAAGTCCCACACTAGGTGCTGTTGGTTGCCAGTACCGATAGTGCATTAGCGTTTCCAAACCTCCCATATAAAAAAAAAGTTTTCCGAACTCGACCCGGAATTCTTCAATACCGGAGCGATGAGCAATGCGAGTGGAAGGGGCCAGAGCGTAGCAACAGGCACGTGATAACACGATTTGCAGTACACGGCTTCCATCACATTTTATGTCAAAGCGTTGAATTCCATGAACCATACGAGACTTGTGTATGCCGCCGCTGCGGTGAACTCTGCCGAAGATACCATACCGCAAAATGCAATGTTTAAATAAATTAGCCCGTCATTGTGGGGCCTTGTAGCTTATATATTGTATTGTATTTTATGTATACATATGTGTATGTATATGTATATGTATATATATATATATATATATATATATATATATATATATATATATATATATATATATATGTGTATGTATGTGTGTATATATTTATGTGTACGTGCGTATGTGTATGTATATATCCATACATCTGCAGATCACCCGGTGATAGTCTTAACACACTGTCCTTATAGTTGTTAAAGTGTTGTATTTGTATTTGTGGTTATAATCGCTAGTCAAGTTGAGTGAATAAATGAAAAAAAAAATCAGTTGAAATATTTAAAAAAAACATAGATGTCCCTGCCATTCTCCCTGATTCGGCTCTGTCTCTCCAGGTTGCGGGCGTGAGCCAAGCTATACACCGTCCCAAAGGAATGCGTAAGGGTTACCTTGAGGGTCTGGGTGCACTTCCCCCCTCCGGCCCGCCTGTGTCCTTTCTTCATGAGCTACTCGGCCCGACCGCTCTGCCGAGGGTGCTACGTGAGCCTTTCCGCCGTAACCTCGCTTCCCTCCACGCTTTCGCCGTGGCCATCGCGTGGCTAAATAGGTCTCACTATTTGGACGGCCCTCACCGCCGTATAGCTTGTGCACTTTGCTTCCTAAAGAGACCAACAGTGCAGAACACGCACGTTCTTCGCACGTCTGTGCACGCCATCCGTCTGCCCAGAGTTGCACAGCACACAGGTGTCACTGATGGCCTTCTATATTTGAATCCGGGTTTGACCGTGCCTCGAACCTGAGTCGTCTTGGTAAAATCCTGATTTTTCTATATATTACCTCCAATATATATATATATATATATATAGACGCCCAGATCCATTCGTAGCTACCGAAGTATTACAAAGCATTAGCAATCCTCCATTTTCGGCCATATTTGCCGCATTGACATAAAAGCGCTAACAGTGTTTAAGTTACACTTCATAGTAAAGGGTGGTTCGGGGGGGGGGCAACTAAAGTGCTGCAACTAAGAAAGGCAGGTGAGGTCCGTAGTACATACAGGACCTTTTGTACTCGCATTGTGTGCCGGAGCAGAAGGTTGGCTTGATGTCTACCGAGATGGCCTAGCCTCCGGTAAAGTCGGGAGAGGTGTTCTCCCTTCTCGGCCAGTACCGGGCCGATCATTTCGGGCAACACCGCCGTACCCAGCAGGTCCAGTTCACACCGATCCTTTACAAGGATGCCCGGAAAATTGCTGTTAAATTCTACGATTACCTGCTATCTCTCTTTGTCCTCGAAACCCTGTAGGAATAGCTCGCATTTAGATGGGTTAAGCTGCATCCATTGCTCGAACGCTCTGAGATCCTTGATATCTCTGAATAATACCGAAAAATCGTTGCCAAGAAGGGTCCCATCGTCGAGGTAAAACCTATTAATAGTAATTTTGGTGGTCTGGAAATAAGAATATTATTAACCTAGCCCAAGTCTGCTACGTTGCTTTATTGGTCCAATTTGACATCAGCCTCGTTAGTGGAGGAGGCAGTTCGATCACAAATAAGACATGACACCAGTAAAGCACAGGACACTATCAGAACCTTGCTGGATCCAGGCCCTTTAGAAGAACACACTAGCCAATATAACTTAGATCGAGAGCTCAAAAGCAAAAATAGGAGCAGAGAGATCTTAAAGGGGCTTGTTTCCCAAAGAGACCGCGCCGTGTTCTTAGCGGGTTAAGATAACTTCAGTGGGGGGTTAGCTTAAAGCCTTACCTCGCCTCAGCTCGGCATCATGATGGATTCCAACTTTTTCCACATGATCTCAGCACTTACAATCGGCACTCCTGTCTGCGACCGCCGCTGTCGTCGGCTCTATGGATTGAGGAATGGGGGTGAGCCTAGGCGGGGGCACGTTTATAATAATTTTAGTAATAATAATAATAATAATAATAGGTGCCTGGAACAACGACGTGCTTGCCAGACATAGTTATGCTATGTCACAATGCATAATGCATTACGCGTCGATGCTCTCGAGAAGAGGTTGGTGAACAGGTGAGCAAGGTCCTGGACCGCGTAATGGCCCGCATGAACATACCCATATTCCAAAAACAAATGAGGGGGTACACCGAACTGATAGTCGCTGACTTGCAAGGCACTACAGTGTATAACAACCTATGGATTCGGATCGCATGGGCGTGCGTTAACTTGTGCCTGTCTACGTTTAAACAACGCTAGACAGGGCAAAATTGAGGTTGGCCTATCTTTCCAAACTATTTCAACACAGGTCGCGTTTGACAATCCGACGCGTTCATCGCAAATTAATCATCCAATCCGTCGGTTATTGCTGTTGTTATTGTTGTTGTTGTTATTGTTGTCGTAGAAGAAGCAAGCACAGACCTGGGAAAAGCACTGACCACTGAAGGAAGCCGCGTGGATCTAATGGCAGCCTAAAGATCCCCAAGGGTCAGGGCGCATCGGGCTGCCTGAACAAGCTTGAAAGCGTCCTGACCAGAACTATTTCGTGAAGTTTAGAAAACCGCAGAAGGAACACTAGAACACTGGCAAGAGGAAAAACTGGAAAGAAAAAGTAAGGTGAACACAGAGACTTCTCATACTATAGATAGATACACGTAATGCGTGTATCAATCAATCAATCACGTAATGCGTCAAATCGCAGATGTTTAGGAGTGTTGCGAGGGTTATGCGCGTTTTCTGTGGCTAAACTAAACAAAAAAACGGTCGCTGATTTTGTTCAACAACAACAACAACAACAACAATTCACCTCGACTTCAACATTACATAGATTTCAGCAGCCCTACACACGACTCAAAGTCTCTAACAGGAAACAGGCGTGGAGTAGACGATATGCGTGCGTGGAGCATTAGCAAGGTATGAGCTACATTGCAGATAATGCTTGCTTGCAACATCTCGTGCATGGATGTCACACAAAGGAACCGCCGAAGGAGGGCAACTCACAGAGTATCTGCTATTGCCACCAGACAATATTCATATTGTCGAGCCCGGTGGCGTGGTGAGTGCATTCGTCTGCGCCTCGGGACCGGAGGAGACACATAGGTGCGCGGGTTCGAGCCCTGCCGTTACACCTCTGTATTTATGGGGGTCGTCCGTCTTTGAAGCAATGCAAAACGCATTCCCGTGGACGTTAAACCTTGGCTGAGAGTCAGAGCCCGAAAAAAGGTTTACTAGTTTGTATTCATATTGTGCTCTCGTTCGGTTGTCTCATTTCATTAGCTAGACGACGTAAATCAAGCAGGGCGCCTCAACGTTTCTTCTCGGCTCGCACGGCTACGGTGGTCGTTTTCTGAAAGCGTTCGCTTTCCCAACAAAAAAAAGCCGAGACAGCTGACAGCTGTTCGACGACAGCCGATGTTCATCGTTGGCCCTCGAGTCATCATCGAAGCATCGCTGCTTGCTGTTGATGCTTGTAGTCGAGCGACGTCGATCGGCCCCCGCTAGACCTACCCAGTCAGCGCCAGCGTGTGAAGTGAATCGCGAATAGTGGCAACAGCTGTCATCATCGTCGTCGTCGTCGCCGTCATCATCGTCGTCGTCGTCGTCGCCGTCATCGTCGCCGCCGTCGCCGCCGCCTACACCGACAACATCGATTGGAACATCGGACTGATCTCATTCCAATCGCACTCAGCTAGCTGTCATTGCATTGAACGGGCTTGCGTCGTCTACTCGTCTCTGCGTCTACGTCTGAACATTAGCTCGGTCGAGCCCGGTGGTGGCGCGGTGCGCGCATCTGTGTGCGCCTCGCGACCGGACAAGACATCGAGGTGCACGGGTTCGATCCTCGGCGTTTTGCACATTTGTGCACATATGGTGTCCGTCTTGCACAGCGCAATGCGAAAGTCATCCCGTCGACGCTGAATGTTGGCTGAGAGTCAGGGTCGAAAAGAAAAGTTGTTTGAATGTCATCGCTCGAGGCGAACACATTTAGCCCATTTTTCTATAGTATTCTCCTTACATGAGTTTTGTTTGTCGATCCGACGCGTCCGTTTCATATCATCTCATTTACCGGTTACTACTACTGTTGTTGTTGTTGTTGTTGTTGTTGTTGTTGTTGTTGTTGTTGTTGTTGTTGTTGTTGTTGTTGTTGTTGTTGTTGTTGTTGTTGTTGTTGTTGTTGTTGTTGTTGTTGTTGTTGTTGTTATTGTTATTGTTATTGTTATTGTTGTTGTTGTTGTTGGTGTTGTTGTTGTTGTTGTTGTTGGTGGTGGTGTTATCGTCGCTGTCGTCATTATCCACCACCATCAACACCACCAGACGTTTGCGGGCTAACAACCCAGTCAACGCCGCAAGTTACTATTTGCGATCGTGCCCCGATGATAGCTTTTCCATGTTATTCGCATTCGGCCGTCGTCCCTGTTCGTCGTGCACACGCGTTAGTTCACACGCATATATGCATGCCTTTATACGAGTATATAGTAGTAGTAGCAGTTACAAGCTACAAGACTGCCCCACTCGGGTCGCCGGGTTTGTGTACTGGGCTGTAATAGCCTTTCGTATGTGAATCTTAAGAAACACGTTTTTCTTGTGGAGCAGAAAGATACATATGTGGAGTGAAAACAAAAGAAAATATAAAATACTTTCTGTCGGAAGAGTTTTCAAATTTCAAATATCAAACTCACGCAGCGTGGTGGGTGTTTCAAGTCGGTGTCCATCAAAAGGCAGCCAAAAAAGTTCATACGGCAAAAAAGCACACGGCGAGAGACAAGACCAAGACAAATACAGCTCAAGGCAAACTTGGACGAGGGTTAGCAAACTAACAACGTGTTTGTTGTATGGCTGGTAGCCGTCACATTGTAGGTGGTTCTCTTTCTGCAAAAGCAGTCACGTGTAAGAAGGCAGCCAAGATTTGTTTTACAAGATAGACCCTTGTATCCGTGTATATAACACCTCATCATGTTTACTCTATTTGGATGAATACATTTATTATTAGCTTTATATGTCTACCTAAGTACAGATGCCATCGAGATATATACATATATATATATATACACATGAATGGTATAGTTTTCAAAAGATTGCTTGCTGAAGTTCCTCCATTCACTCCTCTCTCTCTCTCTCTCTCTCCCACCCGTTTTTCGTTTTTGGTGTTGGTGTTTGATTAGCTTTGGCCGCGAAGCCTCCTGAGCATCGCCGCGCGGGCTCTTCGTTGTCGCAGAAATATATGGCAAGACAAAGGCTACCACCAGCCTTTTCCGTTTCCTTCATAGGCTAGCTCAAAAAGATCGTCGTAATGCTATGCCAACGCCTCCCTACTTAACGTGCCAACAAATCCCGTTCTATGCCTTTGACATGATCTCTGTCTCAGCTAGAAAACGGGCACTCACGTGTATGATATAGCAAGGGCATTTTAAGTTAGAAATTAAGCAAATGAGTTCCACGCATGTTCGATTGTACAGCAAATTGCATATGCGTTTATCTGATTGTCCACCGTCTCTACGCCCGCTTTTAGCTCACGTTATTGGTCTGCAAGCAGACGCAGCTTGAATAGAGCAGAAAGTTACTTATTAAAAAGTCTACTTTGTGTGAATGTCCAATTAAACATAACGAATTCAGACAAGAAGTGTTGCATCTCATCTTGATTGGAAAAACTTGACGTTTTTCAGTCACTGAGAAAAAAATACCTGATACTCGGAAGATGCAAGCTACGGATAGTATTGCGGGTGCTCAATCATTTTCTAATCCAAGTCGTACATTTTTTGAGGTGGTCCTACTCATATGGGGCTGTACGTTGTGTTTGGTGAATGATGACCCCTTTCGTATTCACGAATTGCTGGCGCATTGGGGTCAATCTTCATTGAACTGGTTGCACTTCTTGGCCGTGGAAATCCGTGTTGACTGTCTGATTCCGTCTCAGAAGTTTAAAGCAAACGATGCATCTGTAATCCCAACGAACAACACAATATGACCCTATTTCAAATGACGTTTCGCTTGAGTTGACTCTCAGAATTTCATGCGCCCTCGGACTAGAGGCTGCTCTAGAAAGAAAAGCTAATTCTCTCCGAAAGTCATTGAACGATACAAAGTTCCTCACGCGGTTGCAACTACGAAGACAAGCGCAGACCGGCATGCGTTCCAATTTATTGGTGTTACTCAACTTAGGACTTATCACATAGAGAGCTTAGAATTATGTTATGCCACGTCTTTGAGCATACTGATAATGTTTACATAGTCAATTTTTATTTCTTGCGTGAGTTCTCATAGTAACCGTTGAATTTTTGTTTCGCCTACTAAAGCGCAGAACGTTTTTTTCCAGCAAATGGAGTCGACCGGACCGAATTTGCGCTCGTACAGTTATCATTTCTCTTTTTTTTTTTTTTTTTTGTGGAGGAGGGTGAATGCATTTACGCACGCTTCGAGTACGGATTTTCTCCGCTCTCGAGAGCAGTGTGGGGCTCGACCCTGGCGGTTGGATGTTGGTCCGCCAAGACCACTACCCACTAAACATACCTCCCCCCTTAAGCTTCACTCTCTCTAATGGCCCAGATATCCATAGAACAGTACTATGGGCCATTAGGAGAAGTGGCGAGCGCCTAACGGATCATTTGGCCGAGGTCACTCACGGGTTCCCCCACCAGTCCGACGTGCTTGTCCCAACACCTGCGAACCCGTTTGATTACAAGTCACGTCATCTGTTGATGTCGTAAGCGTTATCTGTTCTCTTCTGTACCTGCCAAGCTCCGCTTTCTTTTTCATCACCGCAGTTGCCATTTCCTCGCCCAGCCTCCATGCCGATGCTGTGCTGCATATGTACTCTACAAACGTTCTCATGCTACTTTTCGGCAGGTCTGGTATCCCGAATCCTTGTTTTCCTGCTTCTTTGGCCCATCTCAATCGTAGCAGCGCTATGGCGGTTGTCCTTGCCTGCTCTAGTCCCTTGCATTTTAAGAGAGTGTGCTCGGGGTCATCGTCGATGTTGTCTTCACAGTGCACGCAGGTTACCGAGGGAGCTTTGCCTATACGAAATAGATAACTTTGAAAATCACCGTGGCCAGTGAGACACTGCGTGAGGAAAAGTTCATTTCTCCCGCCGGGCGGTCAATCCACTTCTTTATGTCCGGGATGAGCAGGCGAAGTGAATAACCCGATGAGCCTGCGGGAATGGCATCCCATTCTTCTTGCCACAATCTTATCGTCTTTTCCCTTGCAGCTTCTTTGTTAGATTCAGACCCTCCTTCCCATATACTTTTCCTTTCATTCACTACCAAGTCCCAAGGTGGGGAGCCAGCCAGTACCAGAGCTGCGTTCGTGCTAACCGTGCGGTAGGCCTGCAGGATCCTAAGCGCCGCTGTTCTCTGCGTTCTTCTTAGGGCTGTTTTTGCCGTTCTCGTTTTCAAGGTGTTCTGCAGCCAGACTGGCGCCGCAAAAAGTGCAATAGACTCGGTAACCGACATTAGTAGTCGTCGCCGGCACTCCCGCGGGCCGTGTAAGTTTGGCAGAATCTTGCCTATCGCGTTAGCCGCTTTAGCCGCCTTGCCCGTACACTTTCTAATGTGATTTGTCCCCCTGAGACCCTTGTCTAGTAGGACGCCAAGATATTTGGCCTCTGTTACCTGCTTGATTTCCTGGCCCGCCACCATCAGTTTCATGCTGTCTACTCTCTTCCGGCCTGTCAGAACGATGGCCTCGCTCTTTTCCGGGGCAAGTTGTAGCCCAGCGCTATCCATCCATCTCTTTGTGGACCAGAGAGCCATGTTTGTCTTTAATTCTAGTTCTTCCTCTGTTTTTGCTTGAGAAAGTATGGCCAAGTCATCCACATAAGCAATCATTTCTACTCCCTCTGGGAGATCTTGTCTCAGGACGTCGTCATATGTTATGTTCCAGAGCAGGGGTCCCAGGATTGACCCTTGAGGAACTCCTGCAGTCATGTCTATCTCCACTGTGCCGTTAAAAACTTTTCTGTCCTCTAAGTATCCTGAAACGGCTCTTACGAGAAATGAAGGGACCGCTTTTCTCACTAGGGTGTCTAAAATTCCTTTCCACGGCAGACTGTTAAACGCGTTCCTGACGTCGAGAAGGACTGCCACAAGGAGCTTGCGTTTATATATAGGTTCGCCGTGAAGCAAGTCAGCTTTGGCTGTTATTCGTTGTATTGCTGTAAGAACTGATCTTTTCTTGCGAAATCCATATTGATTAGACGACAGGAGACCTTGCTGTTCCGCAAACGTCCTAAGTCTGTCTTCTAAAATTGCCTCATACCCTTTTACTAAGGTGTTCAGGAGACATACGGGTCTGTACCCTCCGTTACTTTTGGGAATCAAGACCACCTCCGCTCTTTTCCAGTCTCTAGGCATTTCCCCACTTGCCATCGCCTTGGTAAAAACTGCCGCTACCACCTCCGGGTGTTCCCTAAAGAATATCTTTACCGCTATAGGCGGAATGCCGTCGGGTCCTGGAGATCTCCCTGGCTTGAGCCTCTCCGCTGCTATCAATACCTCTGCGCGTGTGATAGGCGGGAACTCCTCTTCTTCTGAAGTTGTCCGTCTTCGTGCGTATGCTTCCCTATTAAAATGTCCATGCTGTGGAAATAGATTGTTTGAAATGTGTACGACCTCTGTGTCTGGGAGTGTGACTTTTGGGGCCTGCACGCCTCTCCCTCTAATCATTTTGTAGGGTTTTCCCCATGTCTTGTCATTTATATCCTTAATCATTTGTCGCCAGTATAGCTTTTTGCTTTCCGCTATTTCGTTTTTTAAAAGCGCTCTGAGTCTTCTATAATTTTCCAAGGCGAGAATCTCGGCCTCCCGGGTCCTGTGGCGTTTTTTGAGCTCCCTTTTGGCTCTGTTACAATCCGCCCGTTTCTGCGCTATGACGCTGTTCCACCAGTGTTTTGGCTGGCATGTAGCCCTTCTTGGGTGAGGGCGCTTAGTAGCTCTACTGCAGGCCCTTTTGAGGGCGTCATGCAGTTCTTTTGGGTGTGGGGGGAAGTTGTAAGGATTGCCTTCTTGAGTTCGCTCTTAAAGACTTTTTCGTCCTTGATCCTGTAGTACATCTTACTTCTTATAGGCAACGCTTTTTGCTGCAGTTCTAGCGTAAACTCAATACAGTAGTGATCGCTGAGGTTTTCTTCTTCAGTGAGCACTGTCCAATATTTTATTTTATTGGCTATTGTGTCGTTGCATAATGTTAGGTCGACCGTTGACTGATATCCAGCCCTGTGAAAGGTCGGGTCTTTGCCGTCGTTCTGAATATACAGGTCCAAGCTGGCAGCCCATTCCATCAAAATATTTCCTCTCTTGTTGGTACGCCGCGACCCCCATGTTTCCGATGCCGCGTTGAAGTCTCCTGTAACGACTACGCCCTTTCCATTGGTGGCTTCAGTTATTGATATTCCTATTTCACTGAGTAGGTCCTCGAGTTCGTCCAGGCTGCCGTTGGGGCTGCTGTAACAAGAGTACAGCCTCCATCCTTCTAGCAGTTCTACCCATACAAACCCGGGCCCGCTTCCGTGTTTTGTGATTTGCGCGGAACCGGTATTTATAATTGCTGCACTCTTGGTTCGATCTGAAAACCATTCCTTTTTGTTTGTTGCCATCGCTTGATTTGGTTCGCTCACCGCTACTAGCTTGGCTCTTCTTCTTGTGGCTATCTCTTCGACCATGTCATGTGCGTATCTACTTCTGTTGCAGTTTACTTGAATTATTTTAATCATGTTCATTGCTGTTGTGTAGAAGTTGTTCCTTGGTTCTCTGGTTGTTGGAAACGGGCCGCCCCTCTGGAGCCTTTTTGTGCCCAGCCATCTGATGTACGCTTGTCTCGCTGAGCTTCCTTCCTCTGTTCCCTAGCCGCTTTCTTCTCCTCTTTCTCTTTTTGCTCGGCCCGTAATTCCCTGGTCTTGGCTTCCCTCTCTTCTGCCGCCGCCCTCGCGGCTTGTTTCCTTTCGTTAAGTAGTTTCGCGTACTGCGGGCAAGCCATTGTTCTCGGTTTATGATCTTTCTCGTTGCACATGTAGCACGAGATATCAGTTTCCTTGCATTCCCTGGCTATGTGTCCCTCTTTCCCGCATCTATAACATCTCTTAGCAGTTTCCCCCTCACTTTGGCAGTCTCTTGCTATATGGCCGATATGATTGCATCTATAGCATGTTGGGATTTGAAACCATTCTTCAACCCTGCATAGGCGCCCTAATATGGTGATGCCTTTTTTGGCCACAAGCTTCTTAGCGTCACGACTGGGTAAGGTCACTAAGCATTGCCATGTTCCTCTCTTGTTGCTTTTTGGTGTTTCCGCTTGTATCTTTGTAGTTTCATGCAGGTCCAACGAATTGCGCAGGACTTTCGATATCTCGTCTAGAGTGAGGAAAGGGTTAACGTCCCTTAGCACAACGGTTTGAGTGGGACCCGTCGCTTCCCTAATGTCGACCTCCATTCCTGTTCCCTGTCGCAGGGCGTTTGCGAAGGACATGCCACCTCCGGTTCCCTTTTCCGTGATTCTGAGGATTAAGTCACCATCTTTATTTTTCTTGACGGGTCCGATCTTAACCGTGGCATCATTTTGCTTGATATGAGGTGCAATGTCTCTAATCATGTCATCCACGGACTTGCCCTCTTTTGCTTTTATCCTTATGGAACTTTGACACGTGGTCGTTCGTTCTTTGCTTTTCATTGGCAGGTCCGGGCTCCTTCCGTCTACCATGAGTTCCGCTTTTCCTCCTGTTTTTCTGCAGCAGACTTCCGTTGCTCTCCTGATGGACTGTCCTTGCCAGTCTGGAGAGATGTATAGTCCCACAGTGCTGTTGGTATTTGCCGAATGACTTTTTTCTAGGACCTTGTTGAGGCTTGACAGGAACTGTTCTGGAGTATTTTCTGTGCTTCCAACACCGATCACGAGTAACCTTGTGTTGCTACTGGCTGAGGCAGCAGTGGGTTCCTCTGCGTCTGCCGAGCTTACGTCAACTAGTTCCAATTGCTCAATACTGCGCAGAACTGCCACCCCACCAATTGGAAGCCGAGTCACGGAGCCGACCAGTGGAAACTGGCTACTCATCTTTTTGAGTACGTTCAGGTCCTTCTCTGAATTTTTGTTTATGAGCATAGCTCTTGATTCCCTGTCGGCTGTTATGCTGTCTTGTATGATACGAGTGGCCTTGAAGGTTAGTTCCGGCCATTCTTCTGCCACCAGCCTGGCTGTCTCTTCCAGGGAAGACAGAGATGCGATTTTATTTTCAATGTCCTTTGCCCTCTGTATGTCCTTATGTTCGTCTTCTTCTTCTCGCTGACACTTTGAGCACGTCCGTGCAAGCCTTTTCTTTTCGATTTGAGCCTGCAGTTCTTCCGCTATGGCTTTCCATTTTGCTGTCTCTTCTTGTGCTATAGTTAACTTTATCTCCCATTCCTCAGTCTCTTTGGATCGATTGTCTTGGATCACGTTTAGTTCGTCTTTTAATTTCTGCAGCCGCCTCTGGGCATCGTCTTGGGCCGCCAGCTTGTCCTCGACGTCGGCCTGCAGCAGCAGAGCTCTACTTTCAAGCCTAGTTATGGCAACTTTAATGTCCCCCTTGGTAGTAACATGTTTTTCTTTCAGTATTTTGAGCTGTCTGACGACTTCCAGGAGGCTCTTCATAGCTTCATGGCTCGTGCCTGGTTCCGAGGTTACTTCTAGTTGAGTCCTACCTTCGGCTCGTGCTTTCTTAATCGACTTGCCCGTTCGTTGCTGTTCTTCACCTTTTTTTGCCTCTCTCTCCTCCCGTTGTAGGTCTTCTGGAGATTCAATCATCGTTCGTTTTCGCCTAGTGTTCTCGGGGTATCTGAGGTCTTCTTCTACCTCCTTGTCAGCCTCTAATTGCTTGTCCGTGTTTTTTCTGCAACGTGAGCTTTACCGCCGAAATAGTCCTGCGGGGTTGTTTTGTTCTCTTTTGTTTCATCGCTTTTGTTCGTATGTCCATTTTTTTTATCCTCCAATATTTTCTGTTCTTCGTCATTCTGACTTACTTCAGCTGGCTGTCCTGGGTCCCTAGGACCTTTAAAGGGGTCCATGTCTCCTCCTCTTTTTTTTTTTTCTCAAAAAATAATGTTTTTTTTTTTTTTGATATATATATATATAGATTTTTTTTTATATATACATAGATACAGATTTTTTTTTATATATACATATATACAGATTTTTTATATATACATATATATAGATTGTTTATATATACATATACATAGATTTTTTTTTTATATATATACATATATATATGATTTTTTTTTTTTTTTATATAATTATTATTGAGGAGCTATTATACGTATATAACCTTATACGTACAACATGCGCTTTTTGCATATGTGTACACACAGCATATGCATAAGTAATCACCCGTATCTATACATGATTGCGAGGAACAATGCACAGATACGTACGGCCCCTTATTAGCACGTCACGCCAAACATGCCAATGTATGCACGCGTGGGACAAACATTGCAGCCGTGTCGTACTGTTACAAATTATATATGTGCGCTGGATACGGACCTGCACGTCCGCATGTTCACAAGCGTTGCTTATGTGTCCCCGCTACGTATGCACTGGACAGATTGTATGTAAACACGCTAGTAGTGCAGAACAGCTGATGTTCCAAAACCACTGGATTGTTCGAGGCACCGATTGTAAACAAGTTTGCGTTCGAAGTTCGAGCGATTGAAAACGATGGCACTATCCGAGTTGACACGAAAATATGTACTGCACAGTACCTGTGAGGTGTTTAAGATGTGCGCTGAATTTCTCACTAAGTGCCGTTAACCCAGTGCCGTTGCTCAGTCCGTTCAGGACCTCGGGATTCTCACTTTTCACCGTTTTCCACAGAGCGAAGTTCACACTCGACCGTTCAGGGTGAGGTCTAGCAGACGTCTGTTTCTCTGCCTCCGTTGAACGCAATTAAACTTTTAGCGCTAAAACGACTGGCTGATGCAGTAATCTATTATAAACTTACCACCCTTCCTCATGCCAATGTTGCCTAGAGAGCGCTGCTAGCCTCTGAAACGAGTGGGTCTCAAACGTGGGCAAAAACTTCTTAATCAACCTCTCTCAATATATATATATATATATATATATATATATACATATCAGTCAAAGCGGTTAATACTTTTTTACATATATATATATATATAATCAGTAACCGCTTTGACTAATCTACATTTGTAAAAAAAATATACATTTGCTTGATCATTAATGTGACGTTCGGACCCGTGCGGTACATTTTTTTGTAGTTCAGGTCGTTAGAGCTGATAGATTTAAGTACTGCTTTTATCATATGAACTGATTCGAGGTGTTGGACGTGTACAATGACTTTGGTATCCCGCTAAGAACGCTGATAGTCCACGAGGAGTACGTCCCTGAAGTGTATGTGTGGTTTGAGCTGACTGCAACAAATTCCTTCTTCTTCATCATTTGCCTACGTTCTCGTCGAAGGATTACAAACACGGCTCGCCGATGGCAGACAGGCCGAACAAATGGCGTGCGCGATGAACCCAATCTGCTACTGGCGTCACGCATACGTAAATAAAACATTCGCAGAGTTAAGTGGCTCCAGCATTAATGACAGTGGCTGTATTTTTTTTGGCCATGGGCGGGTTCGGGAGTGCGTGAAGCGCACACGCCACGAGCGGCTAGCGTGACTAGTGTAAGCCTCGCAAACCCATTAGGCCTGTATTCGTCCCCCGCCCAAACTCAGTATTGCTTTGGCATCCTTTCGAAAAGTGGGGGACTTCTAAATACTTCGGCGGGGCCTACAGTAGCAACCGTTGGGTCTACCTGTATGAACTCGCAGACAAGGATTGCACGGATATCACGGAACACTCTCGTCGCTCATGTTAGGGTCTACATAACGGCTATTTTTCGAACCATCCTCGTTTGCTCGGTGAAAGAGTGTTCTGTAAAGATGGCGACGATGTCGCGATGAGCAGCCTTAACAGCTCGAAGACTTCTACAGAATTCGTACAGAAAAACGCTAGAGCTGGTGCATCCCCTTAATCGTTTTGTCACTTTTTGACAACATCTCTATGAGCCAAAACCGAAACGATCGTTTAGTTCAGCGACGTCTGCTTTCTTAGTAAAAAATCACATGTTCCATACTCCTACACTTAGCACACGCTACGGTCATGCAAAACAGCAGATGTAAAAAGAGGAAAACTTATGCACACACTCAGTATATATGCGGTGGAGATTTACAGAAAACAGAAAATTGATTTGAGAAAGGCAGGAATGAACACGAGAAGGATAAAGGTGTTTCTACTCCTATATGCCTTCTTGGTGTTCTTATATATATATATATATATATATATATATACATATATATACTAAACGTTTTGAGCTTTAACAATAGCATGTGCGTCTAAAATTAGGATATGTTAATCTGCAAATCTTAGAGAAATTGCTTTAGCAGGGTACATGCGTTGCAGGAAATGACCTGTTGTTTACGAGTTTGGAGTTCTCGATCCTCTGCTTTAGAAAATATAATGCACATATAAACAAATAATAGTAATTTACGCAGACGATCCTTTTACACAATACTATACGCAAGTGTAACTTTGTGTTGCAGGTGTGGCAGAATACTACTACCGGGCGGCTGGAGACTTTTACATTATCACACGTTCTCGATAGAATCCTTACTTAGCGATCGCATTGCGTTGACAATTCGTCACCCGTGTTATGGTACGTCGTACAAGATAGAATTTGTGATTGCGATATTACAGCCGCGGGATGTGTCATTACACCGCTCCACCCATACGGTTGTTGGGCAGTGACAGCCTAAGATAGACTATGTGCACGGGCGGGTTCACGGCTGAACGTAACTCCGACTGACGCGGGTATAACTAGACTTTGCTTTGAGTTTTTTTTTCTTTATTTTATGTGGGAAGTTTGGAAGACTTGGCTTTGAGCAGTAACTGTCCATACAGGAATGCGGACACTCTGTAAGCGAGCGAGAACAGATACCAGAGCCTGTCCTGCAAAATAGACGCAAGGAGAGGCGCAGATATCACCAACTCAGTGAGCACTCATTACTCCAATGGTTCACGACTCACGCTGGGGAAGCCGTCGTGACCTTGATCGCTGCACGTGTGAGTTTCCGCACATTTGCTACTAGAGGAAAAAGTTCCTGCTGCGGTAGAAAGCGGCACCCCAGCCCCGGTTGAACCAGTGCCATTCAGGTCATGCCATTCAGTGCCATTCAGGACATGCCGCTACTAGGGCTAAACAATGTTAGGCGTACTTTTCTGCAGAGAAGTACGCTTCGCTGTCGAAGTGTAAAACTTATCTCTCTCTCTTTGTCTTTTTGGCTTGCGTAACGTGGCGAGGTCCCGGACCAAAACGGCGTGTTCCTCTAAAGATTTGCGTCACGGTTTTAAGAAGCAGCGCGGGTCTCGAAACCAGGACACCCAGAAAACTCAAGCAACCCCTCTTCCTGAACGTACAGAGAGAATACGTCCCGGCTGTCATGGAAACAATGTTCCAGTGGGTCGGTGAGGACTCCCTGCCTCGGGGCGAACCGGAATAGAACGGGGGTGGATGGGTGGAATTAGCTATACACACTTATGCATAAACATGTGTGCGTACATATTTTTGCATCTGAATGAAGTACGTGCAGAATTCGGCAAGAAAAGTTTGCGTGTAGTGTGGTTCAATTTATAGAACAGCAGATCAATTTACAGAAAAGAGAATTATTATAAGTCGTGATTCTTTTGCTCGACTACTCAAACTGTATTATCATGTTACTGAACACAACGCAGCCTGCGCTACTCATTGCACGTTGCAGTAACACAAACAGAAACAGAGGATGACACACTTGGCGTGCCTGGGGAACTTGAGATGGATGCTTTGCTAAATCTTGTTAGGTCGATAATTATTTTGTATTGACATAACTACTTACTGCAATTATATATGTAAGTGAAAGGATATGTGCTAACGTTAGAAACAGGAAACGGAAATCAAAATGTCAAACTAATAGTGTTTTCGAACTGAATTCAGGATAATATATAGACCGGGTGACTATTTTTAGACGCTTCCACAGTTGTTTGCTCAGATGCCTACGGCGTATTTCCGTATGTGGCGCGATCACACGGCTACTACCACTGGTTTGCTTCTCTTATTTTTTTTCGGCATCTGCTCAGTTTAAACAAATACGGCTAGATGCTTGAGCTCAATTAGAGGGCTGAGAACTCCGTTTCTGCGTCCAGGATGTAAACATTTACCATCAAACTATCTGTTGCAAATTGATTTCGCTGTTAATCGACCATAAGGACAAACCATCAGGCTAGTGGTATAGAGCAACTCCTCACTTCATCACACAGCCAGTAAACACCGTGAAAACCAACGGCTGACAACTAAGTAGAACTAGACTCCGAGTATGTGTAACAAAAAAACAACTCCCTCTCGTCAAGGTGATTTCCGTTTTCGTTAGGCTTTTCCATAAAAGTTCGTCCATAAAACCATGAAAGTCCTTTCATGAGAGGTGTGCCAACCGCGCGGTATTCAGTTCGAAACTAACCCAGCGCCTTATTGTCCAAGAGACCGTTCTCTGGCAGCGTACGAAGTGGGCAACACAAGGCGACTTGTCAGCGAAGAGCTTATATGCTTTTAATGAGAGGAGTACTAATCTAGGATACGACAAGATGTGGTGATTGTTCCCCAAAGATCGATTTGACACAATTATCGCAACGTAGCATATTTTTTCTAAAGTTTCCTGTGGCGCGATATCGTCAAAATGCATCTATCGTCATCGCGTTCTCGTACTGGATTTATATATAGGCTTTGTCCAGCAGATGTATGTAGCAGCAGCCGGACAAGAACAACCACGGCCAACAAATACAACCAGCAAGGCCGGGGCTCGAACTTGTGATTGTTTCGCTAACCATGGTTGCCATGGCAACGCCCCGTTTCGAACGGTGCGTTAGCCGCTTAGGCCACCGCCACTACAATATGTATATATATATATATATATATATATATCGTAGCGCAAAAAATACAGAGTGCATCTTTCGACTGTGCTTTCAAGCGTGAACGAAGAATCATGCGTCTACCTGTGTTGTCCTTAGAAATAGATTGCTGCCGTTCTCGAATGACACGAGAGCAGCTGAGCACCAAGAGCAGCTGATGACAGTATATATATCTATATATATATATTGACATTTTGATTTCCGTTTCCTGTTTCTAACGTTAGCACATATCCTTTCACCTATATATACAGTCACTGAAAAAAATATAGGGCCACCCATGTTTGCCACATTTCACGCATTTATTATAACCGATTGTGTAAAGATCATAATGATACATGCTCACAGAGTAACAGCGGATACTTTTATCGACATTTGGAGTATCGGGTTACCTTAAAAAACGAGATTTCGACATTTGGCACAGCTACGCTGCAAAAAAATTATAAAGTCACCACCAAGATGCATGTCTTAGCGAGTGAATTGAGTGGAATAACAACGTTTGGGCTCATTTCACGGCTCGACGGAAACGAAAGCAGACCTCCTACCAGAAATTTTTCTGTGCTGAAACGATGGGTTTGGGTCGGCGTCTCACGAGTGACGAAAAGACCCAAATCAAGGCTTATAAGGATGTCGGCCTCTCTAATCGGGAAATTTCCCGTCGATTGGGGCGTTCTCGCCAAGTAGTGAACAACTTTGTGAATTTGGGTGAAAAATACGGCGTAAAAAGAGCCCGGGGCGTCCAAATGCCATTTCGGAACGAAACAAGCGCGCAATTTTGAAGATAGCCTCGAACTCTGCGCTCTCGGCAAAGGCAATTGCGGCGGCGGCCGGTGTGCAAACGAACGTGCGAAATGTGCAAAACCTCCTCAGGAAGACACTTTGGCTCACGAGAAAAAAACTTAAGAGAAAACCACGATTGACCGCTGAGCATCAGAAAGCTCGTCTCGACTTTGCCCAGGTTACGATGTCATGGACCACTGAATGGCACCGAGTGCTCTTTTCGGATGAAAAAAGGTTCAATTGTGATGGACCGGATGGATTTAACTATTATTTCCACGATGTGCGCAAGGAAGAACGATTTTTTCAAAACGGCACTCAGGTGGCGGTTCGGTGACGATCTGGGCCGCTGTCGGGTATTATACAAGGTCGCCGATTGTGTTTTTAGACGGTTGTGTTAATTCGACGCGCTATAGGACTCTACTAGAAAAGCAATCCGCACATTTTGAGCTAATGGGAGGACCCGACTTTGTTTTTCAACACGATGATGCCCCGATTCACACTGCTAAGTTGATCGAAAGCTGGTTCGAACAACGCCACATTGAGGTCCTACGCTGGCCTGCAGTCTCACCTGATCTTAATATTATCGAGAATGTATGGAGCTGGCTCGCCCGAAAGGTTTACACCGACGAAAAACAATTTTCGAACCAGGTAGAACTAAAAAAGCAATTATGAAGACTTGGGACGAGCTCTCGCAAGACGTCATCCAAAATTTGTTCAACACTATACCAAACCGCATTTTTGAAGTTATCCGACGTAATGGGAAGTTCACTAAATATTAAGTATAGTTGTTAGGTGCCGTGAAATGAGCCCAAACGTTGTTATTCCACTCAATTCACTCGCTAAGACATGCATCTTGGTGGTGACTTTATAATTTTTTCGCAGCGTAGCTGTGCCAAATGTCGAAATCTTGTGTTTTAAGGTAACCCGATACCTCAAATGTCGATAAAAGTATCCGCTGTTACTCTATGAGCATGTATCATTATGATCTTTACACAATCGGTTATAATAAATGCGTGAAATGTGGCAAACATGGGTGGCCCTATTTTTTTTTCAGTGACTGTATGATTGCAGTAAGTAGTTATGTCAATACAAAATAATTATCGACCTACACATATACCTAACAAGATTTATATATATATATATATATATATATATTAGTGGTTTGTCTGTACCCTTTTTGCCTCATATTGAGTTGCAGATGATCACAGAATTTGGTCCTTCGGGCAATAAGTCGTGCAGGGGGGCAGCCCCACAGAGTGTTAGAGACAGTATCAACGGCTCTCCGTTTGCAGTGCTGGTAGCCCAAGGAGTCACGTTTGCCAATACGATGCGAATAATTTCCCAAATTCGTATGGCCCAAGGAAAATTAGGTCAATTAATACGTAAGCTATGGGATTAGTTACCATCTACGTCATCCTGGCTGCTGGACCAATCAACTAATCACCAACCAGGCGTATCCCATTCATCTCGATCGCGGAAGACTTGTTTGGTCCAGCTACCTCTACTCAGCCCAAATAATAGATACAAAGACACAAATATAAAAAAATACAGATTCTGCAGAATGACTTACGCATTTTTGTCAGTGGAAGCCATATGACCCCCATGTATATACACATTGTTACCTCTTATATATAAGCAAATAAAAATGAAATATATATTTATATATATATATATATATATATTAGGCGAGCACTGCCGAGTGTGCAAACGTATTGTAAATGATTAATAAATCATCACAATATATATATATATATATTTATATATATATATATATATATATATATATATATATATATTTATATATATTTATATATATATATATATATATTAGGCGAGCACTGCCGAGTGTGCAAACGTATTGTAAATGATTAATAAATCATCACAATATATATATATATATATATATATATATATATATATATATATATATATATATATATATATATAGATATTGTGATATATATATATATAAACAAATAATAAAACAAATGAAGACGCTCGGGTCACTGCTATGCGATCATGTTGGTTCCAATTGTGTACCCTAGGCACTGTTACAAAAACCCCTGCAGCGTACCTCTTTTTATGTCAAAGGGCAGCCTCTTTCGTAAGAAAATCGATTGACCATCTCGGGTGACGGTAATCAGCCAACCAAACATGTTTCCAATAGGTTTAGGTCAAGCGGCCCACACTTGTTCATGGTCTCACGATCATTAAAGAGAAAGAAGTTAAGTGTGTTGCCGAGGTTCTCGAATTTACGATCTATAGTTTGTTCGCTTTCTGGTCGCGTTGGGATCGATCTGTCATGAGCTATCTTTTGGATAGGGATGCCCTCACGCTAGGGCCAGACGCAAACAATTTTGTTGAGCAGAGAAGTCGGGCGGTGGCTAACATGTCGTGTTCTGTCAGTTAAACTGTGCCAGGGCTGCACAATATGTCATCATTTTTCATCATGTTGCTAAGTGGGTTTCCCTGATGGGCGCTCACATTCTGGCTATTTATCGTGACAGCACAATTTGACTCAAATTGCACTTCAAATCGACCTACGGTGCTCAGCACAAAGTTGAAAAACTCAACTTGCACCTCAACTCAACTTTCGAGTTATCCACAAAATGTAGAGCAGACGTAGAAGGAAACCATTTACTCTAGCTAGCCAAAAACAAAATAACAAGATAGAACTAACGGGCAACACAAGCAACTACTCTGAGCTGAGTAGCGTACACATGTGTTCTTGTTGCTAGTTACGAAACAGTTTTCACAGAAGCTATCGGACCCGCTGGAAAAAGCTGCGGGTCACCTGAAGTCAGGCTGATTCTTTTTGTAGAGACTCTCATTGGACGTACAGCGTGGAAATGCGGTAGGGCTTGTCGTCACGTTGAGCGAATGGGATGGGCCCAGCCTTTTTATGTGAGATGTCAATGAAGGAAGGGGCAGGTGATGATGCACGTTCATGGAAAAAATGGCGCCATTCATGGCTGCCATGTTTTTAATTTCATAAACACTATAGAGGCCCCGACACTCATACCTAGAACCTAGCATACCCAACTTTTGAATCCAGAGTACAGAACGCTCCAACGAGGGGTACGAAACAATAGATAGAGAGGCGGCGCAAGAATAAATGAAGGACCCGAGGTGCGAACAGCCAGGAGGGAGAGAAAAAGACATGTTGCGCTTCGGCTGCGTGCCCAAAATACTCTCATCGAAGCAGGGAGTATGGGTGAGTCACGGACCAAGACAACACAAGACTCTGCATCTCCGCAAAATAATTTCAATGGGTTAAAGCAATCTAAAGCAGAAGCGTACGTGGAGAACGAGAACCAGTAGGAATCTGGGCCACAGGGCAGGCATCAGTCGAGCCCGGTGGCGTGGTGGCTTAGGTCTGCGCCTCGCAACCGGATGAGACACATAGGTGCGCGGGTTCGAACCCCACCGTTGCACATTTGTATTTATGGGGGTTCGTCTATGAAGCAATGTGAAAAACAGTTCCGTGGACGTTAAATCTTGGCTGAGGGTCAGCCCGAAAACTTTACTTAGGGCAGGCATCAACGAAAACAGCCTACAATAATGACTAGCAGCAATAAAATGAAACAGAAAAAGTGCAAGTGCAGCCGATCTGCTTACAGTCTTTTGTTCACGATGCTATGTAGAATAAACGCGGGGATTTTGTTTTAATGAGACTGTAGTGAAGAGTAATGAAACTGGTAACAATGGAGGGAGCGGGAAACACGATGGCCTGGTTAAAGATGTGGATCGAACCCGCATGCACCAATGTGTCTCCTTGGGTCGGGAATGCACTACGCCACCGGGCTCGACGCCTGAAGCGTTCTGTATTCTTCACGCTGACCCTCATCACTTTGCTTCGTAAGACGGGCTCGATAAATACTAATGTGCAACGGTGGGGATTGAACCCGTGCACCTATGTGTCTCCTTCGGCCACGAGGCGCACGCGAACGCACCACGTCACCGGGTTGGAGTTATGCTGCAGGGGTTTTTGTAACAGGACTATCGGGTCCGTCTTACGAAGCAATGCAAAAGCAAACCCGCGGACGTTAAATGTTTTCCTGAGAGTCAGCCCGAAAAGGTTTGGTTGGTGGATGTGGGGCACGGGCTGCAGCCCAGTTCTCGTTTTGAGAGTTTTTTTAACCGGCCTCGGAACCTTAGTGTGTCGAATATAAAAACAAAGGTGGTGGACTTGTCCTGGACTAGATGATAGTACATGTGATGTGACATGATACCTATATGCAACTACATGGGCAACAGCGAACTTTCTGACGGACGCCTTAACGCGTCACGTGCAAATGCACAAATTCCAAGTGTTGGTAGTCGGGCGGTTGGCAGTATGCAGGTCTCGGTGACCCTTTAACTCGGCGGCGACCGCTTTAGTGTTCGATAGAGCGGCATCTTGTTTGTTGCTGTTAGTAAACCGGCGTGCCCGATCAAACAGGCCAAAACAAACCTATCGGCAGACCGACGCCGAGAAGAGGTCTGCGACTCCATTGTGATCGGCGCATTGTCGTCTAGCTCAGCCGGTTAACTGCTGCAACTGCCGATTGCATTGTGCGTTTTTCGTTTTCCAACTCCCTAGGGCACTATTGTACCGCAACACCGGCCATGGTGTGGCGACGAACATCAACGTAGGTCTTGCGCCGATGGCAGAAGCGCAGGTGTTGGTGCTTCTGCTGTCGAGTCCACGACGTCTTCGACGCAGAACGAGAACGAGGGACCGCCATCTTGCCACGGCCGCGCGACCGCTTCGTACGATTGAAAGTACAAGGCCATGACGACAACGCATCATTGTCACCCACATTTCTAGCCCTATATCTCTTCCTCCCCCTCCCCCTCTCCCCCTTCCCCCCTTCACCTCGACGTTTTTGCGCGCCTGTGTGGATTTTCCTGACGTTGTCGGAATCTGTTTACGAGCATGTTCGTTGGTCACTGTTCATCTCGAACAAAACTCAACAGGCACAGGGCGGACGTTGGAAAATCTTTGTCCACTCGGACAATTCGACGCGTTGTTGTTCTCGTTAGGTTTTCGTCGCTCTTGGTTCAACTGATTGATTGCTAACGCCGTAGTTGTGATGGTCGTCGTAGCAATACCCATCGTCATATCGTCCAGCTTGTCGGCGCGAGGTCGACGTAATTCTCGGAGCGCCTTCTTGGTCATGACAACTTTGCACGAGCGGCTTAGAGCGCCAATCATGCTAGGGCGGCAAATGTGTTTCAAAGAAATTAGACAATAACAACAACAACAACAACAACAACAGCAACATCAGCAACAACAACAGCAACATCAACAACAACTGCAACAGCAACATCAAGAACAACAACAACAAAGAAATCTATTACCTTCGCCACTGCTGCGGCTGTTCCCGTGGCAAGCTGGCTAAAAAACAGCCACCTTAAACAGTGTGTGTATGACGAATGCTTGCAAATAGCCCTGACATATGCGCAGTGTTCAAGCGGTTGCACTCGTCATTCGGCGTTGGCGCGAACAAGATGAGCGCAATTGTGTACAACGCACGCGTGCAGGCATACATACGCGCATACGTACATATCCATACGCTGCGACCCAGCAAGAAACGGAACGCACCCACGGGGCCATTTATCGGTCGTTATCATCGTCGAGGTGGTGTAAATGCGCAACTGATTGTCCGGTCTCGGCTAGGCTGCGACGACTGCATGCAGGAAAGAGAGGGGAGAAGTGAAGGCGTGGATGATGGAGAAGAAGTCGAGGAGTAAACAAGGGTCCGGCCAGAGTGAATACTAGACCACAAGAGGGCGGGAACTCGATTATCCGCTGCTGCTACGTAATCCTGCTTTAGTGGTTATCGTCGTCGTCGTCGTTGTCGTTGTTGTAGTAGTAGTAGGAGCAGCGGTAGCAGTAATAGTGCTGCTGTAGTAGGAGCCACATAAGCAGCAACAAAAACTGTCGGCTGTACCGCGCATGCGTCTCTAGGCAGGCCAAACTCACTCGTATGGTATCAGTATACATGGAGTGGACGAGGCCATCAATGAGGTCGAGGCTTTTTGTTGCCACCGGTGCTGCGGTGGCTCCATTGTAATGGAAAACGGACGACGAACGCGTGGCTGAGATTAAAGATCAACCAGCACTAGCAATAGCGCAATAGCAACGCCGCGCTGATCTCCGCACCTAGCGAGTTAGCATTGCATGCAGCTGGTTGGCAACGCCCTCGCCTCCCTTCTCGTCCCTGTAACTGTGCCGCCGGCAGAGTTGCCGGCCGCGCAACCGCCGCCTTTAAGCGGCGCAGCTATCGGGCGAGGTTTGGCCCCGACACAAGGCCCCGGCGGACGTCGCGCACAATAAGCGTAGAGTGCAACCATATTGCGAGAGAAAGCAGTCCCGTGGACGTTGAATCTTGACTGAGGATCTCTCTCCAGGAAAAAAGGTTAGAGTACAACCATTGCTCGCCGCTGTAGTCGTTTTCGGCGTCCTCGTCATCACGGTCGTCCGTTGTGTCTCGGACTCTCCAAACAGGGCCGTCTAGTTTTGCGTAGCCTCGTATACTAGCTGTAGTAGTCCCCTCGTAAATCACGTGAGGATTTTCTTCAGATCAGTAGAGGCTTGCTCAGATGCGACATCTTGTTTATTCACACTTCCCTTCTCATAGAAGTAGGCTTCGTCAAAAAAGATTATTTTTTTCAGAAACTGGGCCCTACGCTGCAACCTCTCAAAAGTCCAAACATACAGCGAAGCCTTACCGCTTTCGTCTCTAGGCTTGAGCGATTGCGCCAGTTGAATCCTACACGGGTACATCGCTACATCCGACCTCAGAATACACCAGGTTGATCGTCGTGGGGCTGCGGCAGACACTCCTCGTAGGTACTTTATGTTTAAGTGCGTTCTAAATATTGAGGCACAGATTCAACAGATACAACCACCATAGCACAACGACACACAATAATAATAATAATAATAATTATTATTATTATTAGTATTATTATTATTATTATTAGTATTATTATTATTATTATTATTATTATTTATTCAATTTTTCAGTATTTCCCTACAATTGTGGGACCCAAACGTGTACCCGCGTAGGCTCACCCCCCCCCCCTTCTCAATCCATAGAGCCGATGATAGCGGCGGCGTTTCCCCTACACACTGCGAGCGAGAGTTGCTGACGCAGAAACTCGCCCTCGCGCTGGTCACCCGTGTTAGCACTAATTTTGACACCTAGGTCTTTGAGGAGGATACTTGTGCTCTTGCTGATCGGGCCCATCGTTTCCATGGCGACGGGTACGAAGTGATATCTCCTCCCCAAATCAGAGTATTTGCGTTTCTTTGCGATCTCGGCATGTTCAGCAACCCACCCTGACCTGATGGCGCTGTGCATCAGGTATGACGGAGCCACTGTACATGATACCGTGGCATCCCATACCAGGCATTTGCCGTTGGACCATGGCGGGATGGTGACGCCGTCTGGTCTTTTGTCGTCTTCGAGGCCCAACCTGGGCTCCAGGGTGCTTGGTATGCCGGCTCTACGAAGAGCCTTCTTTAGGATCGCGTTGATTTCCGCGTGTCTGGGAGCCCTACCAGGGCTTTTAGTGCAGCTCAAAGGGTGCAGTCCGTCCTCATCCACTGTTTTTCCACACGCCTTACACTCGTATGGCTCACATATGGGAGCGCCTATTCTCAGAGCGGCCACCATGCGGAAAGAGGTGTTGTCCAGCATGGTGCCCAGCTGTGATGAAGGAAGTGCTCTTAGGAAGCCACTACTAAAAGTGTCACGGGCAGCTATAAATACCGCTCTCTCTGTCGGGGATTGGATGTCATCTAAGATCGTGCGAGCGGTCGTTATTATTATCATTATTATTATTATTATTAATATTATTATTAGTATTATTATTATTATTATTAAGGCCAGGAATAACGCACAAGTCTTCCACGTATGTCAGAGAAGCCGAACTTCATTCGAGCCGCTAAGTGGCTAGAATCAGATGCGTTCACACATGCTATTACCGACACGCGAATGCATAATCAGATTTACAATTAAGACGTATGTACTTCAAGGCAATGAAGCCTATTCAACCTACACAAGTCGATGTACATTACGTGCTGAAACCAATCAGATGTAACAAAAGCCGCCCTTCAGTTTTTTTCACGGGCGTAACACAACGGCTGACAACCATTGATTGCCGATGGCTGTGCCTAAGACAGCCGGGATGTGATAACAATACTGATCAGGCCAGCCTATGTAGCGTGTCTGATGACGCGCGCCATATGAGAATATTAAGCGTTGTTTCTTCGCCATATCGGATTGTTGCTAGAATACGTGTCTCGGGTGGGTTTTATACACTAAGGGCGACTTGCAGAGAGTAATTTCCCCATTGTTAGCTGCTCTGCACTCAAAGCAACCCTATACGACAGGCACAGCACCACCCCACACCACCGAGATACGACGAAAACAAACACCACAAAGATACTGGATTTCCAGAAGAAACCGAACTCTTAGGGATAAAACCACCGGAGAAAGTCGAGGATCGTGCACAGGATACGGAGGATAAGGATCGTTTTTGATAAACAGGATGGCGGGCAATACATGGTTGCACTCTTCCGTTCCGAGAAAGCATACGTACCTTAAGAAATAACGAAAACGTTAGCATAGTCACGTCTCGCTTACTACACTCGAGCAGTAGGAACAAAAAACGAGAAGCAATGAACATTTTAGCCTATTTTGATCACATTACGGCGAGCAGTAACGAATACGTTTGCGACTTCAAAGACGCGGCGACTAGGTGCCAAAAAAACGCTGCCTCCTTAATCATTGATATCTAGGCGACAGATACATGTTTCAACAAGTTGTTATAAATCGAAAAAGAGTGAATACAAATCTAAATGATAAGGCATCCACTTCACGTACTTGTGTTTTTAGACAGTAGCGAGTTACGTCGGTTTCGTTTGACCGCCCACCACTGCGTAGTGTATTCACGCAGAATCGCGAAAGGTAACGTGCAAATACATAGAGTGGAAATGCACGGAGCTACTACCGCCTTTAGTGTTGCCGCTTGATGGGACAACGCCAATGTGCTACTGGATTGTTGATGTTGTTGGTGGTGTTGTTGTTGTTGTTGTTGTTGCTGCTGCTGTCGTCGTAATAGAGATTGTTTCGTCCAAAGACGCCCTTCCCCCCCGCGCCCGATCCCGAATCACGCCGATCTGTCACATCATGAGGGAGGTTTGTTGGTGAGGGCGCACCACCGACACCAAAAGCCTCCCTCGGGACAAGAAGTGGAACTCCCCTTGAATGCCCTCTCTGAATCAGCAAGTGCAACGTTTTGCCAAGGCGCGTTCTCAGCTGTTGCCGTCGCAGCCGGCACCACCTCGCACAGTGGTGAGCGCCGGCAATTACCGGCAAGTCAGCCCGTGGTCCTGCCGAAGCCCTCCCTGCCGTAGCTCCGGGCGACCCTTTCCCGGATCCGAGTCCGGACCCTCTCTCAGCTGAGCACCGCGTAGAGCGCGGCCGAGCCAGCCAGTCGACCAGATATGTGACTACAACGATTTCCATCGGAACTACTGTCGTTTTACTTCGCTGCCATTTATGTGACTTGACTAAATGTATATGTTTCCACGAGCGCAGCTGAGACACAACCAATGAAAGCAGCAGACACACAGAGAGGCACCCGAACAAACAAAACCGAAACAATCAAGTCCAAGAAAAGCAAGCGATCTAACCTGAACAGAGAAGCATACAACTCGTTAACGTGTCAATAGATTTACCAGCGTATTCAGTGAGAGAATAATAGAGTTGCCACGTTTCATACACAATGTGCGGCGACCGGCAGCAACGCCAGCATATCCAGCAGAAGGAGAGGACGCGGAAGACGTAAAACAACAACAACAGCAGCCGTATATATAAACTTTGTTGCTCCACTTTCCGAATGTTGACTCGTGTCGTGTTTGTGCTAGCCGCGTTAAGTAAGTGCATCGTAGTATCGTTACGTGAGCGCATGGTGTACGTAGTGGCCGACAAGAAAACCTCCCGGAACGCCTTGCAGAGCCTCAGTCAAGTGGGTTTCAAGTCGGACGAAGAAGGGCTGTCAGAATACTGGAAAAACAAAAACCAAAACGTACACTGGTGTAGTCTGGTAAACGTGAAAGCATCGAAGTCCCGTCGACTGTCGTGAAAATCAAGACGTTCGTAAGTGTGTTGCTGTTACTTTTGCTGATTTACTTGGCTTTGTTCTGGTGCGATCATCTCGCCGAGCGCATGATATCAGCAAGACACCAATCTGGTGACAGTTACATCACGGGGCGGCTAGGTATTTAGCAGCGCTAAACTACGTGGGTTTGTATCCGTCGTACGGAAACTACGTGCTGTTGTTGTTGTTGTTGTTGTGTTGTGATTGCGATTGCTGTCGTTGTCGTTGTCGTCGTCGTCGTTTTTAGTTGTTGGCGCTACTTGTGACGTTTATGCCGCATAGCAACAAAGTTAGCATGACGTGGAACGGAGTCTAGTGGGATGAAGTACTTTAGCAACAGTGCTCCGGCACAGGTTGTTCGAAGGAATTGCGACATCTGCAACGAGGGCACCGTATCGCGTTAAACTCGGAGTACCGTTCCGTGCGTGTCCGTTTCATGCGTGTCTGTTTGTGAGGGCGCGCCCGGGGAGTGATGGACCCGTAGCAGTGGTGTTTGACAAGTTTGTCATCCAGCCAGTCAGCCAGGCATCTGGCCGACATGAGAACTACCAAGTGCCATAGATTCGTGGTGCCACGAGCTAGATCCGAACGGCTTGCTTGTCACGGATTGTCACGCCGACCATCGACGAGCCGCCGATTGCGCCGCCGCTCTCTTTCCTAAGTTATGGCTGACTACCACTCCTGGTGCTCTATGCCCGCCGCTGCCGCTGCCGCAGCCGCGCCCGGCTGTCATAATGTCGAGTTGAGATACGTCTTGCAACGGGATGGGAGAGAAGACTATTCTGCGGCCGAACGCAACACAAGGGCCAACGTGACAACAGTGGATATCATAACCAGAACAGTAGAAGTAGTAATATCAACACGAGCCGTAGCAGCATTATCAACAACAACAGCAACAGCAACAACATCACGATTAACAACAACGACAGCAACAATAATAGCAGCGGTTCTACTAGCGAAGCAAATCCATAGCTGTTAGAATTGCGTCAGCAAGGCCTACAATGTCAGCAATCCAGATCGAAATAAACACGGCGACATCGGTAGGGGGCCGCAGTTCAAGAGCGACTGCATCAATGATAGCAACAGCGACAACCGCAACAACAACAATAAAAAAATCACCCAGAGGTATTGTAACGTGACGGGCGTGCTAGCGGTGACGTCAGCAGCGGGAGCTGGCATCCAGTCGAATCGTTTAATCGACTGATTGTCTCCATACTTCATTAGCTGGTTAGTTTATAATAGCATTCGTGCTTGTGTGGTCACATTGCATCACAAACGCAAGAGCATGTAGAGTGAACATAGGCTCTAGCGGGACGAGCGGATTCTGTTTGAGCAGTTTGACAGACAGCGCCTCCATAAAACCACCGCCACCATCACCATTACTATCACCGCCGTATTCTGATGTGCAACTCCAAGCTGCAAACTGCAAACTACCCGCAACTGAACTGGTGGACGGCGTGATCACCACTCAGCACAAACTGGCTGGTACGATGCGGTGTGCCTCGTAGGAAGTGGAGTGGCGGTGGCTGCTCCTGCTGCTACCAGCAGAGATGTCACGAGGGCAAGAGGCGGAAGATCTGACAAGGCGGGGCTAGAGATGGGGAGAAGGAGACAACAAATATGAATTTGACTTTCGTCTCGTTCGTTCTGTACCTGTAGTCAACAACAGCAACAACAATCACAGCAGTCACCGTCAGCTGTGTGCGTCCACACTGCGTTTCAGAAGCCATTGACGTCACGTCTCGCGCTTGTATTCCCCCCCCCCCTCCCACTTGACGTGGTTGATTGTTGCATACAAGCGTTAATCCCTGTAAGCGTACGCAAATCCCACTCGGCCCTCTGCCAGGTGCTCTAGAACAGTAAACGGTGGTGAGTATCGTGTTTTTCTGAACGTGGATCTCCCCCAACTCCCGATTCCCCAACCCCCCAATCTCCGATCAACTTGCCACCCCCTCCACCTCTGGCGTTCGGTGGCGGTGCGGCGAGCGAGCCATCCCTGTGCCCTGGAGTACGGCGGACGGTACGGCAAACGCTAGCAGCTGGCAGCTGGAGCTCACCCCGTGGCTGTGCCTCGAGTGTCGTGAACGTGTAGGCAGGCGTCTAGGTGAGCTGCCGGTCCTTCTCTCTTCATCTCTGTGTGATCTGTGTGTCATAATTCGGCGAGGCTGGTGAGGTCTAAGGTCTAAGATGAAAACGAGCGTCGTCAGTGAGACAGTTAGAGGCGAGATGGCCGTGTGTAAGTGAACGTTGGTGCGGTAGAGCGTACGCTTTCGACGCCCATCAGAGGACATGAACTGCAGCAGCAATGGATACAAGGTTGGATTACTTCACGTCCTCGACTGACAATCTTCGACACCGGCATCGACAGATCACACTGACAACGCAGAACCCTACGCTACGAACGAACGCTAACCGTGGCAGAGGTTATAACACGATCGAGAAGACATCCAGCAGTAGCAGTGGCAGCGATAAAATTAAAGTTAACAACAACGACGACGACGACCGACGTCGTCGCAGAAATCCGATTTCAGCAAACGGTAGCAGCCATATTTGTAGCTACATCATCAATGACAACATTAGCCGAGATGCTTTGGCAACGTGAGTTCGATTGCAGACACACATACACATCTAGAATAATCAATATTAATATACGTCATTGCCTTTGGGAGCGAACGAGGAGAGAATGCTCAGCACTCTCCCACGGACAGGAAGTAGAGACAGTAACGACGTGGCCACCAGTGGCAAACAATTATCAGCTCTCGTTCACGCCAAGTCATCTATCTGATGCATAGCACGGCCCCTGCACTGCTGGCCCTCGATGTGTTCACCCTACAGTCTGATGACGTGACGACTATAAGCAAGTGCAGAACTTAAACCCAAAGATATGCTCACGATTATAAACCTGTCTTCTAAGTGTTTAGATTAACTATTTCCAAAACGCATGCACGCTTGGCATACGGCATGCTTATGATCGCGTACCCCAGTATACACCAGTACATATATATATATATATTTTTTTTTTTTATTGACAAGAAAACTCCAGACAAGCATTTTTATTCAATATGACCGCCGCTCAAGCTGATCACATTCTTAATTCTGGATCTAAAGCGCATACAAGCCCGTGTCAAAGGATCCATATCTAAACTGTATTTGAATTTGTTTATTGACATTTTTTATAAGATAATTGCACACGTTAGTTTCGAACTCCATTAAGCACATAGCTTGTTCGGAGCCCCTTTATGAAATAACAATGTATAATTTAGATTTGCCATTTTCACCTATCTACAATATGCACAATAAGTAATTCAAACATGGTTTGAATTAATTATATTACTTTTAAACAAATACCCGAGTTTTGAAGTAATGCTCTCTGGCGGTCGCATTTGAATTTTAGCAGAGTCTTTGTTTGCCTGACGGAGGCCGATACTTTGTTTCAGTAAAAGACTCCGATGTTTTCTATCGATAGCTTTGACTGGTTGGAGCTGGCGTGTGAGAGAGCAAGCAAGTTAGATGTGTTACCCCTTGTAGATATGGGTGTCTCTGATGTTGTCAAAAAACGTAAGTTTGGATGCACACTAAGAAGTATACGCTTAATTTTAACTACAAGAACGTATTCTACAAGCTTTATATACAGCAGAATGCTTATATTTTTGTAGTGCGGTTACATTGAGTCTCGCATCCAGAGGCCCAGAGCGTTCTCAGTGTTCGTTTCTCAGTGCTCGAGTCGGTGAAGCGACCCGATAAGACGCATCTGTGTCAAACCATAAACTTCTACAGCAAAACTCAGGTGACTCTGGACGCAAGCAAAATGCATCGACATTGCCAGGCCGTTGACAAGTCGTTGAACGCTTTATTAAAAGCAGCACTGATCGTGTCAACACTAGCATGTCAAGACTTGTTATACTTTCGCATAATCGTGCCCCATATACAGTAGTTCAACAGATTCAGTCGGCACTGTTCGGCATGCATATGTCTTTGCCCAAACAAAATCTGCTTTGATGGCCACTCCTGCGCTAAACAGCTGGTGTTGCAGCCCTTCAGCCACTTTATGTATCCACGGTTTCATGACAGTCTGTAGCATACGCACGTACACTTACTTTGTTATGGTTTCGCCATTTTGTAGAAAGTACGGTCGCACGGGGTTTTTCTCACTGGACACCACCCTTAAAATGTGAACGACAGTCAGAAATTTGCTTTTTTCCATATTGGAGATATCGCCTAGATCCTGGGCGTTCCTGCGATTAATTTGTGCATTTACGTTGAATACCTTCTTGTCGGAGAAGAAGCCAATACGGCTCACTGCTTCGTGCTTAAAATAAGGACGGAGCAAATCGCATCAATCAGCAAATGACATCGAGCAAGTCTATTGGTTTTCGCGGCCTCAGCGACTATTTGCTTGATTTGTATGGCATAAGAATGTTGTAGCGGCGGTGGCTTAGGCGGCTAACGCACCGTTTGAAACGGGGCGTTGCCACGGCAACCATGATTAGCAAAAACAATTGCAAGTTCGAGCTCCGGCCGTGCTGGTTATATTTGTTGGACGTGGTTGTCATTGCCCTGCTGCTGCTACATACCTCTGCAGAAGAAAGCCTATATAATTCCCGCAGCGAGAACGCGATGATGATAGATACATTTAGACGATATCGTGCCACAGGCAATTTATCCCATTACGAGCGTCTAAAATGTGCTTGCCAGAGCGTTAAAAATTACTAGAGGTCCTCGTGACAAAGCCTGCTTATAGTCGTTATGGCCATATGCGGATTATTGGACCATGCAAGCAAGTGTGTTGCAAACAGCTTTACCGAAGGACGCTGTCGGCCTGTTGAGGTCGCCATCACCGGCCTTGATTTTTATCGAGCTAGAAAGTAGATTAATAAAAATTGCGAGAGTTTTGCGAAACAGAGGCCACCCAACGTGGTGCTAACCGCGTAATCTCCTATACAGCTATATTCTTTGTATTTCTCCTCCTGTCTGCTGCCGACAGCATACAGAAAGAGAAATACAGAGAGTATAGCTGTGATGGCTAAGGTAATTTAGAAACTGCAAGAAGTTCCACCCAAAAAACAGATTTTCCAGTTTTTAACAAAGCAAACGGGAAGCGAATCCAAATATTTTCTCCCGTCTCTACTACGTTATGTCTATACTACTACCATCTTGTTTAAATGCCGTTGAATTATAACCGTATCAGATTCCCGGATTGGGAACTTAGGTACAACCTGGTACCATATATATATATAGACACGACTGGCATTTGATGCGTATTCGTTTAAAGCTTTGCGGAGTCCCTCGTTCTCTATACTATTGAACAACATTCCAGAGCGGTATTCCTATATTAATATAATTAATAATAATAATTATTATTATTAGTACCACTTATAAATTTGCTTTGTCTGGCTACAGAGCTGTACATGCGGTAAGCATTCTTCATTTGTCCATGTATATTGTGTTGTTAGTATTTTTTCCACTTTAGGTTTACCATCCTTTAGGCTCGCGTACTCACTGTATTTGCGCTGCTCCAACTGAAAACCATCTCTAGAAGGAAAACCCACGTTAGTTCACTGCAATATTATCTAATACGACTATTTGCATGGTTCTACAGTTCTAGGTGACTTTGGTATGATCAGCCTTTTAGATGACTTTGACAAGACAAAATCAATTGAAAAATTTGCCATCGATTGAGTTCTCCTGAGAGTATGCGTGCGCTGTTCGCAGAGAACGCAGACGTTCCGTGCATTAAAGATGCGCACGTTTCATCGTTTATTTTGAGGCGACAGCCACCATTCCTCAATCTTTCTGTACAGTGGCATTCGGTCGTCGTGCAGTGGCTTGATTCGCATATTATTGCAGTTACGCACGTGATATATATATATATATATATATATATATATATATAGAGAGAGAGAGAGAGAGAGAGAGAGGATAGATCCAGGAACAAAAAAGAGCCCGTCCGAATTCATGACAAAACCTAGAAGGTTGTTTTCCTGAAAAGCCTGAATAATAGGCTGGTAAACAGATCAGCCGTAAGAGCAGTAATAGCCTAGTTGCTTAGTCGGCACCGACCAAGGGGACACTAAGCATAGGAGCCTACAACGGGGGCGGTAGCGTCTTGGGCACAAATTAGACGGCTCCCATCACTGAAGGCTGGAATAAGCAGCTTCCGAGAGACGTTTCGAATTCTTCTGCTCCTCACCCTCACCGGGACCATCCGTGGCGACATCAGCCTCAGCAGCATATCTCCTACTGTTGCCTCTACTGTGTTGGCTTTTCCTTTTCCCATTAGCTGATGGCTGCTTGTTAAGTGGTAGGGTTTGGATTTATAAACGGCCGAAATGTTTTCGTATCCGACGTCATCATGCTGGTCATTCCGGTTGTCGATCATACCTGTTTTTTCCGGGCGTTAATCAGAGAGCCAGCCGTGAGCCAGGTATCACGTGCGTTCACGTGCCAAGGCAATGCAACGATTGCGACCGTGGATTTTTTTAATGTATATTACAATTACGTTTATTTCACTCAAATTGAGTATAATATACATTTAAAATGTTTCTTCATGAAGCTCTCTCTAGCTTCTTCACGCGTTCGACGAGAGAAGTAGTGCAACGATTTTCGGTCCACCGTTGTGCATTCCACTACATGGTACTTGGCACACCTTTGCAGGCAGAACCGGCAGGTGCACAACTCGTACTCCTCATGAAAGGTTGCGTTTGAACATACCAGGTAGTGATAACCATGCACTATGTACCTGGTGTATACGTGGCGATTGTCACATGCAGGACCAGACCAAAGGTGCAAGGCATTAGAAGCTTGAAAAATTGATTTTTTATGTATACGTCTATTACTTAACAGATATCAGGAACACTGGCATGCGATCACCGAAGAGCGATAAAGAGAGAGAGGGGGGGGGGAGTACACTGATAGACTTGGTCCATTCCGAGTCAGTCAATAGGGTGGGACAACCATACTTGATTATTGGGTATCGTATTGGACAGTATTGGGTATCGAATGAGCGTGATTGTTTGTACTCCGAACATGAACTCATTGCGTACGAGAACAGCTTGGTGCCTGGACTACGCGGGTGTTGTTCCGCAAAGGCGTTGGCGCCAAGTTTGCCAGTGGTGCCACAGTTGACAGTTGCCGCTCGATGAAGTGGATGGAGGTCAGCTCAAACCTTGTGCTAAAATGCCTTTGGACGAGGGTGCTACCCAATGCTTTTACCGGCCACGTTGGTATTAGCTTCCTGTCTGCGAGTCACAAAGGAGTCAAGTGCGAACTCGCGAACTTGGCGGGGCAACACTACGGCCTGTCGAGTCCGTGTGACAGGCTCACTTGGATTCATCTGATCCACCACTATTCTTCCTGAATGCCCCCTGTTGACAGAAAAGGCTCCCTTTTTAAAGAAGAGAACGAAGTCTTCTATCAATAAAGACCATGTCCGACACCGAATGGACAGCTGCCACCAGTGTACAGACAAAGTGAAGGCTCTCCTTTGAAGCGTCAAATATTTCGCCTTCCATTAGGCGAGTCTAGTACGTCTGGCGTAGTCCTAGACGAGGCTAGAGTAATATTTTTCTATTTTCCGTGGAAAAAGAATGTTCACCGTGACACCTTTTTTCTAGTACAACGCATTGAGACACGATGAGCGAGCACATGTATAAAATAATTACTAGGTGTTTGTAACACAGTCAATGTAAGAATGTATTCTAGTAAACTGCATGTCATTTCACTTTTTTAGAGTACACTAGGCTATGATTGATTCACTGTTTGTTAACTGTCGAGGTTCGGGGTCTTGGATTGCCGACACAAAATAACACGAAGGACAGGTTCTTTGCGGAAGACAGGTTCGTTGGCGCCGTAAATAATGTTTTACACCGTCGAATCATTCGCTTTAAGCTTTAGATAAAAAGCTGAAAGTTGCTATGCTACTTGGCCTGTACTTCTTCATCGCGCTTGCTGAAAGACAGGTGTACAGTTTCAGTAAAATGAATGTTTATGACGACAAAATTATTTAAAATTTTCAACGTATAAAGTACTGTGTATATCTTAACAGAACTCTGCTGTTATCGAATTTAAGCAAATGGACTTTACTGCATCTGCAATCGACCGGGATCTACAAACTCCATGTTACTCATTAACGACATTAGCTTACAGGGTATGATGCAGTGATGCTACAAGCAGTGAAGCATTTATCTTATTTGAGACGCTAGCTTTTCAGCTTTGTGACGTTTTGTTCATAAAGATTTTCTTTAACTTAGACAGCCGCAGACAAGATTTCGTCCGAGACAAAGCTTGTAAAATTTAAGTTTTCTTTAAGATACCCGTATACATCTGGGGGTAGGCCTAGTCCTGCTATGGTATGCTGTTAGCATCATTTTTATTCCAATCTCAAAGCTGTACATTAGAAGCCACAAGGGCATTTTATTTAGACGATTTTATTATTGTATACCTGGCGCCGTAACTTTATTACCGCAACTCGCGTGCTTGATCTTTTAATACAAAGGGTGTCCCTGCATATTTGCGAGGTCTTAAAACTCGTTATAATCATCCTTTTTTCCAGTGGAATGGAGGGGGGGGGGCGCCGTGACTGGCCGAACACACGCAGGACACATTAAACAAACAGAAATATAATATATAAAATAACAAATTATTCTTCCAAACACACTGACTACCAGTATGTCCAAACGAAGATCAAACGAAGGAAAGAAAAGACATCCAACGTTGGCTAGCAAAATAATTCTTGTCGTATTGAAAATGGTTTGCAAAATCAAGATTCTGTGATGCCTCAATAATAATAATAATAATAATATCCTTCACGTTCATTTTATTGAATGTTTGCCATTGCGCCCATGAACAAATATATTTAGGAAAAAGCACATCTAATAGAAAGATCATTTAGCTACCAAATTAATGGTAGTTCAACGTTCCAATTAATCCGGGTTGTTCCGGCAAGGCGGAAAACGGCCCGACGGTTTGACGATGATCCCCTGCGAGTCAGGAAAGCCCCCGACGGTTTGAGCCCATGCCGAACTTACTTACACCCTCTATGGTCGTGACGCAGCGCACCCCAAAGGAGGTACGTAGCAAATGAAGCTTAAGTGAAGAGGAGATGTCGTAAGTACTCAAATGGTCGTGCTCGTAGGTACAAGCACTCGTAGGCACAAGCGTATAAAACCACACAAATCGCTTTTGAGACGCAAGAGCCTAGAGATGACGGTAAGATCGCTTAATCGCATCTGCACTAAGCTGAGTCACACTACTGAAAAGACAAGATCGGGCGAGTTTGCTGAGCAAAAGACTTCAATTTGGATCAAAACGAGGCAACGCACCGCAGTGCCAGGTTGGATCCAAATTGAAGACTTTTGTGGTTGTTGGCGCAATTGGACAGTCCTGAATTGACTCTGGCCGGCGACTACGCACAATTGATATACGAACCCCGTTTACATTGCTAACGTGTAGCATAGGTAAATACATTTGCCATCCAGGGTCATGCCGGTTTAGACTGTGGGATCTATATACATCTTATGGCAGTGATAAGGAGAACAGCGAGACAGAGCTCCACGGTCAAGTAACTGCAATTACTGGCAGCATGGTTGATGTGAAAAAGTTTTGTTTTGTAGCGGGTTTTGAATGAGGAACAATATGTTATCATTTTGTTTGTATCGATAACTTGAAATTCAAAAATTGTAGGCCTGAGTAGAAGCCACGTAACAGATTTTTTAAATTAAATATTTATTTAAGTGTAATAAAAATCTATCGTATTGTTTCTCTCTCTCTATCTCTCTTCATTTGTATATATATATATATATACATATATATATATATATATATATATATATATATATATAAATATCTCCGGAAATATTTTGCTATAGGTAAAGTGCCAAAAGATATTGAGTATGAGCACTTCAATCACCATGTGATCGACTTCATGACGTAGCAAAATATTGCTTCGATGTTCTATGTGTAATATATAAAGTTAGTGATCGACCTAGTTTGCCGACGTGATGTACGCGGAATTGTTTCCATGCTTTTCCCTGTAGAGCTTCGGGCCATCGAGTCGCGAATGCAATGAATCATCACGGGTGGCGGCTGCCGCCAATTTCCTTGCCATTTCGCCGCATACGAATGTGTCTTTTGCCACCCTCGGCGAGAAACACAGCAGATTAGAGCCTTACCGACTTGCATCTAAGCTCTAAGCCGCGCTCATATGTAAGCTGATGTTGATTCGCCGGTGTAGTGCAGTTTTTATACCGCAAAACAACAACAACAACAACAACAACAGTAACAGTGATACCGCATAACAACGTCCAGCTCGTTAACGCTTGACGAGGACCCGCCTAGCGCAATTAGCAAGCGATTCAACATACCAAAAACGAAACGTCGACATGACAGTACACTCCTGCCCCCTCGCCCCCTCTCTCTCTCTCTCTCTCTCTCTCGGAGCTAACGATATATGGTGCACCACATAAGTCAAGCCTTTTTTTTCAAGTACTTTATGCTACTTTTACTATTACAGCAACAACAACAACAACTACTACTATACTAATAACTAAAAGTAAAGTTTTCGGGCTGACCCTCAGCCAAGATTTAACGTTTTTCACATTGCTTCATAGACGGAATCCCATAAATACAAATCGGTGCAACGGTGGGGCTCAAACCCGCGCACCTATCTAGTGTCTTCTCCGGTTGCGAGGCGGAGACTTAATCCACCACGCCACCATCGGGCTCAACTACTACTACTACTAAAACCGGTAACGACTGACCACGAACTCATCAGATTTTCAGTCGACTCAAGAGAAGCTTGAGTCCTTGCACCGGCACCAACTCTACAGCACCCTAGAAGAACTACCTCATTGAAGAACACTGAGTTAAGCCCCCCCCCCCCTTAGAAGTGTCCCCCGTGTGTGTACTAAAACCGGTAACGACTGACCACGAACTCATCAGATTTTCAGTCGACTCAAGAGAAGCTTGAGTCCTTGCACCGGCACCAACTCTACAGCACCCTAGAAGAACTACCTCATTGAAGAAGACTGAGTTAAGCCCCCACCTTAGTAGTGTCCCCCGTGTGTGTGTCATTGCTGTCGTCAGAGCTGTATAATGATGACATAATAATGATGAATAGATGTATACTGTATGAAACAACATTCCGTTGTAAATGTGTATATAATAAATAAATGAGCTTGTTAAAAAACATAGCTCATAACGATGGCGATTCCCTGCGCGGACAGGTAGGCTGGCAACCGTGTTTGCGGTTGTCGCCTTGTGTGCGAAAACAAATAGAGACGCAAACGGAACACCAACAGTAAACAAACTAACAAACACGTCTCGACGTCGTACAGCGACGTCGAGAGGAGGCAAACAGCTCAACATCGGCACGCCGAGAAGAAGAGCTCATCATTTTCTGGGCATTCGGTCGCGTCCGCGAATCACATCCTCGCGTTAACATCGCCGCCGCCGCCGCCGATCCATCGTCGTCGTCGTCGTCGTTGTCGGCAAGTCGACAGAAGCAGAAGCAGAAGTCTACATCTCGCAGAGTGGAGCCACTTTGCTTCAGCCATTTCCGTAACGACACCACTTGGTCATCGGGGCGGCGCGTTGGACAAGTCCACAGCGGGGACATGTTTTCCTTGAACAACAACAATAGCAACAACAACAACATCACGGCAACAAACAAACAAACTACTTGCTACTTCCTCGTTCGTCGTCGCCGCTTTAAGATGTAATGTCCGCATGCGCAGTCGGACGGACCATCCATCGCACAGCATCCATGCATCCATCCATACCGTCCATCGCATCCGCCCTCTAATAGGCCTCGTTCATTTAGTTGTTCACTATTCGTCTACGTTGGTACTAGCTACATCTGCTGTTGTTGTTGTTGTTGTTGTTGTGTCTGTCTAACTTGTTTGTTGACGTGATGACGACAGATGAGCCGTGTAGATTGTTGTAGTAGTAGAAGCAGTGGTAGTATATATATATATATATATATATATATATATATATGTCAAGCCCGGTGGCGTGGTGGCTTAAGTCTGCGCCTCGCAACCGGAGGAGACACATAGGTGCGCGGGTTCGAGCCCCACCGTTGCACATTTTGTATTTATGGGGGTCCGTCTATGAAGCAATGTGAAAAACAGTTCCGTAGACGTTAAATCTTGGCTGAGGGTCAGCCCGAAAACTTTACTTAGTATATATATATATATATATATATATATTATTCGTAGTAGTAACTGCCGTCGTGCTAGAGTGAAATTTGAAGCAGTCATCTCTGTCCATGCTTCAGCTCTCGGTGTTGCTGTTGTTGAATTGCTGTTAACACTAGTTACCTTTGCACTAGCTTTTGTTATAGTTGTAGTAGGAGTACAATATGTTATTATATCGTAGTCAAAGACGTCCATCTTGTTATGACTGTCTTTTCTAGCGAGTTCAGTAGGTGTCGTCTGTTCTTCAGTGTACTTACTTAATAGGTCTAGTCGGTGCTAATGCGACTACGGCATACACCCCTTGGCGTGTTTCCTCAATTGCCCGGATACATATACCTTTTGCTGCAAGTAAGGTTAGAATTGCTTCCTCGACTACTGCTCTGATAAGGACGAAAGCTGGACGAAAATGAGCTCATCGTGCGTCATATCTTCTTAGGGGAGATTTTACTCTACTTAGAGTAAACATGCACACGTGTCTCCGGTTGAAAGTAACATAACCCACTTCTTTCCAACCGCAATTATATTACCACTGGCACACTTGCAGTCACATCTACGCATTTACACTTCTTATATGTGCATGCATCGTATAGGCTCATCTACTTTCACCGAAGTCTATATATATATATATATATATATATATATATATATAAAAGAAGCCTAACTTCTTATCTACAATATGCTACTACTTTTACCGAGGTCTATATATATATATATATATACCTATAAGAAGCCTAACTTCTTATCTACAATATGTTACATGAGCAACACGCTTAGACAGTCAGCGTAATTCGTTTCTGGACATTGTCCTTTATAACAAGTTTTCCGCAGCTGACTGCCAGCGCTCCAGCAAACAGAAAAAAAACCAAGTTGAATTCTAAGAAGAGGGAATTACGACGCTGTTAGGCTGAACTTGAAGCGGCCCTAAGAACTGTAGCCGAGTTTTTTTGAGCTGGTTGCTACTCAATATTTACACTCACGGACAGTATTTACACTAAACTCATTAACAGTACAGTTAGATACCTGTGCTATAGCAAATCTGCTGCATATCATTTGTTGACGGACATGTGCGTACACTTCTTTTATTTTAATTCAAGCTTTTAATAGAGACGTTACGAGCCACCGTTTACCGGCTTCAGACAAAACACATCGCGGCATGCATTCGACGAAAAACACGCCAGAAGCGCGCACGCAAATTCGATGATTCGAAACGTTCGAATATCACTGGCATTGTCTTTATTCGATTCGTACAGAAGATACCCACCTTTCCGCAAAACAACAACTGGCCACTTGGTGGACCAATGTCCAAGAACTACGGTTAGGTTCAAAATCTATAGAATTTGTCTCGAACGTCTCCTACCTAGGGGTCATGTTTTCGTCTCGAGGTACGAACTTGTCGAGGCACATTAATGAACGAATTCGGAAAGTTACACTACAGTTCTTTCATGGTATCCGAGACCCTCATAAACTATCAATGGACGTTGCCGTTCATCTCTTTAACCTGAGGATAGCGCCTACTGCTTCTTACGGTATACAGGTGATATGGCCGTATCTATCGAAGTTAAACTTTAAGGCGCTAGACCAAATCAAGGCCGCTTTTACAGATTTTAACAGAGAAGTCTATTTACTGGCGTCGATTCCGCTATTTGTTTAGGATTTACAAAAAAATACACGTTTTACCGAAAACGCCAGCTTTCAACGAGTACATGTCTGAATGGGAGAATAAGATGGCAGACATTGACCCGCTCTTTTACAAAACCCAGGCAATGACGTGTCGTTCGTGGAAGCGCCGCAACTATGAGAAAAGACACCTAATTGCACGATTTGCTGTACATGGCTTCCACATGAGGATCTGTATTCAAGAGAAGATCCATGAAATTTCCTCGTTATGCTTGAGCAAACTCAGCGGGAGACAGTGTGACTTAAATCACCTTCAACAATGCGATAGAGCAGTTCTCTTGACTCGACTTTTAGAACCGTGATGAATATACGTATATGTGAATGTGTGCTTTCTCTGTACGCGCAATACTGTAAACCAACCATCGGTTAATAAAGCTATTATCTATGTATGTATATGTACTTGGTGGACCAAGGCAGAAAATAACTGGTGGGGTTTGTAGGTAAGTTGCACGTTGGACAAGTATTACTGCATATTGGACTGTATAGTATAGTCCGACTCCACGACGGCCTATCCGACATATAAGTGTCCATAGTGTGGTACTTCGTCGCTATCACGGTATCACGTGCACGGGCCCATCGGCTCGCTATCACGGTATCACGTACACGGTCCCAGTCCCACGAGCCGCCAGTTAGACCAGGCCGTGCAGCTCAATCGCTTCTCCCCATTTTAGTTCGGTCGAGGGCAACTGTGCGAGCTGTGTCAAATTTCAGTGTTATTGAAGGCAGCGTTCAACATTCCTTGTGTTAGGCTTGGGTCTTGGGTGGTTTATTTAGCCGACTATTCCCGTGAGGTTGTGCTGATCTCAGCCTGTCAGCTCAACAGAGATGTCGCTTGTCGTCTGTAGCTTATCTTGTCTGTCAGTGCCGCTCTATGACCACAGCTGAGCATCTCACTCGTGATGAGAGATAAGAGACGTACGCGTCCACGGTATCTTGTGAACCGGGTCGATCCGACACGATACAAAAAAGAGCTAGGTAAAACATAACAAGGCTGAAACGAATGACGTCAGGTGAAATAATAATAATAATAATACTATAAAATAGAATGGAAAACGCCTAGAACTACTGAACAAATGCCGGGAAGAGGCTGGGGAGCAGTATATGCAAATATAATAACAGAATAATGCAAAGCCGCCCTTTTGTCGTGCAGTTATCTAGCAACACGCCACATATCGTGTGGCGTGTGTATTTTCGCGATACGTTAGGTATAATTAGGCATTATTTGGCTCGTACGATTGCACATTTGCACATCAAAGAAGCGGCCAATATGATTTGAGCGCATATTGATGCGTTACGGAGAGTTACAAAGGTTGCTCGGTATAATTGCTTTCAGCCGTTTTCCTCACCCCCTCTCTCTCATATTTGCTCTCACTCTCAGTGAAACTCTTTCTCTGTGTGTGTGTGTCTGTCTCTATCCTGTGAATGTGGACTGAAGTGGGCTCTTATTCCAGCAGCGAGCTTTCTTTCACCAGAACGGGTTTCGCCTTGGGTCAACACATTAGGCCGACCAGGACGACCACCTAAATATATAGGCCTTAATTGTACGTCAGTCCGACCTTGGAAACTGCCTCGGCATGGATAAACGGGTGCCGCGTTACCGAGAGACGTTACTGGACTATGGGACTACGCGGGTAGCTTTTCCACAAGTGCCCGTCAAGGCAGATCAAAAGATGTTCGTAAGTTGTTCGAAGAAGCTAGAGAGAGAGAGAGAGAGAGAGAGAGCGAGAGAGAGAACGGCGTCGAATATAACACGTCTGCTCGCAACAAATTTAGAAGCAAGCGCGATTTGCAACTATTTCTGCGCTCCGCATATCTTGAAGGCCTGTTTCAGGCAAGTAAGGCCTACCTTCGTCCCGAAAACAATTCGATATTGCACGACCGTAAGACTCGCATAAAACCACACGCTTGGGAGCGTGCGTGCGGTTTGATTAAAGTGTTTACAGGATTTTGTGACAAAATTACAACTAAAACTTTAAATGCGATCTTGCGTTATACCAAGTTAGTAATATATATATATATATATATACACATTAAATTTCGCTATTGTTAGCATTACAATACACGAGTTTAGTACGTCTCGAAAACGTTCTTATTCACATATATATACAGGGTGCGTCAGTTAAATCCGGACTAAACGTCATCGCCCGTTTCGCAATTTATGTCTAAAGAAAAACAGATATTTCGGTAATTTTTTTACGTGCCGTTAGGTACCCTCCTGAGAAACATTTTTATTCGATGTAGCTACCACCAGCAGCAATTACACTTTCAATTCTGGCGCAAAAGCGCCCGCAGGCCTTTTTCAAAGTTAGCGGATTGAGATTCTTGAACGACTCGACAATGGCTCTGCGTAGCGCTTCTGCATTTGCATGTCGAGACCTGTTAGTCTCTTGCTCAACAACGCCCCATACATAGAAGTCCAGGGGATTCAAGTCTGGACTGCTAGGGGGCCATATAGTTTTGTCCCAGAACACCGTCATGTTGCCCCGTAGCCAATCCTGGACGAGATTACTGGTGTGGGCGAAAGCGCCGTCTTATTGAAAGACATATTGTCTTCCATTGGACACTCTATCAATCCATGGTTTTACCACGCTTCGCAGAACACGTAAATACACTTTCTTGTTACGGTTTCGTGTCTGTAAAAAAAGTGTGGGGGCATCACGTCTCCTTCATTCGACACAACACTTAGGACGTGCACACTGGCAGGATGTTTGGTTCTATGCACGATTGGTACATCCTCAGGGTTCTTTGCGAGCCACCGGTCATTTTTCGGGTTATGTTTTTGGTCAATGGTGAAGATTTTTTCGTCGGAGAAGAATCGAAGATGTCCCGCCATTTCGTGTCTCAAAAACGTGAGGATGAGATGGCAGCAAGTCATCCTCGAATTTTTCGCGGCCTGAGACAACATCTGTCTGACTTTAAACGTGTAAGACTTGTAGCGCAGTTCGTCGTTGAGAATCCGACGCATAGAACAATCACTCATATTGAATTTGATCGCTAAACGGCGCATCGATAGACTTGGATCCTTAAAAACGCAGTTTTGCACCATTTTGATCACTTTTGGCGTCCTCACTTCTCGTCGGCGGTTGTGAGTCTTCCTTCCAGGTGTTGCACTACCTAGCCCTGTCTCTTCTGCATCTCTGTAGCGTCGGGCAATGTCGAAGACCGTTGCTCTTTTAAATCCAGTGATGTTGACGATTTCGGCTGGCCGATGTCCGGCACAAAGCAATTGGATAACGGTTGTTCTTCGGTCATATTCTGGACCTAGGTTGCGGCGACCGTCCATGATAACAATGCGTTTTTGTTCTATAGTGGGCTGTCTGCTAACGCAAACCGATCTGAATTAACTCCTTCCGTCTATGCTGGGTAGCCCGCCAAAATTTGTCTGGATTTAGCTGACGCCCTGTATATATATATATATACTCAAAAACTTCTTATTCATATATATATATATATACGCACTATTGTAACAAAACCAAACCAAATTGATACTATCATTGACAGCGGCGCCATAAGTTGCGTAGTTCGCGTACATTGTCCAATAGGCGCACAAACCCTGCTCGAGAAACTCCGGCGATATAACTTAAACCGTGACAATGGCGCCAAACATTGTTCGTTGACGTGTTATCACCGCCGTAGGGCGTAGTTTTGACGGCAGTCGCTGTTAGCATCGGTAAGCGTACAACTGAAGCCACTGCAGAAGCCGCAACTTTGACACGTTGAAACGCAGTCCAGGATTTGTATGCGTAGATCAAACGGGGCATCCTCTTTTCAGCAGCAGATAGCCTCAGATTGCACTCGAACACCAAAATACTTTCTCTCTCTCTCTCGTTTCTTTGAAACTGAAATTGAGGCACCTGCATCTCGAAGCCTGAACTTTACAGCGAATAATACCATCACCGTTAGATCTACGGTTCGGCATATCGATGTCGACGTGGCGGGACACAATGCAAAGTGAAGTAAAGAGACGAGCGCCACCTGGCTGTGAGCCCTATGCGCGTGTGTATATGACTCTACCGTCTTCTTCACGGCGTATTTGCCGTCTGTGGATTTTAGATGTACTTGCATGTCCGCTAAAGATAGCCTGTCAGTTTGGTGAGCTTATGTGTCCACTGTAAATGGGCCAAACAGTGCCAGCTTGGTGGGCGAACTTAAATCAGCCCCACCTCGCGGAGCGGAAAGTGTATGAATGCCTGCTGTTATTGTCATGATAATCAGCGGGATGTCATTGCTAATGCTTGAGAGGTACCACAGATAACACAGAGAATGTTGTGTGATCTTCTTCTCGACTGTCCGTTACTGCATTCGACTTTAGCCAGAACACGGGATACGCACGTTTCGCTCCGCCTGATGCACTCAAACTGCCAGGCTGCCCTGATACATTCAAAGCGAGAAAAACGAATAAAAAATGTTCTCTTTTGTGTTTGGTGGATCAGCACAGACATTGTTCATTATAAGTTTCTAGAGCCGGCCAAGGTCGTTTAGGGGGAGAGGGGAGGCAAGTCTAGTCTGCTGTACTGGACAGTGTAAAAGCTGCATTGAGTGAAAAGCAAGCTAGCCTTTTTACTAGGAGAACGGTGATTTTTCGATGCCGCATATAACGAAGACATCTAGTCTCCAAAACGCTCGTAACAGGGCAGAGTTTTACCACAGATAACCATGTAAAAAATGCTGATTTAAAGCGTATTAAGAGGAACCTTGAGCACGGCTCTTCGATGCAACAAAGCTGTTTTTTGTATCGAAAAGCCGTGCTTAAGTAACAGCTGTATCCTCTTTACTTCTAAACTGCTCTCAAAGATGTGTGAAATCTGAAGTAAGAGAAGCAGATTGTTATCTGAAGGAAAAAGGTCGGGACGTGATCTGCTTTTGCAACTTTATTGGGCCCGGTGCCGTACTTCGACCTGAACTTCTATCAGTTGCATTTTATTCGGAATCCATTTCTCACCGTCAAAAATAAATTCTCTTAGAGAAGAGCTTTTTATTTTTGTTTAAGAAAAAGTGCAAGTATTTTCGTCCGTATCCACCATGGAAAGCCGATCCGTCTGTAGTCGATTTGTCGCAACAAATTGTCCACTTAGGAAGGTGGAACTACTGCACTGCGGTACAATGCCACAACCCTAATTAGCACCAATCCTTATTTGTGTGACTGCCGCCGAAGTTAATACGTTCAGTAGCTATTGACTTGTTAAAGCACGAACTACAATAAAAGCAGTCGACCCTTGTTAATAGCACACGCTTGTCTCCACCGGAGTTTACTATATGTACTGAGTGTTGCCTCACTAACAAACATAAGTATAAAAGTGATCTAGGCGGTTTTGCATCCATACTGTGCAATGGCAATTTTTGACCCCAGGGAAAAAAGGAGCAGCGCACTATTATTAAGCAAACATGGTATACTTTTATATAGTGTTATATAATTGGCCGAGTGGCGAACGTCTGAAGATGTCCGTTTCACGGAAGTGTGGGCCTCGAAATCCAAGGCGAAATCCATTCTCGTCACCTTTTTAGATTTTCGATGATTGCTTTAGCGTGACCGGGAAGGATCACAAATTATTGCTGGTCGTTGCTTTTGGGCCTCCCTGACAAGGCTCGTACTCGAGATTTAAGGTTTTTTGACTGCCTCCATCTTGGTAGAATTTTCACAACATTTGCTATATCATATGAGCACATATACACAATACAGAGGCTGTATGCTTTCGAGTGTATTCGCAAATACTCATGAATAAAGCTATGTGCTTCATTCATATATATATAGGCCTGGACATAGCTCGCCTACGACAGTGTGCGTCTCCCGTGCCCAACGAACATCCAACAACGAGAACGACTGCAAACATCGGACCTACTGCGACGACGGACACGGATACACCATGTGAAACGAGTTCAGCATACCAACCAAGCGTTGGCGCCAAGCGAAAGAAGCCAGCTTCGCCGCCAGAAAGCGAGGCCGAAGCTCAGGAGAATTCACCAAATGATGGGTTTGTGACCGTCACATCAAAAAGGGAGAAAAAAACCCTCTCAAGAGAACAACGAAACTTAGAGAAACTTAAGGAAGCTTTATCAACAGGTTCGGTGGGTGCGTTCAAAGTAGTCATTAGACGGAAAGAGACGCCGGAATGCAATGAAGCAGAATTTCCCGAAGGTTCATTACTAACTATATATAAGCACATCTATGCCTTGTCGTCCAAGTCCAAGATATCCGGGGACAGAAAGTCGATCATAGTGTGGCTTCCTGATATAGAGGATATTCCTTAAGGATCGTCCCGAAAGCGGTACGGAAACAGGTAGCGGAAGCTCTAACAAAGGTCCTATTGGGAGTTTCAGCCGATAATAACGTCATTGCATGGGGTGCGCTTCTCTCCTTCGTGCCAGTGATTCTCCGCCTTCCTACGACTCGCAACGACGCACAATCGCTCTCCGTTATTATCCGTCACAATCTACGTGAATTCTCCAATGGGCTGCGCCTAGCCGAGATTTTACCCCCGGCCGCCGCGAGAACCCGTACGTTTACAAATGATCGTGTCCGCCAGACCATTCTCAAGCTATCGGAGGGTGACGTGTCAGGGGCCGCGAGACTGATCGGATCATTAGACGCGCTGGCTCCCAGCACAGATCACTTAACAGCTCTCCGCGATAAACACCCCCCGGCCCCGCCAAACTTAGATTGGCCAGCCTCCCCCGGCCTTCCACTCCCTTGTACCACGTCTGGAGAAGAAGTAATAGCCGCAGTCAAAAGTTTTTCACGGAGTGCCGCCGGGGGACTGGATTTTATCCGACCCAGATTGCTCATGGACCTACTTTCTCCAACCCCCTCCAACACAGCAAGCCGACTGGCGAGTGCACTGGCCAAAGTTGTTGACTTACTTTTGTGGGGCGCCCCCCCACCTCAACTACTGCCCATAATCTTTGGGGCAAGGCTTTTCGCCTTACAGAAGAGAGACGGGTCGGTAAGGCCGATTGCATGCTCCTCTACCTTGCGCAGGCTGGCTGCAAAAATTGCCTGTAATCGAACCAGGGAGACGATTCGCGAGGCGATGGGCTTACATCAGCTTGGGTTTGCCACACCAGCAGGGGCTGAGGCCGCTATTCACGCCACCCGAGCTTTTATTGATTCACGCACGCTCCCTGGGGTCCTTGTAAAACTGGATTTTAAAAACGCTTTTAACTCTGTAAGACGGGACTATCTCTTAAAGGCGGTCTTAAAGCATTGTCCCCAGTTATCGCATTACTTCAACCAGGCGTACCGTAACGCCTCCTGCTTGGTTCTCCCAGATGATGTTATAGCTTCGGCTACGGGGCTGCAACAGGGTGATCCTTTGGCTCCCCTTTTATTTTGCCTAAGCATTAAAGACCTAGTCGACTCCCTCAACAGCCCGCTGAATGTTTGGTACCTTGATGATGGCGTGCTAGGAGGCGATGCGGACATAGTTGCTGACGACGTTCGGCGCGTGCTTGATTTTCGTGCAAGCTCGGGTTTAGAACTAAACCCAGAGAAATGCGAGATTTATGTGACAGGCAGCAGCACACAGACTCCTGACCTCGACACTCTACAGACCTTATTGCCGAGATGTAAGGTAACACTTGACTGCGACCTGGAGCTGCTGGGAGTCCCGCTTCGACCGCAAGGGCTTACGCGCGCACTGGCAAAGTGGCAAAACAAGCTAAAGGACGTCGCCGACAACCTCGCCCCGCTTGGTGCCCACCGCGCCCTTTTCTTACTCCGATCTTCGTTTTCAGCTACCAGGGTCACCCATCTTCTCCGCGGAGCGAACCTAACAGAACAAGTAGATGATCTGCGTGCATTGAACGAGTTGACTGTGAAAAGCCTCGAGTGTCTTCTCAATCTATCGCTGGCACCTTCCGCTCGAAAGCAGGCTCAACTACCAATCTCGAAGGGGGGCCTGGGGATCCCGGATCCGCTCGTCGCGGCAGGGCCAGCAGTAGTCTCTTCCCTCTTCCGGTCAGAGAGCAACGCCACCGCACTATTAGACGAGGCCGGTATTGTTCAGTACAACGAACTCAAGGGACGCTTACATGAAGAACTAAAGACAGTATGCAGGGGCGTTCCGGATAACCCTTTGAGCCAGCGGGACTGGAGCGCGTTCTTATACGACGAAGCGTATTGCAGCTTACTCGCAGGTGCTGCCGACAACTCCACGAAGGCTCGCCTCCAAGCGGTCGCTGCCAAGGGATCCGGAGCTTGGTTGCATGCAGTTCCCAGCGCCCCACTGGGCACTCTCCTGGACAATGAAACAACAAGAATTGCGACAGGTCTTCGTCTTGGCTGTGACCTCGTCACTCCTCATCAATGCAGATGCGGTCAACCTGTAGACAAATTAGCGCATCACGGTTTATCGTGCATCATAAGCGCCGGACGGCGGGCCAGACATGCCGGCATTAATGACACCTTCAGCCGAGCGTTTCGATCATGCGGATACCCCTGCATTCTAGAGCCCCAAGGTCTCTCCGCCGTAGATGGTAAGCGCCCAGATGGGATGACCCTTACCCCTTTCAGTAGGGGAAGAATGCTTGTTTGGGACGCCACAGTCACCGACTCATTAGCACCTTTAATGGTCGGTGGCGGGGCGGTCTCGGCAGGCTACGCTGGCAGTCTAGCCGAGACAAGGAAGCTTGCCAAATACGCTTCCATCGGGTACCCACATGAGTTTCACCCGTTAGCATTTGAAACCCTGGGCGGCCCAGGCAACATCACCCGCAAACTTCTCAACAGAGTCGGTGAGCAGTTAAACCTGGCAACTGGTGATAAGCGATCTGCAGGTTTCTTGAGACAACGTCTCGATCTCGACGTTCAACGCGGGAATGGTGCGTCCGTCCGGGGCACACTGCTAATGTGGTCTCAGCCCACTCTTTACGAGATTGAGTAACATTTACGGCGCACACGTTCTCGGGAGACAATTGTCGCTCCATTGGCATCATTAATAAATTATAATATTTACAGCTATATATATATATATATATATATATATATATATATTTCTTCCTCGTTTGGCTACACTAAAACGAAAAATATGCACTACAAGCGTACGCACTAAAGTCACTGACGTAGCCTTTAGTCATTTTAACGTCCTCTCCTCAGTCAGTTTATTGACCCTTTAATTACAACACAGTACAAATATCCCCTTTATTTAATAAGGGGTCAAACAAAGAAGATGTACTGGTCGCAATTGCGGGCTAGGCGAGCTGTTCGCCAAACAAATGAATGGTTAACGACTCCGTCACACGGGCAGCTTCAGGCGGTTGAGTGGATCCGTGACTCCGTGGGCTGTTACGTGGATAGCACGTACGAATTAGACCATTGCGTGTACTATCTCTAAGAACACGGTTGTCAACACGACGCTGGTACTCGGCGACAATCGAAAGTATGACTCTGTCAAGCGTCACGTTGCACCTTCTCTTTAAAAACTAGTTCTGAACACGTTGCATCATACATATATCCTTGCCGTAGAAAGGTACCCGCACGTAAAAGCAGCATGATCATTTTGACGCGACTAAAGCTTTATAAAGGCGTAGGTATTTAAAGACATCTTGTAAGGAGATTACTCTTAGTATAAGATTGCTCAGTCGAGAAGCAGCCGATTTTGCTGAACCGGCAATGTGTGCTTGAAACTTTGGTCTTTGTAGGATGTTATTTTTAATTGGGGGGAGGGGGGTTGGATGGTAATGCACCATCTCTTTTTATTGAGACATCTGTGCTCCCCGTTTTTTTTCGATTATGGCCGAATATTAATCCACTCCGCCATTCACCTTGTTTGAATTGGGAACCATGAAAACCAATTTAGGAGTGGCCGGTCTGGGCCTCGAACCCAGGCCTCCCGAATGCAAGGCAAAGGCTTTTGCCACTAAGCCATCTTGCTTGGTTACCTCGGGTATAGGAAAATGCTTTAGCCGCCGATACGTGTAGCTTGCAGAAGTTTTGCTCTTGAAGTTAAACACGTGCTAACTGGATATGTGTTGAAGGAGAATTAAGCGCAGGCCTGTAAATTGACCATGACAATAGTTGTACCGTCGACTCTAGGTTTACCTTCAAGTCTCCCGATGGGAACTAGGTTTTGGGCAATAAACCAGCAGCAGGCGTGATTGTAGGCACGTGGGGGGGCGCTACATTATGAATAGCAGGCCGTGCCAGCTGAGTCATACGGATGACCTACGTTGTAAAAACGAATTCTGTGTTCATACTGCCAGCTAAGCCTCGTCGACGAACACGAGCGCGCTTAAGCCGTCCTAACGTAAGCCCTTTGCCTCAGCGTACTGAGACGAATAAACTAAGTCGTCTCTTTTTATGCAACAGCGAAGCGATCTGCCAATCAGTTCGATCTTTGCCAGTCTTTGCTCGCGACCGCAGATGAATTGGAAATTCGACCCGAGCTCCCACTCGCCGCCTTAGCAGAACAGAGCTGAGTTATGCAAACTCGTGTGTCGGCCGTTCTAACTTTGGCTCGGAAATGTATTTTTCCGTTAACAAAAGATCCTGAAATGTGCGGAATTTAAAACGCCGACAAACTTCGGGTCAGCAGTTAAAGCTGCACTTTCAGTGTGACGTCAAATGCTTGACGGGAGGTATGCAGGACGAGAACCCGCATTTATGCTGGTTCTTTATCGACTGTACGTCAATTCCGCAGTTGAGTGCACCTGCTAATTTTTGGCAGAAAGATCTCCACTTCTCCAAGTCGCTGCTGCTTAGCAACGCCGTCTGCTGTTAAGTTGATTTTAAATCAACCTAAGAAGAAGGTGCTGATGGTCATCGTTTTTTAGAACGGTCACTTTTGCAGAATCTTGACTTTGGCGTAGATAGAATACAGCGATAGTTATGTTACCCGACGTGAGAGCGACACAATACTTATCGCATTTGACGCATCGTGTGGAAAAGGCAACTCTTACATAAGTAGATTGAGTCTACCCACTGGGCTTTTTCGGCCTCCTAGAGGTATATATATATATATATATATATATATATATCTAACCCTGGGGTATGGTTAAGCTCGGTAAAAAAATAATTTTTGCCAATGGATCGGGGGAGCGGAAATGTTTCGTATAGGAGTGAGATGAAAAATGTTCTAAACTGTGATTTTAGGTAGGCTATCCGATATACGTTTATAAAATGCACGAGACAACGTATTACTCAATTAAAAAAAACAAGCATACCGACGCATTCCGGAGAAAACATTGTATTGGTCATAGATTATTGTATATAGAGCAGGAGCTCTATATACAATAATTTAATTTTTCGAGCAAGAACTCTATATAAAGTAATCTAATTTCTCTATTTACAATAATATATTTTTGCGTTTAATTACTCCTCTTAATATCACAATAGCTCTAATTAAGGCCAGGTATAGTTCAAACAATGTAGAACTTTCTCCTGAACGCGCGATATGCTCGGTTTTTCAATTGAGTAATGGTACTTTCACAATATTGCATTTTAAAAACATATGTCGGACAGCCTACCTAAAATCAGAGCCAAAAAAAGTTCATTAAAAAATCATCTCATTCCTATACGAAACACTTCTGCTCCACCTTTCAATTGGCAAACGGGATTTTCCCACCGAGTTTGACCTTACCCCAGACTTTTAAACAAGATATATTTGGGCACCCTGTACATATTTTAAATATGCATCGCTTTCCTCTGAAAAATCCAGAGAAAGGCAATGCATATTTAAAATATGTACAGGATGCCTCCAAAGAGTTCGATGTCCACATATCTCAGTATCATGTTTAGTAGCAGTTCCAACGTCTCTCTAAGACATTTGCAGTTGTACAATAGAACTATTGTGAAATTCGAGTCGAGGTATTGTAAGCGCTTTTCTGCACAGCGATCCAGTCTGGGGAAGGAATTGGGCCGCCCTTTGCAGCAAAACTTTCCATTACGACTTTCTCGTAAGGGCAAGGCTATCCACCCAGCGGCGAAAACAGATAAGCTTAACGCTGAAATTCTCCATAGAGCATTGCACGTAATCCTCTCGTTTTCGAACAACACAAAACACGAAGCTTAGCACTTTTCGTTTGCAGTTTCAACACTGCCCGCACACTAACACTCCTGCCGGCTAGCAAAATGTCTTTTTTTGGTGTGGAAAACTGATGTGTTACAGGGATTCTTGTTGGGACATACTGTATATGTAGACGACGACGACAGCGACGACGACCCGAAGCTCCGCTACCATGACTTCGATTCCGGAGCCATATGTACCAGGCAAAGATTGTGTTTGGGCGTAACGCGTGCTCACTTGACATCTGTCCGCCTTACGCGGCCAGTACAGTACGCGAGGTTTTAAACCGTGACCCGTGATCAGGCGCCTGCCCGAGCATACGTAATTAGTGGGTTGCAATGCTGCTGACCTGGCTATGCACTTTTGCCCCGCCTGTCAACGAGGCGCAACATTCGTTCGCAAGCCCGAACTGCAGAGCCACGTAGTCGGCCGTCGACCCGCTGTAAACCACAGCGCGCGTATATAGTTGCGGCGGCTGTCAGGGTGATAATAGTAACCCACGTGATGAGGGCGTGAGACCGAAACAACCCACGTTTTCAGGCCGAGATTAACGTTGTCAGCGTTGTCATGGGCAACGAAGAAGGCGACGTCACCCTTGCTAGGCCATTGAAGTATCTTTTTTTAGGTGGCCGTGCAGTAACACGGGCTACCGAACTCGAACTCAGTGCTGTAACACTGCCAGGCGGCTGCCAGACGAGTACCAAACAAATAAATTAGTGCGGTGCGGTTCTTCAGCGCTGAGTTGAACTCTCTTTCTATTGTGTTGCAGCGCAGCTGGGCAGCTTTCATCATCGGCGCGGGGTTTGAGCAGGCAACTCCAACTGTAACTAATCAGGGCGTTCGCTTGTTTTCATGAATTGTTTTGTTCGAAACTGCCAGCTTACTGTTTGCTCGCAATCACAATAGTAGTATTAATATTCACTTCGAGGTAATTCAGCAAGAATTAAACCGGTGGCCAATGAATAACCGGTCGATTCACGGACAGGAGACCAATACGTCTCTTTAGGGAAGAGACGTATCGATGAGAATAAGTGTGCCGTGCCGACAACGAATATAGCGGTTTGCGAGATCTTGCATGATAAAGCGTCTCAGTTACGGCGCCAGTATGTGGTCTCGGCGGCGGTCGATCTGACGGACGGCGCCCGCATATGATCTTTGTGAGGGCCTGCAAGGAATTTATTTGACAGAGTTTTAAACAAGAGCCAGTGCTGATAATTACACGATAGGTTGTGGTAGTATTAAATACCTCTCCCCCCTCTTAACTGTGAGCAATATTAGTCTCACCTATAGGACCCGGTTGTGGGCGATGGCAGGAGGTATGAGGGTTTTAGCAGGTAATACATAGGCTTCGGTAGTAGTCATTCAGCTACCAGCCTGTGTGTAGTTCTGCACAGCGTGCCTAAAAGCATTTCCCCCTCCTGTATAAACACAAAAAAAACCAACAAGTTACAATAAGTAGTATTGCAATATGCAGTAAGAACAGTATCTCAAAGGCCAAATGACCCGGTGAATGTGCTCGCGAGTTGAGGATTTCACTAAAGTTCACAGGAATGCGGACGAGTCGTGCTACTACTGAGGATTTGGATTGCAAAATTGAAATCAACAATTGAATGCAGAACATTACTAATACATGACTCAGCAATGCTGTCTGTTGAGCTTAGTGTCACCACGGTGAGAGAAGCCGACCTGCCTGATAAAGCCATCGATCACATCACGGACGAATCCACACAACAATGACAGTGAGAGTCAGGCCCTGCAGGCCTTCTGGCTGAATCGAACGACCAACTAGGAGGCGCCAAAAAACCGTGCTTCCATTGTTAGAAGCAGCTGGAGTTGCCTAATTTGGAGGAGATATAGAAACATTAGGTTTTACTCAGGGGCTCTGTGGAGCGGCAGTCGATGCCAATGATACACAAAGGCGTTGAGTACTGTATTCTCTATGTGCGTCTTGAAAGACGGAAACTACTAGGCACGGAGTTAGTGTGGTATATGTGATGTACGCTTGCTTATTGTGGGGGTTCTCATATATATATATAGATATATATATATATATATATATATATATATACGGACAATGGGGAAAACAGGTTTGGGGGAGTTGGGATAATAACTAGTAATGCTGTTTCGTGCAAGGAAGTTGAGATTGCTAAAATGAAAGCGGAAAAGGGGCGGCGTAGAATGGGTATACGATAATTCAAGAGCGAGTCGGCTATTGGCAGGTGCCAGGGCAGGGATGTTGGATACAAGGATACATAGAGCTAAATATAAGGAGAAGCAAAGTACAGAATGTCGAGCATGTGGGCTAGAGAATAGGTCAATCGAACATATTATTAAATAATGTATAGCCTTAGGGGGAGCATCTGTCGGAGGCCCTAGCTCTAGGACCAAATGTTAGAAATGACCTGGTCGATATAACAAAGAAAAGGTTGTCACAATGGAAAGCAAATGCTCAGTAGGTATTGAAGTAGACATGGATTATATGGATGCCTAGGTAATATATATGCTGCCGCTCTAAGCGCGCCTGATATAAAAGGGTAACATGTGTATTTAGGTATACATGCCAAGCAAACAATAAATCAATCAATCATATATATATATATATATATATATATAGATATATATATATATATATATATATATATATATATATATATATATATATATATATATATATATATATATATATATAGATATATTCAAGTTGTCGAGTCTTATTCAGCTGTTTAGCTGGTTTCGAAATATACTCTTACGATATAGCCCAGATTGATGTACCTTCGAGTAAGTATAGCAAAAAGTAAACACGTCATCACTCTTTCAATTTTCCGAGAACTTGATTCAGCAGTGGTAGGGCTGCTCACTCGCACGGGGTGCTCTCGCTTTCTGTTTGTCTCGTCGGCACGCAGCTGTAGGCAGAAGAGACCGTTACGGATGCCTGGTGCGGTGAAGCGGTTCCTGCCCGGTGAGGCTTGGCAGCCAAGCCGATCGACGCAACAGCAGCGACATCGCCAGAGGTCCACGTTGTTTCCCCCATGAGCGATTACACTAATTAGGTGCGTGACACGCTCGCTCGATCGCCACGCACACAGCGTGACGGTCGAGCGTCAACCAATCCACCGTTCCGCTCTAATGGGGAATTTATGTTATACATAAACGAAAACACACATATGTATATGTATATATATATATATATATATATATATATATGTATATATATATATATATATATATATACATATATATATATATATATATATATATATATATATGTGCATGAAGTTTTTGCGTATAGTTTGCAACACATTTTCCACGTTCAAAGTGGGAGCTACTCGGTTTTGTATTAAAACCTACGTATCACTAGCTACGATCCTTTGCAGAGAAACAAACCTCTGGAAGGCAGAAAAGGGAGAATCGGAGAAGGAGACGATGACCGCGAGTGCACAAGATACGCTTGGCAAGGGCGATGTATTTGTGTACCTATTTCTATAATCTCAATACCAAGTATCTATAACCCAAGTAAATCCGCACATAACGAGGCAGGTCGCGTTGGTGGTGGGGGGCCGTCGAAGCAGTTACAGTAGTACCAGAAGTGAGCAACAGAATTACGCATCCGGCAGTTGTTATGCTGTACGCTATATTATTAGGATTATTTTAATTATTATTGCTTAATTAGTACAATTATGAGGTATGAACGTCGGCGTGACCTCCATTGTTGTGCGTTCTCTCCTTACAGACAGTCAATGACAGCATCTACCTCAAAGACTGTGTGCCGGCCGTCGACCTCCTGTGAGCTCTCGAATACGGTTAGCTAAATCTTTGAGAAACCGTCCTAGCGAGTTCCAGAGTCCCCATTGCGGTGGTGGTACAAAAAATATCAATTTAAGAATATTTACGGCTGTTCACTGTCGTTTCCGCATGTTCCGCTAACCATCCTGGCTCGACTGAGCTCTTACGTAAATCGGGTACGGCCGCCGTGCACGAGATAGTTCGTGTGCTTGCATTGGTAATAATACAAATATTTGTTATTATTATTATTATTATCGAGAGACAAAACCTGTAGTAGTCCCTATATATATATATATATATATATATATATATATATATATATATATATATATATATATATATATATATATATATATATATATATATATATATTATTGCCTCTGCCACGTCTGAGATCGTGGTGGAACCTGGACTCTAACGGTGACTAGACACGGACTAGTCACCGTTCATTTATTCTCCGTCAACGTTTCATTGTATGCTTGTATGCATTGTCCGCCGCATGCATATCGTTCCTACCTTCTTATTGTATGTATGTTTCGTTTGTATTTTATTTGTTTTATTCGATCGTTCGTTCGTTCGTATGTTTGTATGAAATGTTTCGTACACTGCTCGAAAATACGTGTCTATTGCACCTATGTATGCTTTTGTGCGCTACCATGCCTATGTGCGTCTGCCTAGCCCTCTTAAAGGGTGGCCGACGTCAACAGTTAAACGGCTGGGCGCAGGTCAGGCACGTGTCACAATGGCATGTGCTACTGCAGCAAGTACTTGTCTGGTGGTGCCACATCTGCTGTCGCGTTGTGGTAACGCTGATGGTGAACCTTGCTTTCATTGCGGAACGTGTCGACCCGGCTTAGTTCTTCTGTTTGCTCCTGAATGACAAACTCGGAATGACGACGACGACGACGACTCCTCAACTGCTTACCTGGCGGTCGGCTGAATGGAAGAGATCAACTCTCAGACTTATGATCTCATAAATAAATTGTTGTACCTAGACAGAGGCCTAGACGACAAAAACAGCCAGCCGAGAGACAATGCCATCTTTTCTCGTTTACCTAGTATACGCGCCGTCTAAATAGAAGTGACAATATTAAATAAAACAAGTCCATACATATATATTTATAAATATACTTCCTAACATTCACGGGCCAAGTAAAGCAGGACGTAGGAGACTCATTATGTCGGTTGTCGAATCTATAGCATTGTTTGGAGCACCGGTGTGGTTCACAGCGGCTAAAGAGTCACGACGTCGAAAACATATGTTAAGAAGAACACGAAGGACCGCGGCCTCACGGATTACTCAGGCCTATAGGACTGTTAGCACCTCCGCTGCACTTGTCCTTGCTGGCACTCCTCCCTTGGACCTAAAGGCAGAGGAAAGACAAAGATTATGGGATAGGGGCCCAGAAAGCTCTAATAGGAAAGTCAGAGATGATGAAAACAAAGGCACACTTACTGCATGGCAGAATAAATGGGCTGCCATTCCAGATCGTGCACCGGGTGCGCGCGTGCGCGACCTTATTCCTGACATAAGGAAGTGGTTAAATCGACCCGGAGGAGAGGTTGATCACTTTCTGACACAGGTTATAACGGGCCATGGCAACTTTCAGACATATCTGTTAAGGATAGGAAAAGCCTCCTCGGACATATGCGTACTCTGTGACATAGGTGTCGTAGACGACGCTGGCCATACTCTGTTGGTCTCTCCGGTCTTTGCGCAAGTCAGAATAGAGACTAAAAGAAAAGTGCTGGAGCGATTGAAGTTGGGCGGAGAGCTAAATTGTAAGAACCCTCCGGACCTGCCTACTCAGGGAATTGCACAGCTTGTGCAATTCATTTGTAAAGGCACCTCTAACTAGCATATAGGAGCTGCAGTGGCACGAGAGGTACTGGTTAGAAAGGGGCACCTGCAGCGCCTCAGGAGAGACAGATTTAAAACAGAAGGGTCAGAATACGCCCGTGCCTCTAAAAGAATCGTTTCGCAGGTGGAGGAACGCAGTATTATGGCTATAGGGCCAAACCTTGAGAGGTCTTCTGCCAATTGATCCGAAGAACACTCACCACTCCTCCTGTCGGCTCGTAGTACTATTAAAAGGAGAGCCGGGCTGTCAGAGAGTGAAGCTTAAGGGGGGAGGTGCGTTTAGTGGGTATGATCTCGGCAGAATAAAGTCCAACCGTCGGGGGAGAGTCCCACACTGCATAGGGCCTGAGATTCTATTTACTTGTCATATTGCGTTAGTGCCTAAAGCATTTAAATCCTCCTCCAAAAAAAAAACATATATATATATATATATATATATATATTTGTAGCGGCAAAGGCTTAGGCGGCTAACGCACCGTTCGAAACGAGGCGTTGCCATGGCAACCATGATTAGCAAAACAATTGCAAGTTCGAGCCCCGGCCTTGCTGGATGTATTTGTTGGACGTGGTTGTCATTGCCCTGCTGCTACATACCTCTGCTAGAAAAAGTCTATATAAATCCAGTACGAGAACGCGATGACGATAGACGCATTTAGACGATATCGTGCCACAGGCAACTTAGCCCATTACGAGCGTCTAAAATGTGGTTGTCAGAGCGATAAAAAAAAAAAATATATATATATATATATATATATATATGTATATATATGCAATTTGAGTAGTTTCAAATCGCGATTTACGATAGCGTCACAATTGTTTACCTACTTGTGTCTAAATAACAGACAGACGCTGACGAGAAGCACTGTCGCCACAAGCATCTACGTCTTTAATGAAGACAAACATAGCATGATTGAAGCTTTGATGAAGGCGTGATCGAAGGATCGAAGTCGCGCTCCCCAGTAGATTTAGTAGGCTACGTAGCCTATCTGAAGATTGTCAAACATAACGGCTCCATTAGCATTGCGTCCGACAACGCTGTGTGCTTTTTGTTTAGGAAGTTTTGGAAATGTACACCACGGTCTACGCCACGGTGTTGGGAATGTACAGCACAGACCAAAAACTGTGGGACTCACAAACAGTTCTACTACGACAACTGCTCATTAAACTCGAATTTTCACCCCCTCCCCCCCCAGCAGGCTTGAACTTGTGTAGCATTTTTTGGGAATCTGCACCCAGATCGGGTCGAATCGGGCCATCGATGTATCAGTCAGTATTGTGTGCTGTATTGTGAACTGAGACAAACATCGAACCAATAATCAATGGGTAGCAGTCAGATAGCCAACAGCAGCAGCTGCAAGAGGAGAACGTCTTCAATTATAACCTTGCTTATTATGCATTGACTACGTTTGCATCGACCGAAAACGTACGTACGCGCCTGAGACTCTGCACTATATACACATATAAGAGTGCCCCCCAAAACCATATGCAGTGCCTGAGGCCCTGCAACATGTTATTTATGTAGATATTTTGTTCCTGCTTTGCGATTGAGAACTTGGGTAGATATACTAAACCCGTGTTCCTCCCAACCTTGACAACCGCCCCATCACCATAGCGCCCCACACGTTTGAGCTTTTTTTTTTATGGAAGGTTTTATGAATGTATATATTTATATATATGTACGAGTACATATGTATATATATATATATATATATATATATATATATATATAATCAAGTGTGAGGTTCACATAATCGGCTCAGGTACAGCTGAAATCTCCGCTATACAGAACCTACTTCCAGGTTGCCGCGTAACAGGCGACGACCTGGATCTTCTTGGCGTACCCCTGTTCTCTCGCCACCTTGGACCGACAATCGAACGTGGGATGGAAAAACTGGAGGTTGGTTTTAATCGTCTTCCCCAGCTGGGCGCCCACCGGGGGTTGTACCTCCTGCGTTCATGCTTCTCTGCGTCGAGGCTGAACTACCTGTTCAGGGGAATCAAAAGTTCAGCCTTCTCGGCCCAGTTGGAGGAAATTAACTCGAAGATGGGCTTTGCGTTGGAATCTATACTCAACCTGCGGCTGCGAGACGATTCCCTAGTTCAGGCCTTCTTACCGGTTGCCAGAGGCGGACTGGGCCTGCCTGAAGCTGTTTCTTTTTCAGTCGCAGCACACATCGCCTCTTTACATTCGGCGACTAGTGGTGTCGAGTCTATCCTGGACGAGTCTACCCGGGCGATTGCAAACTTCCAGGCCACGCTTAAACAGACTCACGATGACGCCATCGCATTCTGCGGCTCTCTACCGGAGACTCCTTCTCTTCAGCGCGCGTGGTCAGAACTGGCAAACGACGGCCGATGGAAGGCCTGTGGGACCGAACAACTACGGCCGCTAGCAAAGCGAGGTTACATGCAGTTTCGTCGCCCGGTGCAGGTGCATGGCTACACGCTCTCCCGAGTCCTCAGCTGGGTACCCTGCTCGACGATGAGTCTACACGAATACTAGTCGGGTTGAGGTTAGGAGTTGAGCTAGTCTCCCCACACCGGTGCAGATGCGGTGACGAGGTCGACTCCCTAGGTCACCATGGACTCTCCTGTCTCCAGAGTTCAGGCAGAATCGCACGCCACTCGGCGTTGAACGAGACATTTAGCAGAGGGCTTCGATCGGCAGGCTATCCATGCATTTTGGAGCCGTCTGGCTTAGTCAGAGACGATGGAAGGAGACTTGATGGAATGACCCTGACTCCCTTCGAGCGGGGCCAAATGCTGGTGTGGGACGCGACCGTACAGCGCGACAGACACCAGCGGGTGTCAAGGACAAGCTTCTTTTGCCAGCGGACAACCACCGATATCCAACGACAAAACGCCGCCGTGGCACTGCACACAATGGCGGAGTGAGAGTCCCAACCGGTTTGTGATCTTGCGCTAGTGGCGTAAAGCAGGGGGTGTTGGGCGTCATAGGGGGTAGTCGGTAGGGGGAATAGTCATAGGGGGTGCGCTTTCCCTAGAGACAAACGTTGGCACGCTGTAGCTGCTTGTGCTATCGCAAGGGCGTATGCTAATCGCAATCTGTGCGAGATGCAGGGCAAGTGGGTGGGTGGCAACATACGCTGACTCTCTGAAAAATCTTTAAACACCGGAAAATGGAAGCAGCATGCTATTGGTGTTGCCCAAGGTCTAGGCTGTAGCGTTTAATTTCATAGCAGTTGAGATGCTAAGTGCCATTAATAACGAGGCAAGGTCGACACGTACGGACCTATAGAAAATGATAGATCAGACACGTACGGGACAGAACGTCTTGTTGCTTCAGCAAAGTGCACTTGCCTTTTCGAGAGCTAACGCACGTATCGCACGAGTAATAGGATACGAGTGGGGGCTTTGATAGGGGAGAGACTATATATGGGCAGCCCCGAATGCAGCTATGTGTTGAGCTCAGACGAACGACGGTAGAGTTTTCTGGCATGGCCGCTCTCTAAGTTCAGGCAAATTGACCGTAATTAATTAGCATTAACGAGATGACACGACAGAGATATTACTCACACCCAAACAGACATTTTAGCGGTATTGATCAGACCATCCCATCAGAAAACCGCGCGACAAATGCAAAAATCGTGCAGGTGGGAATAATGTACTTTTATTTATTTCTAAACCAGAAAACACGCAGTAAACACAAAAGAAGTGATAATATTGCGTATTAGAGGCATTCAGTAAAAAATGTACGTCGTACAAGAGGTGGTAGTAGCGGCCAGGTACGACAAAAAGAGATACTCAAAGTCTGCGCGGAGCGTTGTGATACTCAGCTAAATAATAATAATAATAATAATAATAGTAATTTGCGCAACAGATTAGTATACATGCTCGCGGACTCAATATAATTTATCGATAAACTCGTAGACTGCTTTAACTTACCGCAAACAGCCGCCCTGGAACCGTTTCAGAACAAGTATTCTCAAAAAATGTCTCTAATTTCCAGATAATTTTATTTGTCAACAGCTATGACTAACCAGTCCTGAAAGGAGTCTCTTCGCCCATGTCGACACCTCACTGCTCGCTACAGTGTTCACGGATTTCATCATCTATTATACCGGTCTGTTGGGTTTCAGAAACCCAGAGAGGACTGCAAAATCCGCCGTTGTGGCGGTCCATGTCCCCTCCATCACCTACCCGATTGTACTAAATCCGTGTTGCTAAAGAAAGTAATTTTACCAAAAATGCTACCTAAATGATATGCTTTCTGTTTTAAAATAGAATTCCATCATGTACGTAAGCACGTAGTCCCAATATGTTGTTCTCAAACACAATTTAATATGGCCGGGCGCAAGGTTGTACTTGGGCTGTATTTTTAGGCGCATATATTGTTGTTTAGTTTATGCAAAAGTTAGTCCTGCTTTGGTGTCCACGTATGCCGCCAGGTAAGATTACAACCGGACAGGGTACTGTCCGATAAGAGTACAGATATTGATGAATTAGCCTCTTTGTGTTTCGTTTTCTCTCTTTCTTTCTTTGTGTTTCTTTTTCTTTGTGTTTTTTGTTATGCCCGAGGCCCAACAAATGTTACAAGAGGTCCTCTCGAATTGAGCATGTGTCCCGCAAACGCTCCCAGATCGCGTTTGCTGCGCCCAAGTTAAAAACTATGATTTTATCTCACAGGATCCTTAGTTTGAACAAACACCCAATATCCGTTTCGAGATGAATCGAGATCCGCATAGGAAAACTTTTTCTGTGCTGATAGACTCGACGTTATCTAGCCAGACAATGCTGTCCGTTTTCGTGCCCAAAGCCTAGCAAGCAAGCCAAGTCATTCCGTCAAAAAGCCGAGAAATGCCGTTCTAGGTTCTTGAAAACCCGCATATGATTCTGTGACAAATCACGCCTGCTGAAAATGACCTTTAAAGGACATATGTAAGGACTTTGACCTCAAGGATGAACTAACGCTGTGATAGCAGAGATGCGTGATTCTGAATGAGAACATTTTGCTTGTGAAGACAGAACTACACCCAGCGGCTACCACTTTGCGGAAGAACGTGAGCTTGACCATCTCTCGAGAATTGGCATCGTTTGCTGGTTCTGTGGCACCGATAAGCACTCTGTGGTACCGATCGACCCTGAACAATTGTCAGCAGGCGTTCAGTAGGCCTCTACGGCTATTCGTACGCTCGGTATGGGTTCACTACAAACTACGTTACGTCAATAAATTGGATCGCTTGCGTATGGACAAGATACAATTTGTCTATAGCTGTCAAGTCCTCGACTGGGAACATATTGAGTTACCGACGCTTCGTCACAAGTGCGTCATCGATTGCATCCTCGGTGCCCCTCCCCCTCCCACAACCAATCTGATATCGTCTAAAAGCTTGAATAATTAGGTAGGCTGCTGATGCATCCGATAACTTTGCCAGTTGTCGATCCTCATTTTCAAATCGATTCAAACAAAACAAACTTGTGTATGGTAGTATTATGGCCTGTGTTTTTCTTTTCGAGTTATGGGCTCCTTTTCGCGAGCTCACTGTTGACATACCTTGTACGGGGCTGTTGACATAGTCTCCGTCTTGCCGAATGATTCTGTAGCGTAGGTTTTTTAGGTAGTGTTGCACTAGCGCGACTACTGGCGATTACGTAGTGAGTACGTGGCGTTGGAACGAAGATCCTAGTAAGACCTGAGACCTGTTGACGAGAACTGGTCCGCGCGCCGTAATCGCCCCATAACCGCGCCTAAGTAACGCCATCCCCTTACAATCGGGCCTTCGTGCACTAACGGGTGGCATCGTGTATACGAGAGACTATTCATGGTTTACCTCACCCCTGTATGATTAGAAGCTTTGTTGTTTGAATATGACCGGCCCGCCAATTCCAGTTTTTGCCAATTGCCCGTCGAAGGACGAAGAAGACCTTCGTCCTTCGACGCGAGATTGATTGGTCAGTATTGCACGTACTGACGTACGCATATCGGATTGTAGCTATAGACATTGTAGCTATATACGAGCCAAATAGCCATCTTCGATCCCAGTTGTGGTTTTGCGGGTCAGAGCCATAGTGCAACGCAGGGAGACCGCTTGTCGGTCGCGATGCAGCGACAAGCCCGCAACGAGTGGTAATAGATACATTCCTAGCGCCTATGCAAGTCACCACCCTAATGAGATTTACCGCACCCGCTCTGATCACGTCTAATAAAGACGAAGCCATACGAGCGTCATCAATTACTATAACGCCAGCCTGCAGTGTCGCCGTAAATTGTTAGAGGTCTCTACCGACGCTCTGCTGGCAGATTCGGCGACCAATCAAATCGAACTTCGCTGTCTATATATAACACTATTGCACTTGCAATACGCTTGGAATATATATATATATATATATATATATATATATATATGTATATACACATAGAATCCCTGTTTTCACTTTCCTTGGCAAACAAGATTTTCTTGAATTCTATTAGCTGTCGGTACCAGCGACGATGTCTACAATAAAAGTCTCTCATCTCTGGGTGTTCTCGGGACAGAATGAGAGCCTGAATAACATAAGCTCTCACACGGTAGCAATATGAGTCGAACCACTCAGGTGACCGACTTCCCCTCAGAGTACGCCTATATGTAGAGGAGCGCACCGCTGCTGTCAGCATGTCGGAGAGCAGACTTGGCGGCACTTCTAGTAGTTGATTGGGATGCCAAGCGCAAAGTTTCATGCGTAATTTGTTTACGTCGATGCATTTTCCGAGCCCCTGGCGTCTCGGCGTACTAGCGCTCCCACCTCCATCTTTAACTTTAACTGTTAAAGAAACTGGTACATGCTTTTTAAATCCGGTAATTACAAGGCCAATCACTTGTCCGCCATATTCGATGTCTCCCTCAGGACCTGAGTAAGCGAATATATCGATTGTAGAGGACCCATCCCTCTGCGGATTATCGCCAGGTCCACCTCCGTCAGAGTAAAACGTTGGCGGCGACGGAGTAGTACATATCCAGAATCCATACTCCTCTAGAGCTTGGCGACCGCCGATTGTCCGGGACGACGCAGCAGTGTCAAGCCTACAGTTCAAGTCTCCGGCCAAAAGAGCTGGTACACCAGTTGGAATAGTCGCAACGGCGCGACCAATCTTTTCTAAGATATCTTCAACAGAGTCCCGGCTGCCACTACTGTACATCCCAATAAAAGTTAAATGGGAGGTGCTGAGGACGATGGTGTTGTCTTCGGCCAATAGGATTCTTGCTTGTTTGAGTCGGGGGCCAACCAGCAGAGAGACTCCACCAATTGGCCGACCGCGCGAGGGCCGTAAAGCTGGGCAGTGATATGAGTAGTATCCGTTAACATCGAAGCGCTCAGTAGTGAACGTCTCCGTTAAAAGGACAATATCGTAACCTTCGAGGTCGCTGTTTGGAACGACCGGAAGCACTGTCCGTATGCCCTCACAGTTCCACTGGCACACCCTTAATTGAACTGTCGGCCTCTGGAACGGTTTGACCGGTAGTTGCGGCCGTTGGACTGGTCGAGTCGTCGTGCCGAGTTGTTCTGGGTGTTTTTCTTGGTCTCGGTTGCCGCCTTCAACTCCTTTATCGCTTCCTCGAACGACTTGCATAGGCGACTTAAGTCGGGTGGGAGCGGGGCCGACGTAACTGTTGAGGCGGTTTTCTGGTCGACCCTGGTGACGCCTTTCTTCCTGGCCAAGATAACCTCTGGCTTCTTCTCTGCCTTTTTCGGTATCGGTAGTCCCAAAAAAGCAGTCACGTTGCGAGCTGCAATACGGGCAACAGTGCCTGCTGCTTCGTCATCGTATGTCGTGGTAGCCTTAATAAGCATTGGTTTCTGGACCTTGGTAAGAGGCTGATATATGATCGAACCTCCATCGCAAAGCACTTTAAGAGCATCGTTTGTTGCCTTGCACTCTTTATGCAGCACCGGGATTAACGTCGCCTAACGCCGCTTTGGACGGCACTCTTTGACAAGTGCTTGGAAACAGGTGAAATTCCAGCAACCTGGTCGGAATGCTTGCTCATCCCCAAAGGCAAAGGTGACCCGCTTTGTCCATCCTCTTGGCGAGGCATTGCAAAAAAAAGCTGCATCTACAAAATATTGTCATGCCTCCTGGCACGCCGGCTTAGCTTCTATCTCGAACCAAGGGGAATCATCCCTCCGGAACAGCATGGATTTCGCACGAGACATTCGACAATGACCGCATCCCAGGAGCTTTTAGACGAGGTGAAGCGCTCGGTCACCGTCAAGCACCAAGCACTGTACGCTGTATTTGTAGACTACAAAGCGGCGTTTGACACTGCCCCCAGGGATATTGTCATGGAGAAGCTAGCCGCCGCGGGTGTGGGCCCACGAGTTTTGGGGATACTGGCAGCTATTCTGAAGGCAAACCCAGTCATTCTAGATGACGGCATTCAGGAATACCAGCCTTTCCTACAAACCACCGGCTATCCCCAGGGTGATAATCTCAGCCCGCTCTTATTCTCAGTCTTACTCAGTGATCTTCCGGGCCTTATCAATGACCACTACCCCTGTGTCCGCATAACTCTCTATGCCGATGACCTGGTGGTATATAGTAGAGTGTTCATGGATCTAAAAAGGTCCCTGAGGCTGCTGGAGACATACAGCAAGCAAAATGGTTTAACAATTAACGTATCGAAGACAAAAGCTATGAAATTCAGATCCGGGGGACCCCTGAGGAAAAGGGATAGGCTCAGCTTGGGCGGTGTCTCTGTAGAATTTGTCTCGGAGTTTACTTACCCGGGTGTTAAACTAACGCCAAGCGGCACCTCTTTCGCAGCTCACATATCTCAGCGAATTAATAGCAGCATTGTCGCCATGACCTCAATCTCGGCTCCACAGAAGCTCTCAGTAAAAACAGCTTTAATACTGTTTAATCTGAAGGTGGCCTCGGTGGCATCTTATGGTATCACATTAATTTGGGAACACCTATCCGCTCAGCAGCTTAGCGCTCTCGACACGGTGAAGGCAACGTTTCTTAAGATAGTTCTGGGCCTCCCTAGAAATGCTCAAAACAGGCTAACTTATAGTCTGTCGAGGACCACGCCGTTCATCGAGGACATGGTAAACCGCTTTCAACTTCCGACCACCGCCTCACTGCGAGAGTTCCGTAGGCACTTCGAGCAGAAAATGAGGGAAGTACCAGAAGCCTTCTACAAAACACCGGCAATGTTGGACAATACATGGATGGAACCGCTCTTCGAGCAACGACACGTTCTCACCCGCTACTCCGTCCATGGGTTCCACCACAAACTGTGCCACCGCAGTAGGTTCCATAACCCTTCTGATAAGTGTTGCTGCAAATTTTGCGGCCTTGTATGCACCAAATATCATCATGAAACATGTCGGTCTGCGCCAGCTATCTGGGCGTTAGGTCGCTGACATCTTCTTGAGATGCTTGATTAATGAATACGTGTAATGTAATATAATCAACAATACCGAAAGGTGATGTAATAATAAATAATAATAATAGAATCCCTATTTGCCGGAGTTAGTCTCGCGCACAACAGTGTACCATATTACGTAGATACTTGTGTTTGCGTGACTCATGTAGATTGCGTATAGAGCTTCAGTAGGGGGTGGCATTCAGCAAGCACGGTAGCCGTATCCTGCCATCCTGACGCTTTAATTATGCCAGTAGCGTGTGTGCTTGATGGGCCGTTACGGGCTAGGGGCAAAAACGTGGCGCTGAAACACGAAGTGTTCCGTAGGGAAACGACGCATCATCGTGCATCATAAGAGGCAGATGTCGGGCCATTTGTATGTCCTCAAAATGGGTGTGTGTAACAGCAGATGCTGACTGCTATGATGGTAGCCAAAGCGACTGCAACAGCAACAAGCACAACCCCCAACCATAACAACAACAACCACAGCAATAGCAACAACAACAACAACAGCAACGACGGCGGCAACCATTAACGCCTACCTAGCTAAAACCCCCACTCGCCCTGTCACCCTGAAATAATGCGTCATCATGGAAAGCGTGTTGCGTTGCAAAGTCGGCGACTGGCCCGTCCGACTCGACGCACTCAAACGAAGCGTGTGTTGTGTCACGCCTATGCACAGCCTAACGTCATCACCTCAAGCATTGTCAATTCCCCCTAGTCATTCGGGGAGGTTCAAATTGTCCGCTAGTAACCACAGGATCTGGCGACAAATAAATGCGTAGGCACAAAATCAAACGAGCGCGATCCGGGCGGTTGCACACCTATATATATATATATACATATGTGTATATATATATATATATATATATGTGTATATACATATATATATATATATATATATATATATATATATATATATATATATATATATATATATACATATACAGACAGACAGATAGATAGATGGACGTGACGCCATATACATATACATATGCCACATACACAGTTTTTGGACACATGTCTCGAAAACATCGATGACATGCCGCCCCATGCATGCGCTTTTTGTGGTCGTGTCGAGATGCCGCTCGATGATCGGTGACGACATTACGCGACGCCAGTGCTGGCTTACTTACTTAACGCTGCTCGTGCTCCGAGCACACCAAGTAAGCAGCGAAACAGAAATATTAGATGCATATCTGCCGGAGTGCCTTTCGACTTACCGGGCTTATAATCGGGCTCGAACGCTGCGAGATGCCGTATTTGACTTGCGTAGTTTCGAAGTTAGCTGTGGTGCTCATCATGAGGAAGAAGAGCTGGCTTCTATCAAGTCAGCCGATGTCACTAATATATATATATATATATGGATAGGTACTTATTAACCCTGACTCAATATCAAATCCTTAGAAAGATCGCCTCTAAAGGGCCGGTGTTCAGACATCTAGGGTTTCCTTAACGGTCGTTTATGGCAACACGGCCAATGACTCTCAGCGGTATGGTTTATTATCGATTCTCAATGAGCGTCGCTCACGGAGACTTCGATCAAGAACCACAACAGATATCGAACTGGCGACATCGCGGTAGATGATAACCATGACTAGCGTGCAAACTTCTGCCATATATATATATATATATATATATATATATTTATATAGCATAACTTAATGACGCTACATGCACATACACCTGTGTACTTATGGTAAAATGTATGGCTACGGACACTAATTAGAGGCTTTTCTGTCGCACACAGACCTAGTCACTTGTTTATCTGGGTATTAAAAGGATTTTGCCGGCGGACCTTTATGAACAGCGCAGCGTGCGGGCTGGCTGCTCGATAGCCCGAATGACGACGGCCGATGTTGACGTCATCCGTTATCCGCGCCCTCTATCCAAGATTATCCTCGTGGAGGTGAAACATGCTCTTACCTCACTCAACTCAGTTACTCCATGCTAAGCAATACAATTGGCGTTATCTTTACTATGCCATCCTAAAACGGGTAAGTGCATTTGCATCCCTAGGGTCCCGCTTAGTCCGTGCCTATTACCGTAACGTCTTGCCGCTATTCGGAACCTGGCCAGGTGAGCTGCTTGTGGCCGCTGTCGCTGCCACAAAGAACTCCTGGGAAAACGAAAACAACCTTAGGCCCATCCGTCCAACATGTCCGCCCGTTTAGAGCCGAGCTTTCGGAAAGGCTTGGAAACTCAACTGGTAGTAGTTGACTTTGATCTGGTTGATTTCTTTTTAGTCGATTTTGCGATCTATTCATCTGGAATTTGATTGATAATTATTAATCTATTCGTACCTAGTAGGTAGTGGAACAGCGTACAATGTATATATGTACTTAATAATACTATTAGTACTATTATGACATTTAGCGGCTGGCAATAATTTGGTAACACTATACCTAATATTTTTGATTGCTATTGTTATTTATCTGTCTTTTAGTTCTTATTAGTGTTTAATTCTTACAGTTGTAATGACTGAACGATTTCACTGTTATCTCGTGTCAGCACGTGGCGCCATAATGAAAGCCGCGTTCTCTCTACAAACGGCCATCTGTCTCAGAAAGATCGCATTATTATTATTATTATTATTATTATTATTATTATTATTATTATTATTATTATTAATATTATTATTATTATTATATTTTTTTTTATTATTATTATTATTACTGCGCACTTATTCTCAACATGTTCGTTCTCACTAATTCTTTCTCTCTCTCCCCCTTCCTTGAAGTGACTGTTGTGCGTTCGGGCTTGCGTCACGTGCATACTTGAACAAGTCTATCTGTGATCGATCAACACAGCTCGAATAAGCTGTGTTGTTGTTGTTGTTGTTGTTGTTGTTAGCTGTGACGGTATGGAATAGTGACGGTGGTTGAGCGGGGCGCTCCTCGATTCGACGACGGCTTGTGCCGGGACTATGCGTATACAGGAGTCGTCTTTTACTTGCAGTTCAGTGGCAATTTTTTGCCATACACGTACGTTTGTATTGAGCGGACCGTTATTGATCACTGTTTGTCTGGACAGTCGCTGCGCGAAGCCAGCTAAGCGTTCTAGATGCGGCGCCTCCGATCCGGAGCTGCAACGCCACTCAGTCGACAAGGCGAATTGGTCGAACATCGTTGTTAATTAACCCGACAAAGCTAAGTTCGTTTCGTCTGGGTAGCGTCAACTCAATCGTAGCGTCCTTGCGCCTGCCTGCCCGCCCGCCCGATCACTATTCGCCTTTCTCTGTTGACTGTTTACGCGCTACCAGCGGCCGTGTCTGTTCGTCCAGCCGCCACCGCCTGTCAGGAAAGAGAGCAGAAGCAAGAAGACCAGAAGTTATTGGTGACTGGTAAAATTGAACGTATGACGTATGTTACCTACCTGTGCTGGCAACACCACTCCGCACGTTACAATCTCTGTACATGTCTATGTATGCCTGCATGTATGTATGTATGAATGATGTGTACGACCACCAGGTTTTGCCAAGTCGTCGCGTATAGGGTTTCGTAAATCGAAACGTCATTCTCTCAATATTATATATATATATATATATATATATATATATATAATATTGACAGAAGGACGTTTCGATATATATATATATATATATATATATATATTGCCGGAGTATTCCATTCGAAACAAGGAAGAAATCACACGGTGCCAAGTCGGGTATATATGGGCTGAGTGCTTCATCAGCGTGACTCGGATGCGGCAAGAGAAAAACGTAGTCAAAACTGTTAGTAGGAATTCTTCAGCGACGATACGAGTCGCTCGTTACTGTACTACCTTTTGCCAGTTGGACCATTGCCGCAATTTCAGCACCGAGCAGGTTTTTTGGTAAGTCCGAGGTGGTCATGCAGAATCTTATGAAGAGACTTGGACATTCAAGCCCAAGGTCTTCTCTAGGGATGCGTATATTATGTCTAGGTTTTCGCAGCTAATCGCCGCTTTGACAAGAGTCACCCTTTCGTCGCTAGTGGCTGTTTCTGACCAGTCCGAAATTTTCTGCACTATCCTAACACACGCTCCAGCTATCGAGCTACATCTCCAAAGGTTGATTTGAGTTCTTTGAAACACTCTTGTGCACTTAATTCTTGCTGGAAGTTGTGAAAGAACAAGAATATGCTGCCCGATTTTTTCGTACGGCTGTTGCGGTACAGACATGATTCTGCTTGCCATTTTCTCACACCTATTTTTCTGTGAAAAAATCGACTTGAATATTCTACCAAAACATCAACAGAGAGATTGCTATCCGCCTGTGAATTTGATTTCAACTCACTTTCGTCTACGCGGAAAATGTTTAAAACGTTCATAGCGGTCCCTATGTATATGTATTTACATAAATGTGTGTATACATATATATATATATATATATATATTGTTTTGCGCGATGGAGTTTCTTTTACGCATGGTTTTGCATTGCCTCCTTGATGAAGAAACTCGCGTCCATTTCGGCAAATTTTTGGTCCTAGGTCGTGAGCCAGTTATTGAAAGAGCTAGTTTCCGGGAGGTCAAAGCGTCGTTGAAGCTCCTTCATTAGCAGCAGTAGGCCAGCTAGGATGTAGGAATTTCTGCTGCGACTTTTGCGGTGGAATCCGAGTATACGCTAAAGAAACGCGGCTTGCAACCGATTCAGTTTCCCGAAGCACGTCGGGTTTAAGTATTTGCTGAGAATTTCGATTCCGGCTGGCGATCTCCAGGTCAAGCACGGGAGGGCTGTGGAAGCGGACAGATTGTGAGGCCATCTGAACGTCGAAATGGCTATTAAGGCTTTTCGGTCTCGATCTGTAACGTGATCCGAGAAACTACAACCGTTAACCAAAAGAAGCAGGCCCAGGAATGGGAAGCTGCTTACGTATGCGAGGGGCGATCCAGTAAACTATCGAGTGTCCCGAGACACGATTTCTAACTACTAGTACTGCCGCTCGTATTGGTTTGATCACCGTGCCGAAGGGCTGCCGCTAAGCAAGTCCTTCGGATAAAAAGGGAAGCAATGTTTAGATCTTGCAATCTATTTTTCGTGAGTCCAATTGGTCTCATTCTCACTCTCTGGTCCTTTCTAAAAAGCTTCTGCAGCGTTATTCGGAAATGTTGCATTCTCATGTGAGTTTTTTCCTTTATAACAACTTGTTGTGACAGCGCGGAATGCCCACGCACAAAATCCAAGTGCGTCACCGAAGTGTGTCATCTCTTTTCTGATGTGTAAGCTTTTTTTTATACACTCTGGATGCGCTCGAACAAAAGAAATTATTGCCCGGGACAACGGTCCTTGAGCATTTAAACGTAGTGTAAACCTTGGTGGCAGTCCGTACTAGAATCCGCAGCAGGATGCTCCTTTTTTATTGTCAAGTTCTGTAACTTTGGGAGAAGGGATGGCTCTCAAGGTTGATTCAGTCAGGCTGACAGTAGAAGGATTTATGACATTGCGTTGTCGCCATATTGGCTTCGCCCGACTAGCAGCTACGCATACCGCGCCGCCACTGAGCGTACTGGGTACACGTAATACTAGATCTACCTACTAGTACTATTACCTAAGTGCTACCAAAGTACTAAAGTATTGCTGATCCAACAACAACCTCCACACCAGACACAGGGGATGGAACGCTAGATTTCATCTGACCTTTTTAGTAACAACAATATATCACGATAACTACCTTGCTATTTACGCATATATATAAATATATATTAAAAAAAAAAAAAAAAAAATATATATATATATATATATATATATATGGTTGTACTAGATCCCAAAGTTTGTTGGACTATGATATATATATGTATCTCCAACAAACTTTGGGATTTAGTACCACTCGGCAAAAAAATCATTTTTCCAATGGAACAAGAAATCTATTCTTTTAGAGTGAGAGCGAAATTACCAAATATTGCATCAAGTCTTTTATCCTAATCATTCTATCGACAAACCAACTATACCTGCGTGTCTGGAGCTAAAATTGGAAATTTCGCATCTGTTGAATTGCATTCTGCGACAGCTACGAGCAGAACAAATGTTGTAATAAAGATAATTCTCAATAACTGATTTTTTTGCAATTCTTATATTTTGGCTTTCACGCTGAATTACCCATTTTTAGACGACATTTCCGCTCCCTTGTTCTACTGGAAAAAAATGATTTTTTTTCGCCTAGTTGTTCTAGATCCCGAAGTTTGTTGGACGATTTCTGGGAGATCGTGTATATATATATATATATATATATATATATATATATATATATACATACATATCGACGTTGCTTAGGGGGTGTGAGTGCCATCCCCCCTTGCATGCTTGCTGCTCTCTACGCAGAGGCTTTAAGATGCACGGTAGGCCGCCTGACCGAAGGGCTTTACTGAAGGCCTTATTGATAGCGACATGCCTAGGGCGCCGTCCTAAAAAAGCATGACTGGCTATGGTGTTCCTGTTTGCCGACGAGGTGACCACACTGAAGCCGGTGGGGACCGACTAGATTTGCTTCAGTCATAAGCCGAGTGCGATGCGGGTTATCTCATCGTCGATGAGTGCACCCACGGCGACGCTGGGGAGGGTATGTAACCATGCGTCCGAATCCTTCGTCCGCGGAAACGGCTTTCAGGCGAGCCCACCGATATGGCGGTGCTGTGGCTCGTCGTTCAACACGGCACTCCTGTCACGCTGGGAAGAGCCGAGCTGTTCCTGAGCAGGCCGATGCCCGCTGCATCGGAAAAGGAGATGACCCTATCCTCTGCGCTCAATATGGAAGAGACAGCAAGTTTGGTGAAGGTCAATAAATCAGGTGCCCCGAGACCCCTTTGAAGGCGGGTAATATATATATATATATATATATATATATTTATTAACCCTGTAGCCGGGAGTTACCTTTGCCAATGCGGTTTAGGTATTGCTACAAGTCGCCACCGTGGCCGCCCGATTGCATTTGTGCGGTTCGATAGGCGAGCCGTGTTTTATGCTGCATTTTGCAGTTATACTGGAGTCTATCTAATTCAGATAGGTTATGAGCAATAGTATATGAATAATTAATATAACATATTATATAAGCAAATAATTTGAATTGGCAAAAGGTAAAGGTGAAATAATGACATACAGTGGTCATCTAACAGCCAACAGTAGGAAGAAGCGGGATTATGCGCAGAACCCTTCCAAACAAACGTCGAAGAGACGGCCACTGTCTCACTAAAGGGGGTCACAGAGAAGCAGAGACTGAGAGGATTCACTTGGGTATAACACGTAAGTATTAGTGGCTCGTTTTCTAATTATAAATTATTTATATTTTAACGTTCTGTCATATATATATATATATATTTTTTTTTCTTCTAAAAGATATAGCAACAATATAAAATAAACAAATTATTTAGGTTTCAGGATTTTTTTTATTTACGTAAGTTAACTTTTGTCCCTGTTACATAAGAAATGGTGAAATCTGTACACGTCCTAGCGCGCAACAACATCCCAGTTTGTTTTATATGTACAGTCTTCTAGATACATTGTTGGTTATTGCTTCCGTCCTGAAAGAATCAAGGCCGACCTTTGTCGATCGTGGAAGTGCCCATCGGCCGATGATATTTCTGTGTGTTGCAGCTGCATGAAGCCCCATGATGACGCACGCCCTCGACGGTCCGAGTAGTGTCGGCCGGTTGAATAACTAATTGTATGCGGGCTGATGTGTGACGACCCACAGCCTGCTCGAATTTTTCCACCTTCGGCTGAAGCTTCTTACCCTGTTAAGTTTTATGTGAGTCCTGTAGTAGCGCAGCATGGCTATTACTTTGAGGGGGCGCTTAGTCAGGGGGCGCTTTGCCTTGGCTCTTTAGTTCGTCATCATTAGTTGGTCAGAGACTACTATAAAAAGATTTTTAGCCACTGTTATCACGAAACATTCAACAAACATGTAGTCGCCGTCATAAAACATACTGTGCTCATCATACATCGTACAAAAATATGTGATGTTGTCTAAAGCAAGTTTCGGTAGGATTAAATACTAGTACAACATTGCACAAAGTAGTAATACTTCAAATATGATTTTGTTTCGATACTAACTCTATTTTCTTGCGTACAAATATATGTATGTGCAATATAGGTGGCGTTTTGCTGTTTAAGCTGAAAGCAAAAGCGCAATGAACCTGGGCATAGGGACAACTAGTAATACTTGTGTAGTAACCATATGGTAAGCCTACAATGCCCATATACTCTATTAGAAACAAACGCTCCTATAGCGACGTAGGGGACTAGTGCGCTAGTCATGTTTAACATCTACCGGGGTGTCGCCGCTTCTGTCCCGGATGTCGATCGAATTCCCTTTGAATAAGGTTCAATGAGATGATAAACCATACTGCTGCGTTTCAGCGGCCGTGCTACCACAAAGGACTGTTGAGGAAACCCTAAATATCTCAACATGTTCGGCCCTTTTAGAGTCGTTCTTTCAAGGGATTTGCAAATTGGGTTAAAGTAACTAAGCTAAGCACTTTTTAAACGTCTTTGTCGTAGATCGAATTCCCTTCTAGCCCGTTGTATATTAGGCGCCTGTCTCGCAGACTTTGTACAGTGTCGCTAGATGTTGAACGAAAAGCACAGCGTTCAGTTTTGATTTAAAAGCCACTTCAAACAGCATTCGTTCTGAATGGAGTCACGTAATGCGGTTAGCAATAGTTTCCTGCTTCGGTGAAAGTGCCAGTTGGACAGATCACCTTCCGCAGTTTTTTTTAATTGAATTGGTTTTCTTTTTTTTTAAAGTAAAATTCTTTTGTATAATTGGCTACAACACTCAACTACAATTGGCACAACTTCAAACTTAAGTGTGCTGTTTGAGCGTTCTACATAAATGATCGAACTGTCGCACAACCGGACTAGACTGAATCTGCTACTGCTATTTATCTTTACCTTGTGAGTAATTCTGATCGAGTCTGTTGCAGCACATACATAACTAATGGGAATAATTATCAATACAATTATATTAGAGAAAATACTCATATATATATATATATATATATATATATATATATATATTTATATATATATATATATATATATATATATATATATATACATATATACATATATTTATATATATATATATATATATATATATACATATATACATATATATATATATATATATATATATATATATATTTATATATATACACACGTTTCATATAGTTCATGTCGGTCATCATACACTTCATGCAAGTTGCGATTACAACATGCCGACGTCTGTATGGTAGCTTCAAAGTAAGCCCGTGGCCCGCTCGTTACGAGTCTCCTGTCTGAAAAAAATCACACGTGCAGTTTGGCAATCTTGCCCTGCTTAGTGTATGTTTCAGCGTTCTGCCTACTAAAGCCTACCACCTATCCGATGGTCCGGTGTGTTATGATCGCCATCTACACTTGCAGGTAAGCACTGCTTACCGCAAAGCAAAGCTAAATAAATATAGTCTGTATGCCTTCGTGCTTTCTCTGCAAGCGGTTTTTTCCTTCGGCATTCTATGAGCAGACGCATAGACACACGCGCACACATATATATATGTATATATATATATATATATATATATATATATATATATGTATATATATATGTATATGTATATATATATATATATATATATATATATATATATATATATATATATATATATATATATAAACTTTTAAAGAATCTTACCACCACTGTGGACCAAGACAACGACGGCATCACGTGACGTCAGCAACACCGCCGGCAGACTCAGCTGCCAGACTTGCGGGCGAGTATGCAAATCTGGCGCGGGCCTCGCGAGCCACATTAGATTGACTCACAATCAACGAGAAGTTCGTGCCACCTCCCAAACTCCTAACCAATCACAGACTAATAATTTGATTTTAAGTTTCTCACAAAATGACACTGCTGCTTCTAATAATAATTTTAACCCCCCTAGTACTTCACGCGTCTCCCAGCCAAATTGTAAATGTCCATCTAGTACTTGCTTAAAGGTCTTGAATTCTAAATCAGGTCTTAATTTACACCGTAGTCGTGCCCATCCGGACGAATATAATGAGAACATTTTAGCCCCCCCCTCTAAGAAGGCCAGATGGAACCCACAAGACCGTGAACTTTTAGCAACATTAGAAGCAGATTTTATATTAGATAATAATAACGAAACACCTAGAGAAATTGACCACCTTTTAGCTACTAATTTTAACTCACGCACACCTGGGGCGATTAGAGGCCAACGTAATTCTCAGGCGCATAAGGATCTGGTAGAGGACCTCCTTAAAAAGAGGTCTCTCCTGGATTCCAACCTTGACGGATCTGAGCTTCCTGAGCCTAGTCGGCCTCGATACTCTGAATCAGATGGCCCCTATAATCATTTCCCAAAAATATATTATTATATCTAAAATACAAGCCCTCACAAACACATTTCCCAAACGCAACATAATTTCAACAGACCTTACTCATCTGTCAAATATAATTTGCTCAGGTGAGAATCACACTATCGCCTTAAACGAATTTCTGAACAAACATTTTACACACACAGTCCGACGTCGTGTCTTTAGAGAAACACCTTCCACTGAAGCGCGAGTATCTAAAAGGCAACAGCGACGTCAAGACTACGCAACCACTCAAAAACTTTTTAGCCAAAACCGATCCAAATGCGCTCATGAGGTGCTGGACGGCAA